>CM072818.1:30538023-31138023 GCA_036937905.1 Salvia rosmarinus
ACCAATTCGAGCTCCAAGAGATTAATCATTTGCCACATGGTATATACACCGAATCGCTTCCTTCATCAACTCGACATTATTGATTTTGTCAAATTATGACAAGTTATTCTCGTCCGACTCTCATACAATTTCATAAGACTTAGCCATATCGTGGTCGCATCTTCCATCTCTCGATCGTCGAGTTGGGACTCGCACAGGTGACCAAAAGAGGCACTTTGCCATTCTATTTGATTTGTCCCATTTTCGTGTTTCTTGCCTCATCGCAGATGAATTGTCTAGAGGCTGGGATAGGTGTAGTGAGTACAAATAGATTTTCTTCCCAGTAAGAATATTCTCAATGTTTCGCTTCCACTAGATAAAATTTGGACCGGATAAGGGATTTTAGTAGCATATTGATAATCTGTAAGAGACATATATGAAACTATAATGTAAACACATAAGCATACGATCGCAATAATTGAATCAACAATATTGTAACCTTTGATAAAACAATATTGATTGAACCTCCAATCCAAGGAATCCCATATGCAAGCCAGCGCGTGGACGCACACACGAACCCCCGCACTGCACTAAAATATACCTTTAGTCGCTTAATTTCAATCCATGTCAACTTATCCTTATGACAAATGAAATTAACAATCTGACCTACTAGACCACATCACTATCACAAGAAGGACTTCTAAGTTGTACTTGAGGTGATGTCTAAGCAATGACCACATTTTTAACAAGAGTAAAAATGAATTTTGAATTAGCATACTACTAGGACCATACCGCCCAATTCAAATTCTTTTGTTATCTCATTTTATATCTATCTCTAGAGAACTTATGAAAATCGCATGCAAGCTACGCGTGATCGCCACACATGAAACTCCTACTTCAATAGATTTAAAATGTTTTATTTAGAAATCTCATCTAACAAACTTATGATAAATCAAAGTGTAAGCAAGCCACGCTGTGGATCGCCATCACAAGAGCCTCACTTTGTTTAGAGATCAAAAATGGAGGTCTTGACATTTTAATTTTAAAAATTAACTTGTCGGGTGCTTGCTTAGTCTTTTGTTCAAAAGGTTTGTCCATGCAGCATCAAGTAATCCCGCATGCTTGTCTCATAGAACTCAACATGTAAAACATGCTCGAGAATTCTAAAATATGCTTGAAAACGTGATAAACCTAGCTATGCTTACTATGCGATCCAATTACGAAAACACGAAAGGTTTGTCAACGAATTTAAAATACATACAGCATGCTACCCATTATTTAAACATCCACCATGCAATGAACGATAAAAATAAGGTGTTCAATAAATTCCACAAAAATTATATCATGCTTATACTATATACTAAACATGAAATATCACTTCATCATGCATTAAAATTTTAAACCATGCTTTTCATTTTAAATCATTTCGTAATTCCACATTTATATATATACATATTCAATAAATTCCAATCGCCATAATATGTTTATATATGAAATAAACATGTGATATTAACATTAAATATCAATAATATTTATAATATGAACCAAATGTTTGAATTTTTTTCGTCTCACACATATTTTACATATGTGTTCAATAATTCCCAACAATGCATATTAGGTTCATATTATTTCTAAACATCATATATCCTATTATTTCCAACAAATAAAATCAAATAATGGCTTAAAATACTTAAATATATTCTGCCCATTTTTGAAAAAATAGGAGTCGTGTTTCAAAATTTTCAAGATTAATGTATGATGTTCATATCATATATTAAACACTATATCTCAACTATTTCTCAACAAATAAAATCAAACAAATACAAGAAAATTTCAAAAATATTCTGAAAATTACCATATTTATTCTACATGCTTATAATACATTAACAAGCAACAATATCAAAATATTCATAAAATCATGCTTTATCATATTTAAAAGAAATAAAGCATAAATCGAAAAAATAAAATGCTCCAAAATTATGAAATTTTTACAGTAGCCTTAGAAAATTATTCTACAGATTTTTCATTCATGGCTTAAGAGCATTTGAAGGCTCTAAAGTCACGAAAATAAATGAGGAGCAAACTAGGTGTTTTAAACCCAAAATTATAATAAATATTCCATCCATAGGATGGAAGAGGATGGTGTAATACCTTCTATGGTCTTAGAAGTATTATTTGAGTGTGGAAGAGGTTGGGAGGAGGATTTGGGGTGAAAGTTTGAAAAGGTAGTAGAAAGTTCAAAATGAGAAAATGCAAGTGAGAATGAATCTGACCTTGAACGTCTCTCACCTTGTTATTCAGACCCTAGGGCTGTCATTTCCATTTTGGTATGGTCTGTGGTAGTGAGGTGATTGGTCAAATTACCCGCTTTGGTATGTTAATACCGACTTTAAGTTTTAACGCACTTCGATCGATTTCTAACCTCAAGGTTCTACCTTATTAAATAGCCTTTAAAAGAATTATTTAATTTTCATAAAATTTCGTCTGACGTCGTCCGATAAGTCAATTCTGTTATCGCGAAAAGCGCTCGGCGAAAAATATGCCCATTCAAAATTCTATTGAATTTTGAGCTTAAATAATTTGAGTCTTATAAAGCATACTTTATTGATTTAGACCCTCGGTTCGAGTTTCGGGTCGCTCGGATCAATTTAGGTTTTCCGATATTTTACCTTGCTCGCTAAGTTCTTCAGAATTCCTTCGTAAATTGATTCTTATAATTTCTAAATTTTAATAGATTATTCCTTCATGATTTTGGTTCTTATCATATTTATTATGATTAGCACGGACCGAAGTTGTTTCGCTCAGAACAGTGGTTTTAAGATCCGACGCAAGATGCCCGAAAATTCTCATTCCTTGCATTCTCACATGTTTTCGCGAGGATTCTAAAATGAACTGCTCGTGGAGATTCATTCTATCTTTCATTCTATGTTCAAGCTACTCGTAAAACCCTAATCCAGGTGACTAGTTATCGCTGATTTCTTTAGTACGATCCGTAATCGATTCTAATTGCTTCATTGGTTCTTAAACATAATTAAGGTCTAAGAACCACAACTAAGTGATTCAAACATCACTAATAAAAGTTTTAAATTTTTCGGTTATTACATACCATCCTACTTAAAATAAATTTCACTGAAATTTGCTAGCCTTGAAAAGATCCGATATTTCTCCTTCATAGCTAATTCCAGCTCCCGTGTTGCTTCTTCTGACCATGGTGCCATAGAACTTTCACTACGGTATTTCTTTGTCCCGCCTTTGATACTGGGTCCAAGATTTCGTAGCTGCCTATTGAACTCATATTGTCATCGAAGATAATATCCGATGGTATCACATGGTCGATCATCGTATGTACTTTCTTAGTTGTGAAACGTGGAACACATTGTGCACGCTTCAAAACTTGGCGGCAATGCAAGTCCAGAAGTCACCGGTCCTATTCTTCCGCATTTCATAGGTCCTATGAAACGTGGTCGCAACTTCCCTTTATTCCGAATCTCACCATCCCTTTAGATGGAGAAATTTTCAAGAAGACCTTGTCTCCTCTTCAAAATGTAGTTCGCGGCGACGCTGCGTAGCATTTACTCGCCTTCCCGGTCCTTGATCCGCTGCCGATCCGTCGCACGATCTCAATCATTTCTCCCACGTAGTCGTCCTACACTCCTTTCTCCCACTTCATCCCAAAGAAAGTGGGACCGATATTTCCTTCCAGAAGCGCTTCGACGGGCCATTCCAATAGTCGCTGGTAGTCATATTGTAGGCGATTCCACAAGTGGTAACACTTGTTCCCAACTTTTCTATCGAGGACAACGGTCCTCGCATGTCTTCCAACGCTTGAATGGTCCTCTGACCGTCGGTCTGCTCATGGGATGGAACGCGTATCAAATGTAGTCGTGTCCCCGCCTTTTGTAAACTCATCCGAACCGGACGTGAATTTCAATCTCTATCGACGTGATACTGAACCTCCAGGCGATAACTTCTAACGCATAACCGTTAGTCTGTTCGACCCATGTGTTATTGGAAGGTAGGAAATGCGCCTTGGTCACGATCAATGATGACCCAAATAGCGGTATTCCCTTTGTGATTTGGGTAGTCTTGAACAAAGTCCACGGCTATATCATCCCATTTCCATTCCGCATGTCTAGTGTAAGGTTCCATACGGTCGGTGGAGTGCTTTCACTTGTTGGCACGTCAAACATCGCTCCACAAATGAAGCCACATCTCGCTCATTCCATCCCACCAAAATTCTCCTCGAGGTCTTGGTACATTTTTGTCAGCGGGGTGCGGTATAAGAAGTCTCATGAGCTTCCTTCAAGATTTCGCTCAAGTTCTTCGCCTCGAACGCACACTTCTCCCGCCATACAACAAAACATTATTTGTTGCTTCAGAAATTTTGTGTTTATCGCCCTGATCTTAGCTCGCATTTCTCTAGCTTTTGCTCTTCCTCCGAGCTTCTAAGATTCGACTTAAGTCGGGATTGCAATCAATGCAATACACCCTCATCGCCGTGAGACGGGCCTACGACTCGATGTTCATCCTCCGAAATTTTTTATAAGTATTTCCTCATGACCGAGGAGACATCCCAACTAGGATGGATTTACGACTCAAGGCATCGGCTACAACATTAGCCTTGCCCGGTGGTAATTGATACCACAAATGTAATCTTCACTAGTTCTAACCATCTACGCTCTCATGTTAAGATCTTTCCCAAAGAAATATTTCGTGCCTTATGGTCAAGATAGATCTCACATCTAACTCCATAAAGGTGATGCCTCCATATTTTAGGGCATGTACGATCATACACCTGTGTCGGCGAGATAGTTCAACTCATGTAGGCATCGTCAACCGTAGCAATAACCTTACCTTCGCATTAGTACACAACCTAGTCCATTCTTTCAAGCATCCGTAGATTGTTTTATCCGCCTCGGTACGCTAGTACTGTGCCGCAGCACCTTCCTGAAACTAGCCTCACACCGGCGGTCCAGTGTACTTGATTCCTTTCCTCAATCATGGTCATGGTCGGCTATCGTTGAGAATCCTTCGATAAACTTCGATAGTAGTCGGCGCCCTAAGAAACCCGAATTTCATTCGGTTCTTTGGTGACCCCATTCTCGAATCAGATCGATCTTCGAGGGGTCTACTTTGATTCCCCACGGACAATGTGACCCAAAATGTCACTCGCCTAACCAAAACTCACACTTGCAAACTTGGCAAGAGTTGTTTCTGCTTTAACGCTTGTAAGTACGCCTCAAGTGCTCTTGTGTTCGGTTATTCTAGAGTATATTAGGATATCGCCTAAACACTAAGACTAATTTGTCTAGGTATGGGTGGAACACCGCTCATAATATCCATAAACACTGCGGGCATTCAGAAGTCCAAAGGGCATCACGATGAATTCGAAATGACCATACCTTGTACTGAAGCCGCTTTAGGTACATCCTCCGGTCTAATCCTCAATTGGTGATATCCCGACTTTAGATCTATCTTTGAAAAGACTCGCCCTTTAAGTTGATCAAACAGATCGTCAATTCGGGCAAGGGTACTTATTCTTAAGAGTTATCTTGTTTAACTCTCGATAGTCTATGCACATCCTCGTACCATCCTTTTTCATGAAAGGACAGTGCCCCATGGAGACACACTGGTCTAATGAATCCTAACTCCAAGAGTTCTTGCAGCGATCTTTAATCTCAAGCTCTTTGGTGCCATCCGATATGGAGCTTTTGAAACCGCGTAACTCGTTCGAGGTCGATCGTGAACTCGATCCGTCGATCCGACGGTAATCCCGTAGTTCATCCGAAAAACGCTCGATACTCCTTCACGATCGAACATCTTCATCCTCCTCTCATTCTCGATCTTCCTCCGGAGTAGACGAGGTAGGCATGGTTCTCGGTCTTGTTCAAGAACGCCTTTCTTGTAATGCGGATAATTGAACTCTTCCCATGTTGATCCCGTGAAAGTCGGTAGATTCCTCTCCGGGTGTTGGAAAGAAATTTTTCTTCATTACACGCGATGGTCGCACTATGTCTTGCTAACCAATCCAGCCCCTAGATTATGTCCACGTCCGCCATAGGTATGACGTGAAGGTTATCTCGTCATGACATTAAGTGAGCCTAGTCCAAGTTCTAGGTTCGAGCATACGGGTTACCGTTATGCCTCCTACGGGAAGAAATTCTCATTTGTTCAACAGATTAGGGTCTAATCCTAAGTTCTCACGCATGCTTCAAAGAATAAAGGAAGCGAGGCCAAAAACGAGGATAACAGTATTTGGATGAGTATTCCATACCGCCAAGTTTCCTGGTTCCTGGCTGCTCTTGCGGAAGTCTCTTTCCGTCGAGGGCGAGGCCCGCCTGCTTCGGCGCGCGGTTGCCGATAAAGTTGTTGTGGTTGCCGCGGCTGCTACCGTTGTTGTTGCGCTGCCGGGGCAGCCAGTACCGCGCCGGGTTGTTCCATTGTTGTGCTGCCGTGGTTGATATGGTCGCGATTTGGCCGATAGTACCGAATCGGGCCGTTGTCGGAACGGTTGAGCTTGGATAGCTCGGATCGGCCGGACTTGGCACATCAGCGCCATTTCTCCTTTCGGCGTATCCTGTAAGGCCTCAAGTAGGCCCTTCGCCACACCCAAGCATCCGCATTTGTAAACGCATGCCCTTGACCCTATGGCACCGGCATACGGAGCCTCACAACCGTTTCTCCGCCAGCGCGGGTACCATGGGCGCCCATTTCTGCCTGCGCCTGATGGCACGTTGTTTCGCCATGGCCTCCGCCGGCTGCGTTGATCCGCCTTTGCGGGTCCTTCCCACTTCCTCTTCCCGCGATCTCCTTGCCAGTCATGGATACGACTCTATCGTCACTCATGTCCAATGCCCGATCGAGGGCCTCACGGTAAGTCGATCTCCGTGACCACCAACGATACCGATCTCATGGCGAGTCCCACCAAATTTCTCCCCTTCTCGCTTGTCTCACCGATGGATACCGTGACATTTCACGTAACGCACGGCCGAATCGGGACCGGTTCTCCTGCGCAAGTTGTAAACCTGCTGTTCTTCCTCTTCCCAACTCTTAGGAATGTACTCTGACACTTCCTCTTCAATTCCTCCTGTGAGAAATTTTCCAGCCTCCTGACAGAGTCTTTCTTCGCCTCCCACCTAAGTCGGGCGGCACCAACATCCGGAAAGCAACGCATGACAAGCGTCTTGAGAGGTGCAAAGAGGTTAAAGATTCGCCCAACAATCCAAAGTTCAAGATCCACGGATTCCCCCGCTGAAAGTGGATTGATCTCGTCGAGGAATAGTTCTCAATCCATCTTGCCGGTGGTGGTGGAGGGTGTCATCTCTTTCGGTGTTACCTCACGGTTTCTTCTTCTCTGGCATTCTATCTTTCATAAATATACGTAATCGATATCTTCTTATGCTATCCGTCAGATCATAGATATCTTAGCACGGTATGTATATATAATCATAAACATAAATCTAGCACGCCATCGAACACCATATATCACAACCTCAAAACCAAAGCTCCTGTAGCTATCATCATATCAAATCAAATGTCTATACGAGGACTTTCATCATCACTTTTACGATCCACAAAGGCTGTACTGGAGATGATATCCAAAATTAATATCAAGATCACCACAGTACCTAGTCACGTATAAAAATCTAAACGCCACCGAGGTCATCAAAATAAGGGTTCATATCGACGACCTTATCTTTTCCGATGCATCAAAACATATACAAAAGTATATAGACAAAACACTATCTAGTCCTAAGAACTAGATCCATAATCGCCTGAGTGTAAAATAGGCTCAACGTGTCGATTCGTAATCGAAGTATGGGTACTATCAACCTCCTCCATATCATCGCAGCAGCAGTGTCCTCCTTGGATCCTCCTCCGAATTTTCTTCCTGATCCTCCTCCTCAACCTCTCGCATCCGTGGGAGTACGTCCCTCTGATTCTAATGACTCTAGCTTCTTCCCGCCTAGGTCTCATGATCTCACCATGATCTCCTCATAGCAAGGTCGGAAAGGAGAGAAGACGGGCACATGTTTCTCTCAAGCGCATGCGCTAGGCCACATGAATCGCCAATCTCACATTATCGGGCACGTAGGTCCGTGTGGCGGCGGTAGAGATGGAAGTTGGCATGGAATGATTTATGCGATGGTCCAAGGCAAATGACGGGCTCGAATCCAATTGGTAGAGGAGAAAGCGTGAACTATCGTGGACGGAAGGTCCAACAACATGTTCTCGCCACCAGCAAGAATTATGTTCCATCGATGCAAACGAGACACCTCCGGTGAAGCCACTGAATCTCATTACGCTAGGTGTACACCCCCGGGAGATATGGTCCATGTGCGTAGCCCGTGATATCATGAATATGTAGTTAGGACCGACAAACGGGCAAGTCCGTCAAGATCAAGCCTCGCGATTTATAGATGTAATCGCCGATATCTCACGCATATCCCCGCAATCGGATGGCGTTTTGGATAAACGCGCATTTTACACGCTATAGTGATATTAAGAGTTTAGCTTGCTTAATGTGCGCGACATCGATTCCTAATGTTTTATCTATTTTTAAAGAACCGCTTGGGTGTTCTTTTGTGTTGTGTAGGTCTATATGTTGAAAATCGGCAAGGAACGACGCACGAGCCAAAACATACAACCGGGCGTGTTTTAGCGACCAGCCTAGCTCGCTAGGTCGGCCGCTAGGAAACACGCCAGAACCCGTACGCGACCGCAAGAACGCACCCGCGAGCGAGCTTCAGCGCGAAAGCCATCGACGATTTCGACCACTGAGTATGGCTAGCGACCGCCAGTGAGGTCGCGAGGATCACGCGAAGCGCAGAGGCGCATCAGGGCTAGAGGCCATGAGATTACCTCGACCACACCTAGCGACCGCTATGGTCGCGAGACGGCGCGCGTAAGAGAAATTAGGGTTTGGGTGTGCCTATATACGGCAACACCGCCCCTGCAGAGCCCCCAATCACGCCCACCTATTTTACTGAGTTTTTCCTCGCTTACATTCTTTAGCTTTAGTCTTCGCTAGTTTAATTCTAGTATTGTTTTTCCGCTGCTCTAGTTTAGTTTATCGTTGCTATCGATCGGAACGCTTTGTCCGATCGCTTTTCATTGTTTTCCGCTCGCTCGTTGGGATTGGATTCAAGACCAACCTTGTTCATCCAACGCTTCCTACGGGTTTTATATATTTAATTTGATTAATTCGATTTATTCTCGCTTATTATGTCGCTAGTTTTCCGCTCTAATCCTAGGGTTTGCATGATCCGATCCTATATGTTGTGATTCCTCGCTATCGCTATTTACCTCTGCATTGATTCATGATTCGATTGTGCTTATTTATATGTGTTGATTTCAATCAATCTCGATGCATATCTAGTTGCGTTAACGACGAATCGTATTAATTGTCAATCGATCGAATGCATGATATGAATGAGCCTGAGTCGAATCGAGATAGGACATTCAGAGGAAGCATATTCTTAGTGATCCATTGAGTTGCTTATTTTCCTCTGAGACGAATCGAATAGGAAAATTAGTAATCAATCGCCGCAATTGTCGTGAATCAAGTTGTTGGTTATATATGTGATCTTCCGCCTTGTCTCGGATTAAAACGTTAGTACAAGGTGATAAACATCGCTGGATAGGATTGTGCATCCTAGGGTTAGTTTTCCTTCATAGTTATCTTCGTGTTTTTATCGCTTTATTTATATTCTTGTTTGGTTACCTTGCTTGATTAAAATCAAGCCCTAAACCTCTCACCCTTTATCCGTGTTCGATAATGATGAATTGTCGCTGAATTAGCTTCGTGTTTTCGGATTGCAACTCGGATACGATACTCGCCATTCTATCATTACACTTTTACGTGTAAAATGAGCGATCAAATTTTAGCGCTGTCGGGTATTGTTAAGATCACATAGGAATAATTTGACGATTTGATTTATTAATTCAAGTATATATATATATATATTATTTTATTTATTTTTGTCGCAAATTCTCTGCTTTCGTGTGGTTTATACAAGATCTCGTGGACCTCCGAAATATTATTAGATCCCGAGATCGAAAGCTCTCAAAGGAAGAGGACGAGAGAAGAGACGAGTCGCAATGGCGCCTAATCCGTAATCCGGGGCATTCCTCCCGAGCAAGTAGCACGATGCTAGCTGATTTGCGTAGATGCAATACGATGGCAAACATGGGAATCTTGTCCCCCCTGCAGGAAAGACCTCAACCACATGTATCGACATCCCACCGAATAGCCAAGGAGGCGTTGGGGCCCGCACGAGATGCAATATCGAGCTCAAACCGCCCCGATCAAGATGGTCCAAGGAGAGCAGCTTGGGAGGAGTCACGAAGACCCAATGCGCATCTCGAGACGCCGACTTGTGACACCATCAAATGAATGGGTGCACAAGACACAATCCGACAGAGATGTTCGTTTCTCCAGCACCAAAGGAAGATTGGTTCAAGAGTTTGACCGAAATGGCATCGACACTTGGGGAAACTTTGAGAAGTTTCTCTCGAATACTTTCTTCCACGTAAGCGCAAGATCATTGCCGAATCTCTCATTTTTGCCGTAACCACGACTAATCATTATTCGAGGTATGGAGAGATTCAGAGGTCTATGAGACGATGTCCACAACATGGGTTCTCCAAGGAGCAACAAATCACACAATTTACATGGACCGATATGGCGCATTTGAGCATGGTAGATGCGCCGGCGGGGCTGCTTATTAAACCGACCACCGACGAGGCGAGCCGTATTTTAGAAGAGATGGCTGCCAACAGCTATCAATGGCCAACGGAGAGAACGCCATCATTTAAAGCAATGCCGCTGAGAGGATTCAAATATGACGACCTCATGAAGAAGTTCACTTTTGAAGAGTCGATTGAGACAGAGAACGCCACCACATCAATCGAGGAGTCACCGACTTCCAACAACCTTCGCGGTGCTTCAATACTTAATTCGATTCAAGAGCCGAGGAAGCCAAGTCTCAAGACATGATGCAGCAGCTTGGTTGTAAGCAACCAACAATTGGCAACGAATCGAATTGCTCATCAAGAACACCGCGTAAGATAAATCACTTGAGTCGATCGTGACGGCTATGGAAAACACATAAAGACGTTGAAGCTCAAATCGGTCAAATTGCCGCACAAGTGAATGCTCTACAAAAGACGGGCCAATTTCCGAGTAATACGGAGTGAACCCAAGAGTCAATGCTTCGCCATCTGCATTTGAGGGTGGACGAGCCTACCCGAGCCCTACCGAAAGAAGAGCAAGAAAGCACATCGACGCAGTAGCTTCGCGACCGAGCTCGCGATCATGAGCCCGATCGCGAGCTATCCCAAGTTTGTCCCAGACGCCATGACCGAAAGGCGCCACAAGACGCGATCGCGAAGCTATCCGAATATCCGCGCACAGAAGTTGTTCGCGAGCGACCAGGGCCGAAACCCGACCGCGAGCACTCACCAAAGCACATGGCCGAGAAATCACACAGCTCGCGCCGCAAGCTCACACGCCGAAGAAGGAAATCACAAGCAGCAGATTCCTCGACCATCCCAAATGGTCGCGAGGTCGACCGCTGAGGCACCCCAAAGGCTAATTCTTGCACGATATTCCTCCGTCCTGTTTTCCGAGTCGACTTGTCAAGTCGAATATGATGAAGAATTTGCTCGCTTCAAAGAGGTATTTCGTAAAGTTGAGATAAATTTGCCTCTCTTCAAGCGTTGCGAAACATGCCTGCTACATGAAATTCTTAAAAGACGCTTGCAAGTAAGAAGAAACTTGGGAAATTTGAGAAAATTTCCCTATCCAAGAGTGCAAAGGCCGCCTTGCAAAAGAAGCTCCTTTGAAGCGTATGATCCCGCAGCTTCACGTTAGAGTGCTTGAGATCGCCGAGCGTAATTTTCCAAATGTGTTATGCGACTTGGGGGCGAAAGCATCAACTGATGTCATGAACGCTTTCAACCGCTACACCTAGGAAAAATGAAGCCGATTTAAGATTTCATCGATGATGGCTGACCGATCATCACATATCCAAAAGGTATCGTCAAGACGGTTGGTAAGAATTCGGGATTTTGTTTTTCCCGCCGACTTTGTTATTCTCGATATTCCCGAATTCAAACAACAACCACTAATCCTTGGTAGACCTTTTCTAGCAACTGGTCGTATGCTGATTGATGTGTGTGAAGGAAACCTCACGCTTCGTGTTAACGGATGAGGAGCTCAAAATTTCCATATACGACGCCATCAAGCAACCCGACGCTGGAAAGCCGGAAGATTGTTGCTCGATCACGACTGCTGCCGCACACGCCTCATGCTTAGAGGGTACTCGACCACCAAGAAGCTGCGAGAAGGAAGAAGTGGACTCGGCATGGAACTCCGAGTGTTTCATTCAAGTTTAGTGGCCACTTCCATAACGGTGGTGGTCATCCGAAATGCTAAGTTTAAAAGGTTCCACAAGTCGAGAAGATGTGTATTGCTACCAAAACGCCGATTGACGAGGTTAGTGATGGTCTAGCTAAAGACGTTAAAGTAAGCACTTGCTGGGAGGTAACCCAACGTTTTTTTGTTTTTGTTTTCGTGTTTTGTCGCTTTCTTTCGCTTGGTTGTTTTTGTCGCTTTCGCTTTTTCGCTTTGTTTTCGTGTCCATCGATCAACGAGTTAAGTGAAGTGTGTTAATCCATGTGGCCAATGACGATAGAAAATTTTTGTGAAATTTAATGATAGTGCACATGATATGTTAGAAAATGACGCATGAATGACGCGAGACGGCTTAGCTTGTTGTTTTTCACCATTTGCTTAACCCGTGAGACTTGAGCTTCACCGATAAACATCTTGATACGCTTTTAATTGTGTGATATCATGCATGTGATTATCTTCTAGAACTTGCCGTGTTTCTGTGTCGAGACTGCAATATGTGTTTCGAATTTGGAAAGGATAAAAGGCCATCTTTGTTAACCACATTTTCACCCAAACACTAACCCGATGATATATACCATTTGTCGCCTTCTTTGAGCCTTTATTAGACTTTTTCTTTCGATTAACCGGATGATAGGAGGTGAGGATGGATATGGGAATCAAAAGGGGTTGAAATTTTGATGTAGTTATGACGAGAAAAGTTTATTTTAGAAAAATACATCTGTGGTAAAGAATAGTACCTTTGTTCGTGATTATTAAACCCTATAAGCTCTAGAAAAGAAAAGAAAAAGAAAAATGATAAGTTCACTATGAGTGTTGAGCATAAAGGGTCTTTAATCAAAGTATAGGTACCTTTTGAGGCATGAAACGTCGATTTAGCACGTTGGGAAAGAAGAGAAAATGGACAAAGTCCATATGTGTCGAAAAGTATAAATGGGGGTGCTTGGAATATTTTTGAGTCACTTAGCCATATATTATCCTACCTTAACCAATGTGCCTACATTACAACATATGAAAAGTCCTCTTTGATCCTCATTTGAACACATTTGACGCGGTGGAGATGTTAGAGAAACGGCAAGCCTATGGTAAGACGTTGCATTGCATCGATTCGAGTGTATACACGCCCTTAATTTCTTTATGAGTTTGAGTGTATCCTATATATATTTTACACACATGCCTTTATGAGGGTTGAAATAAATGAGCTTTTGCCGAAATTGTTGTTTGTGTTGAGTGGACTAACGCCGCCATGTGCGCTAATGTTTTTGAGCTGAGATATTTGGAGGCCTAGAATGGTTATCCTCTTTGCTATGCTCGTTGATCTTCGCTTGTCTTTCGTTTCGCTTTTGTTTGAGGACAAACAATGCTTTAAGTTTGGGGTTTGATAAACGCGCATTTTACACGCTTATAGTTGATATTTGAAGATGAGTTTAGCTCGCTTAATGTGCGCCACGTATCGATTCCTAATGTTTTATCTATTTTAGAAGATACTCGCTCTTGGGTGTTCTTTGGTGTTGTGTAGGTCTATATGTTGAAAATCGAAGCAAGGAACCACGACGAGCCAAAACATACAATCGGGCGTGTTTCTAGCGACCAGCCCAGCGGTCGCCAGGTCGGCCGCTAGGAAACACGCGCAGAACCCTGTAAGACCGCGACCGCAGAACGCACCCGCGAAGCGGCTTTCAGCGCGAGAAAGCCACCGGACGATTTCTCGCGACCACTTGAGTATGGCTAGCGACCGCAGTGAGGTCGCGAGGTACCGGGCGAGCGCAAGAGGCGATCGCTGGCGAGAAGGCCACGAGGATTACCTCGCGACCACACCTAGCGACCGCTAAGGGTGGTCGCGAGACGGCGCGCGAAGAGAAAATTAGGTTTGGGGTGTGCCTATATATGGCAACACCCCGCGCGCCTGTGAGCCCCCAATCACGCCTGCACCTATTTTACTTGAGTTTTTCCTCGCTTTTACATTCTTTAGCTTTAGTCTTCGCTTAGTTTAATTCTAGTATTGTTTTTCCGCCGCTCTAGTTTAGTTTATCGTTGCTATCGATCGGAACGCTTTGTCCGATCGCTTTTCTATTGTTTTCCGCTCGCTCGCTTGGGATTGATTCAAGACCAACCTTTGTTCATCCAACGCTTCCCTACGGGTTTTATATATTTAATTTCGCTTATGATTAATTGTATTTCATTCTGCTTATTATGTCCGGCTAGTTTTCCGCTCTAATCCTAGGGTTTGCATGATCCGATCCTATATGTTGTGATTCGCTATCGCTATTTACCTTCCGTGCATTGATTCATGATTCGATTGTGCTTATTTATATGTGTTGATTTCAATCAATCTTGATGCATATCTAGTTGTTTGTTAACGACGAATCAGATTAATTGTCAATCGTTATCGAATGCATGATATGAATGAGCCTTGAGTCGAATCGAGATAGGACATTCGAGGAAGCATATTCTTAGTGATCCATTCGAGTTGCTTATTTTCCCTAGAGACGAATCGTAATAGGAAAATTAGTAATCAATCGCCGCAATTGTCGAATCAAGTTGTTGGTTATATATGTGATCTTCCGCCTTGTCTCGGATTAAAACGGTTAGTACAAGGTGATAAACATCGCTGTGGATAGGATTGGTGCATCCCTAGGTTAGTTTTCCTTCATAGTTATCTTCGTGTTTTTATCGCTTTATTTATATTCTTGTTTGGTTACCTTTGCTTTGGATTAAAATCAAGCCCTAAAACCTCTCACCCTTTATCCGTGCTTCGATAATGATGAATTGTCGCTGAATTAGCTTCGTGTTTTCGGATTGCAATCTCAGGATACGATACTTCGCTACCCTATCATTACACTTTTACGTGTGAAAAGGGAATGATCATCTTGCGATCGGTCAAGCACACCGTCATAATGTGACGCATCACGGGCATGTGCAGAGCCCAATGACGCATAAAATGAGCGGGAACTCGCTGATGTCTTTACTCGGTACATCCGGTCGGAACGAGGAGTGTACCACCTCCAAGCGTGACTCTAGAAGATAAAGAGAGCCTAGTCGTAAAACCATCCGAACCATCTTATATTCCTAAGTTCTTATGAAACTACTTTCATGGTTTGGTCTTTGGGAATAGACCGCATGGTTCCTTAGGATGCACTCAAACGCTCGATGCCTAGCATTCGGTAAAGGCTAAGTGATCACCCCATCTTATCGGGTCCTCGATTCATTACTTCTACCACGTTATAGTATCACATCATATCCGTTCTCATTATGCACTTACGATTCATCATTTCTTTTATACCTTCATAACGTTATACTTTTATTCTTTTCACTTATGCCACGATAGAGGCAACACGCTGGTGTTCTAATTCCTTCACGAGAGAGGTGGGACCCGTAATAAAGGCGAACCTCCGCTAACAATCGCTTCATCATCGTGAGACTCGCGCGCTCTCATCATCGAATCCGCTCGGATTGTGATTCCTAAGATTTCTATGTTCTCGCTCCTTCTTAGTATTTCGCTCAATTGGGGATGCTTATGTTCTCATACTAAGTTCGTATAAAAGGGATCATGGGTCTTAAGAGTCTATGTTCTCATGGGAAACATACTATTTACATCATGCTCGTGATACAACAAGAACACGCATCGCGACACATTGTGCGATAATCAAGCATTCTCATTTACTCATTTACCAAGTTCCTAAACCTTGTAACTTTCTTTCAAACTAATGACCAATCAATTGAAACAACTTTTCAATTTCAAAATTTCCACTTTCCAAAATATTTTTCAACTTCCCAACAAGACAATATTGAAATTCCAATTCACATTTCATATACTTCCATCATTTCAAAACAACTTTAGTTGAGATAGTTACCTTCTTCCTCGCTGAGCAAGACGACGATGGAGTGCAGCAAGAGTAGTCAAACATAAATAATTTCTAGACTGACTTTCAACTTATGATTCAAGGAAAGTGGTTTCTAGGGTTCGTGAGCTAACAAGAGCTCGATACCACTTTGTGACGAATTCGACTTTCCAATGAAGTACGGATCATATAGATCGTCACCGTTATGATAAAACAAATGGAAATAAACATAGCTAATCAAGGCAATCAACCAATCAACTACTTAATAGCGCATAGGTTAAAGGGATAAACCATCCAATACCAACTACAATCATAGAAGGACTTGTCAAAAGGGGTTCAAGGTTCAACATAACCCAATCAGGGCAGAATTTAAAGTACGAGGTACGACCTCCAATTCAATACGAAAATAAGCAATTATCATCAAAACATTAATAATATCAGAGTTAGGCAGCAATTAAACGTGTGGACATGCATATGACGATGCATGCCCAAGGTTCTAGAAACCTTTCTAATTAAGCATCAAAATAGTCGCTACTCGCACCACCCGCACCCCTCATCGATTCTTGCTCAACCCGCACGCCAAAACGAAATGCGTGGCTAAGTACAAAAGTACTCTGGACTCGCTACAAAACATTTTCTTTATCAAAAGTTATTAATCGCCCACAATAGCGCATGAGGATTTTAGTTAAAAGACTCATGCCTATCAAATATTTTATCGTTTTCCAAAAGCGCTCGTCGAACTATTTCATTCACGTTGTTTCCATATCTGATCATTCATTCATTCATTTAAGACTATGGGGTGGCCACCTACACATAGTCGCCGTGACCGGTCGAGGTAGCTAACCTAACACCGATCGCTTAATTTTCTAACACGAAAGGTGTAAGTATAGGTAAGTTAAGCATCGATCCATGTGGATTGTAATGCGAAACACGTAAGCTAACTCAACAAAGATTTATCATTATCCAAGCAACAAATATGGTTTGGTAAGATTTTAGGATTCGGAAATCAATCCAAAGCAAAGGTAACAAAACGCAAAAATAAAATAAAGCAATAAACACTCGGATGTTTAAAAATGATAAAGACGACTCAACCCTAGGGCTGCATTTATCCTATCCACAACGTATGATTATCCTGCTCCTATTAACCAATTTTAATCCGTATAAGATGGAAGATCACATATATAACCGATAATTTCAAGTTATTTACAAAGCGGGTCAGAGATTACTAGTTTCCTATTATCATACGCCTCTAGTGAAAACAAGCAACCCAAACGGACCACAAAGAATATGCTTCCTACGAATATCCTATCTCAAATGATGACTCATGCTCATTCGTATCATGCATTCGATATCGATCGACAATTAACACAATTACGTAATTAACCGACAATTAAATATGCATCGAGACCGATCGTAAAACAACACATATAAATAAGCACAATCAATCATGAATCAAAGCATGGACGGTAAATAGCGATAACAGAATCACAACATATAGGATCGAATCATGCAAACCCTAGGATTAGAACGAAAAACTAGCCGTATATAATAAACGGAATAAAATACGATTTAACCATAGAAATGTAAATTAAATATATAAAACCCGTGATGAAGCGTTGATGAACAATCGTTGGGCTTCAATCCCAACCTCGAAAACGGAAACTTGTAAAGATTGTCCGACGAAACGCTCCGGATCGAGACAAACGTAAAACTAACGAAGAACAATGCGTAAAACAACTCTAGAATGAAAATATATGGAACCTAAAGCTAAAACTCAAACACTTATGAAAAACCGAAAAGAGGCTCGAATCGTGGTTCAAGTTCAGGCTACGGGTGTACCATATATAGGCACACCCCAAACCCTAATTTTACCTTCCGCTTGGTCTCGCTGCATCCTCCGCCGCGATCGCCTCTGCGCTGCGACGCGGTACTCGCGACCGACCAGCGGTCGCTAGCCATTCTCAAGAGGTCGCGAGAAATCGCCCAAGAGCTTTCTCGTGCCACGGCTTCGCCATGGCACGTTATCGCGGGTCGCGGTGTGCCGGGTTCTCCGCGAGTTTCCTAGCGGCCATCCTAGCGACCGCTAGGATGGTCGCTAGAAATGTGCCGAGTGTATATTGGCTCGCAAGGCCGCTCCTTGCTTCGATTTTCAACATATGGACCTACACAACACCAAAAGAACACCCAAGAGCAAAGATCTTCTAGAAATAGATAAAACATTAAGAATCGATACGAACGCATTATTAAACGAGCTAAACTCATCTTCAAATATAAACTATAAACGGTAAAATGCGCTGCTTATCAAACACACAACACATCGCGTACACAATCCGAGTTAGTCCTTAACTAAGTCGGATCCGATCATACCTTTTTAACGCTGGTGGACCAGCACATTAACATACCATATGGGATATACCAATCTCGGATATGATAACAACAAAACATAAACATTTGGCGTCAATAACATTTCATGCGATAATATTTCATAAAGCTTTGTAAAACATGCTTTGAGATATGCATAACATTTTCGCTTTCAAGAAAGCCCACCGCTAATCCAAAGCTTAGTGGTTCTAAATGAAAGTGGGCGAGTATCCTTCCTCAAGAATTCACGCCCGATCGAACCCTTCATAAGAAAATAGCCGTTTTAGGTTCTTTCTATCGATCGATGGTCGCTATAAATTACGACTTTAAAGTTCCCATTTAGGTTTCTTTATGATTTTATGTGATTGTTTTAAGATAATTCCCATTATCTTACATCCCCAATTCTCAAGCTATATTACCTCATCGCTCATAGGTGAACTTCATATGAATCACATATTCCGAGTCTATCTCGACTCTTAGCCTTAGTTTTATTATAACGTTATTACGTTATAAGTTATCGATAATCAAATTATGATTGGTAAATTAGATATTCTCAAGCCACTAACTAGACTTAACAATTATAGTTACGCCCCAGTAGGTTATGCTTGATGACTGGTCAGATTAGCACGATAATTAAAGAGAATATCGACCTACAATTCAAGTGGACATATGCTATCGTAAGTAATTAGTACTTAAGAATAAATTAAGTACTTGGGAATATTAACTCGGCTTTTGAGACATAAGGATCGACATCTTATGTTCGAATCGTTGTTACACATCACGACATCGTCTATTTAACTTAACTTGCCGGAGGTTACATATGTCGATAATCGTTATTCATTATCGAGTTGTGTTTACCAACCAATATCGTGTCGAGTTGTCGTTATCAATATTAACGTTGTAGCTCGACCTTTGGTTTTTCTAACTTAGGAACTCACGCTTGAGTATCCTTTTATTAATGGAAAACCCAAATTTTGTCTACTTCGATCCTCGCTATTCCGCCTTAAGTTATCGAATTGGTCGATTTCTTTTGGGTTCTCGTACATATAGTATTATGTTGTTTACGTTTGGGGTTTTGGTTTGTCTGCTCAACATAAACATAAACATTCAACATCAACAAAACCATACACAACATAAACTATACTAAAGCATTAGAAAACCCTAATTTCTAATGTAATACACCATCATTGTGTAAGTGTGCATAAGTGTTCCATTCATTCACCCTAATCACAACCATTTATCCAAAGTTTCATATTACTATCATAGCATCATTCATCATCAAAATTAAACCCATACTTAGCCATTCTATTACGCTTCGATAATTAGCAACAATTAGCATATGCATCCAATAAATTCCAATAAAATCACATTATACTCCTATCATATTATACAATTTAATTACCAACTCAATATCATCATATAAATTTTTAAACCATGGGTTAAAAGTCTCAAACTTTCGGTCATTTCAAATTAGTAAGCTTTGGTGTTCAATAAATTCCACAAAATTATATCATGCTTATACTATATACTAAACATGAAATATCACTCATATCATGCATTAAAATTTTAAAACCATGTTTTTCATTTTAAATCATTTCGTAATTCCACATTTATATATATACATATTCAATAAATTCCAATCTTGCACAATATGTTTATATATGAAATAAACATGTAATATTAACATTAAATATCAACTATTATTTATAATATGAACCAAATGCTTGAATTTTTTTGTCCTCACACATATTTTACATATGTGTTCAATAATTCCCAACAATGCATATTAGGTTCATATTATTTCTAAACATCATATATCCTATTATTTCCAACAAATAAAATCAAATAATGGCTTAAAAATACTTAATATATTCTGCCCATTTTGAAAAAATAGGAGTAGTGTTTCAAAATTTTCAAGATTAATGTATGATGTTCATATCATATATTAAACACTATATCTCAACTATTTCTCAACAAATAAAATCAAACAAATACAAGAAAATTCCAAAATATTCTGAAAATTACCATATTTATTCTACATGCTTATAATACATTAACAAGCAACAATATCAAATAATATTCATAAAATCATGCTTTATCATATTTAAAAGAAATAAAGCATAAATCAAAAAATAAACATGCTCCAAAATTATGAAATTTTTACAGTAGTCTTAGAAAAGTATTCTAACATTTTTCATTCATGGCTTAAGAGCATTTGAAGGCTCTAAAGTCACGAAAATAAATGAGGAGCAAACTAGGGTTTTAAACCCAAAATTAAAATAAATATTCCACCCATTAGATGGAAGAGGATGGTGAATAATACCTTCTTATGGTCTTAGAAGTATTATTTGAGTGTGGAAGAGGTTGGGGAGGGAGGATTTGGGGTTGAAAGTTTGAAAAGTGTAGAGAAAGTTTGAAAATGAGAGAAATGCAGGGAGAACGAATCGACCTTTAACGCCTCTCCTTGTTATTCAGACCCTAGGGCTGTCATTTCCCATTTTGGTATGGTCTTGGTGGTAGTTGAGAGGTGGATTGGTCAAATTACCCGCTTTGGTATGTTAATACCGACTCTTTAAGTTTTAACGCACTGATCGAGTTGAAACCCGAGTATCCTAATGTGGTTTTCCATACTATCACTTTTGAGCTCCATTCGAGAAGCAACATGGAGAGAGAGTAGAGCCCTTATTCCAATCTTAAGCTCCCTTATTCAACCATCAACAAATTATTCCAACCTTTTTTTTTAATAACAATCTTTTCATATTTTCATATTTTTTTTTGAGATAAGACACGCAAGGGGACCATATAAATATCAACGACAATCAACTAGACATATCACTTCATCACAATTTACTTCGACGTGCCCCAAAGCTAGATCAATCATCAACAATTATCAAGTCAAGTCACGCATCGATAAGAATTACTAGAAATCAGTTCGGGGGTGTATACCCAATCAAATCAAGCTCACTCAACTCTACTCGTATACTAGACGATAAAGCACACTCAAATCCAAACAAAAGGTATAAAATGGAGGACGACACACCCAAACAAACACAAGTCACATGCAAACACATAAAGACGGCAAGCACATCTCCACACTTTAGAAAAAAGCCATAAAGTTAAAATGTAGAAATGAACTTCCCTGAAATTGAGAGAACATGTCAACGAGGTACGGCGGTGACGACGTCCAGTGGCTTGAGTGTTAATGCTATGCAGCTTGCCACAACTCTCATCTCACTTATTAAAGACCTGAAAAGAAAAAGAAAAAGGAACAAAACAAATATAAATAAATAAACTCGTGGGTTGCCTCCCACGTAGCGTTCATTTCAATGGCACGAGCTCCACCAATGAAAAATGGACTATCCATAGTCCTTCACCTGTAGGAATACCATCTCAACCAGAGCATCAGTAGTAATAATGTAAGCACAAAGGACAGTCAAGGCAGCAAATAATAAATCAATTTAATTCAAATCAAACATGTTATTCTTCAAAGAAAAATAAATAACCTTAACTCCTGGAGCACAATACTTTGATGAATTAGGATGTTGAAAAATTACCGATGCCACCTCAACTTTTGTCCTCTCCTCATCCGTCAACTGGTTCGGGAAGATATCGTTGTTCATATTTAGTCTCGCTTGATGAAACCTCGACTCTTCACTTTCATCAACTTCCTTATTCTCACCTCAACTTCATCATCTTCATAGACAATGACAATGTAAGTTTTCTAATTGTCTCGCATCTCCACCACACTTTGGTTATAGACCAATTCTTCCACTATCATGGTCGATCGACCGACTCGAGTCTCTAAACGCCCATAGATGCTTCCAACATCTCGTACCTTTGTTGACTCGTCTGTATGAATGACGTCAATGTGTCTTCCAATGTCGGCTTCACCGGCTGACTCGCCTGAATGAATGCCTGCAATGATTCCTCCAATGTCGGCTTCACCGACTAACTCGCCTGAATGAACGCCTGCATTGACTCCTCCAATGTCTGCTTCGCCGGCTGACTCGCCTGAATGAATGCCTGCAATGAATCCTCCAATGTCGGCTTCACCGAGTGTTGTTGGAAGAAGAGGTCCTGACTATATGAAGAACTCTGAGGATGCCTCCAGTAGGGATCATAGGCTCGACGCCACACCGACGGTATCCTCAAAATAGTCGAATTGGGCCCTTCTTCATAGGAAGAATTTGTCCAATACGACGAGCTTTCCTCCTCCAGGCCTGTCTGACCATATTCGTATCCCAGGTAACCCTGCATTAACAGACACCAACTACAAAAACAAGATCACACGCACCTGTTGGAGAAAATAGTAACAAAAAAAAAAAGAAAAAGAAAGAAATAAAAAGAAGAAGCACGGGGGAAGAAACATAAAAACAAAATGAAACACGGAAAACAAAACAACACAAAACCAAAAGCCTAAAGCCTTCCCCGGCAACGGTGCCAAAATTTGTTCCGACCAAATTGTTCTTTTCAGTCGCTCGCAATAGTACGAGGTCCTTACAGAATGGTAAGGTCGACCAAAGTCGAATCTCTCGAGGAAGGCTTAACAGGGCTACGATTCTATGTCAAACACGAAAACAGAAAAGAAATACTAACGTCCTAAAATAAGGGGGGTCTGTCACGAAACGGACGAAAGCAGGAAATAAATAAAGTAGGTAAACGGTTGCACTTGGATAACAATAGGAATTGACAGATACACGGAATTGGAGACGGTGTTCTAGGGTTCAAATCTATCCTCGCTAATAATGAATCAAAGACCGGTACACAATGCATAAAACACCAACGCCTCTCACCAAACGGTCAACACTAACTAATCTCTCGATTAGTCAATGTTAGACTCGAACTTAATGGCAGGGGAACTCTCAATCAAACCGCCATCAACTACGAAGGATATTTAACTACAAATGCACACGATAGCAAAACCCTACCCACATATATTATTTATTCAACAACAAACTAATCTACCGATCACTTTCATTGTCAAACTTATATTTAATATAAATCTGCTCTCACATATCTTCATAATCAAACATAAGCATACAATCAACCTACACGATTCTTTCAAACACCATGCATGAAGATCATAAAATAAACAATTTATGCGGATAAGAAAATCGCAAATCATCAACCCAATAATCACGATTCAAGATAAGAACAATCTAACATGTATTACTTTATAAAACAATAATTCATCTCATAGCAGAAATCATCCTCATATCAATTGCATAGACATAATGAAAATAAGAAAAACTTACAACCATTCATAGACAAATTCGTCTTCTAAATATCCGGAATCGTACAATCCCAATTGTTAATCCAAATACAAAATAATTAAATCAAGAGAAAAGAGGAAATGAAAGGAGAGAAATCACGTATGTGAATGAGAATGAGGTTGGCGGCTAGGGTTCACGCATGTTTGACCCTATTTATAGGTGCATAAAATTTCGCTCGCAGCGCCGGACGCGATGTGGGCAAAAATCGGGTCGCCCAGCACCGGACGCATCACAGTGCCGGACACGGGCGCCCACTGGAATGAACAGGAGATGCACCCAAATGTCGGACGGATCGAGTCGCTGGACGCGCAGGCGAGCTGGGGAGAAACCAAGCGCCGGATGGAGAGAGACACCGGGCACCGGTCGAGAATGTAAACACACACCGAACAGGAGTGGGTGAGTGCTGGAAAGGTTGGGCATGAATCGGGGCATGCGTCGGATGGGAGACCGCTACCGGGCGAGGCGAGGTAGGCGAGCGTCGGGTGGAGATTGCTGAACGCTACCGACGAGGTGCCGGACGACGGTGATTTGCGAACCGGCACTGTGTGGCGATGCGCACTGACGCTGGTGGAACGGGCGCTGATGTCGCACGAAGTTGCGCGAGGCGAGGCGCGTGACGGGGTGAGTCACCGGACTCGTTGGGCGTCGGGGCGCACGTGCGCGACTTTGATGATTTGCTCTGTTCTCCCTCGTTTGAACTCCGAATTACGATCCGTTTGTTCCTATTACCTTCTATCAAGATGCTCTTCAGTATAGGATAACTCTTGATAGATCCATTTCATCTTATTTAATGCCATTTTTCTACAAAACATCGAATCAAACAAAATAAGTCTGAATCGATAAATACTAATCAAAACAACGACATTAATAGGACAAACCACGGGAAACGGCATGCAAAAGAATATGAATAATAAGAACAAAATCATACTAAACAACTCCTCCACACTTAAACCTTTGCTTGTCCTCAAGCAAACATTATCATCACGACACGAGAAAAGAAATCAAGAAAACATAAATTCAAATGGATAAAACATGAATTCACATCATCCTAGAAATTCTAAACCAATACACTTCTTAAAATGATAATAATTTAACAATTGATTGAGCATGCGGCTTAATCCAAGCAAATCAAAAATATGATCTATCTGCATTTAATAATCTAATAGCTAACTTATATAGATCCTTGCATAACACATCTCATTTCCACATAACACACAACTTCCAATACCGTATGTGACGACTCAAGCAAGGTGATTATAGGACAATATTCATTAAGTCAAACCTTCGAGTAGAAAACACGAGTATCCTAATGTGGTTTTCCATACTATCACTTTGAGCTCCATTCGAGAAGCAACATGGAGCGAGAGAGTAGAGCCCTTATTCCAACCTTAAGCTCACTTATTCAACCATCAACAAATTATTCCAACCCTTTTTTTTAATAACAATCTTTTTCATATTTTCATATTTTTTTTTTCGAGATAAGACACGCAAGGGGACCATATAAATAGCAACGACAATCAACTACACATATCACTTCATCACAATTTACTTCGACGTGCCCCAAAGCTAGATCAATCATCAACAATTATCAAGTCAAGTCACGCATCGATAAGAATTACTAGAAATCAGTTCGGGGGTGCATACCCAATCAAATCATGCTCACTTAACTCTTCTCGTATACCAGACGATAAAGCATACTCAAATTCAAACAAAAGGTATAAAATGGAGGGCGACACACCCGAACAAACACAAGTCACATGCAAACACACAAAGACGGCAAGCACATCTCCACACTTTCGAAAAAAGCCATAAAGGTAAAATGTAGAAATGAACTTCCCTGAAATTGAGAGAACATGTCAACGAGGTACGGCGGTGACGACGTCCAGTGGCTTGAGTGTTCATGCTATGCAGCTCGCCACAACTCTCATCTCACTTATTAAAGACCTGAAAAGAAAAAAAAAGGAACAAAACAAATAAAAACAAATAAACTCGTGGTCGCCTCCCACGTAGCGCCTGCTTTCAATGGCACGAGTTCCACTAAAGGAAAATGGACTATCCATAGTCCTTCACCGCAGGAATACCATCTCAACCGTAGCATCGTAGTAATAATGTAAGCACAAAGGACAACCAAGGCAAGCAAATAATTAATCAATTAAATTCAAATCAAACATCTTATTCTTCAAAGAAAAATAAATAACCTCAACTCCTGGAGCACAATACTTTGATGAATTAGAATGTTGAAAAATTACCGATGCCACCCTAACTTTTGTCCTCTCCTCATCCTTCAACTGGTTCGGGAAGATATCAGGTTGTTCATATTTAGTCTCGGCTTGATGAAACCTTGACTCATCACTTTCATAAACTTCCCTGATTCTCCCCTCAACTTTATCATCTTCATAGATAATGACAAAAGAAGTTTGCTTTAATTGTCTCGGCATCTCCTCCACACTTTGGTTGTGGACCAATTCTTCCACTATCCCGTCTCGACCGATCGACTTGAGTCTCTAAACGCCCATAGATGCTTCCAACATCTCGAACCTTTATCGACTCGTCTCGTATGAAAGACGCATGTGTCTTCCAATGTCGGCTTCACCGGCTGACTCGCCTGCAATGATTCCTCCAATGTCGGCTTCACCGGCTGCTTCACCGGCTGACTCCCCTGAATGAATGCCTGCAATGACTCCTCCAATGTCGGCTTCGCCGGCTGACTCGCCTGAATGAATGCCTACAATGAATCCTCCAATGTCGGCTTCACCGGGTGTTGTTGGAAGAAGAAGTCCTGACTATATGAAGAACTCTGAGGATGCCTCCAGTAGGGATCATAGGCTTGACGCTGAAAGCCTGATGGGTGTCCCTTAAAATAGTCGAATTGGGCTCCTTCTTCATAGGAAGAATTTGTCTCACGACGAGCTTTCTCCTCCAGCCCGCCCGATCATATTCAGATCGCGGTAACCCCGCATTAATGTACACCAACTACAAAAACAAGATCACACACACCTGTTGGAGAAAATAGTAATAAAGAAAAAGAAAAAGAAAGAAATAAAAAGAAGAAGTACGGGGAAAGAAACAGAAAAACAAAATGAAACACGAAAACAAAACAACACAAAACAAAAAGCCTAAAGCCTTCCCCGGCAACGGTGCCAAAATTTGTTCCGACCAAATTGTTCTTTTCAGTTGCTCGCAATAATACGAGGTCCTTATAGAATGGTAAGGTCGACCTAAGTCGAATCTCTCGAGGAAGGCTTAACAGGGCTACGATTCTATGTCAAACACGAAAACAGAAAAGAAATACTAACGTCCTAAAATAAGGGGGGTCTGTCACGAAACGGACGAAAGCTGGAAATAAATAAAGCAGGTAAACGGATGTACTTGGATAACAATAGGAATTGACAGATACACGGAATTGGAGACGGTGTTCTAGGGTTCAAATCTATCCTCGCTAATAATGAATCAAAGACCGGTACACAATGCATAAAACACCCACGCCTCTCACCAAACGGTCAACACTAACTAATCTCTCGATTACGTCAATGTTAGACTCGAACTTAATGTCAAGGTATCTCTCAATCAAACCGCCCTCAACTACGAAGGATATTTAACTACAAATGCACACGATATCAAAACCCTACCTACATATATTATTTATTCAACAACAAACCAATCTCTCGATCACTTTCATTGTCAAACTTATATTTAATATAAATCTACTCTCGCATATCTTCATAATCAAACATAAGCATACAATCAACCTACACTATTCTTTCGAACACCATGCATGAAGATCATAAAATAAACAATTTATACGGATAAGAAAATCGCAAATCATCAACTCAAAAATCACGATTCAAGATAAGAACAATCTAACATGTATTACTTTATAAAACAATAATTCATCTCATAGCAGAAATCATCCTCATATCAATTGCATAGTCATAATGAAAATAAGAAAAACTTACAACCATTCATAGACAAATTCGTCTTCCAAATATCTGGAATCGTACAATCATAATTGTTAATCCAAATACAAAATAATTAAATCAAGAGAAAAGAGGAAGGGAAAGGAGAGAAATCGTGTCTGTGAATGAGAATGAGGTTGGTGGCTAGGGTTCAAGCATGTTTGACCCTATTTATAGGCGCATAAAGTTTCGCTCGCAGCGCCGGGCGCATCGCGTCGCCGGACGCGACGTGGGAAAAAATCGGGTCGCCCAGCACCGGACGTATCACAGCGCCAGACGCGGGCACCCACTGGAATGAACTGGAGATGCACCCAAACGTCGCACGGATCGAGTCGCGGACGCGCAGGCGAGGTGGGGGGAAACCAAGCGCCGGATGGGAGAGAGCGTCGGGGCACCTGGCCGAGAACTGAAACACAGCGCCGAACGGGAGTGGGCGAGCGCTGGGAAGGTTGGGCACATCGCCGGATGGGAGACCGCGCGCGCTGGGTGAGGCGAGGTAGGCGAGCGCCAGGTGGAGATTGCTGAACGCGCACTGGGACGAGGCGCTGGGGTGATGGTGATTTGCGAATCGGCACTGTGCAACGATACGCACTGACGCTGGTGGAACGGATGCTGATGTCGTGCGAAGTTGTGCGAGGCGAGGTGCGCGACGGGGTGAGTCACCGGATCGCATCGGGCGCACGAGCGACTTTGATGATTGCTCGATCTCCTCGCTTGAACTCCGACCACGATCCGCTTTGGTGAAGTTATTATCGTTCTCGATCCGAGACGTGGTTCTATTGTGATTGTGCACGGATCTCTATTCGATGGGTTGATCACCATCTCGAGTATTGATCGAAGGATAGACCCCAAGAAGTTGTTATGGTTCGAAGGGATAGACCCCGAATTCCACACGGAAATGGTAATGAGGTGGTTATGGTTCGACGGGATTTGACCTCAAGTCCACACCGAGTTAGCCGGCCGGATACGCCCGGCGTAATGATTGGATATGTTCCGGTTGAGATATTGTGGGCTGGCCGGATATGTTCCGGCTGAGTGAGATGTGACGGGTCAAGGGATACGCTCCGAGCCGTGGTTCCATGATGAGAACAACAAGAATAACGGATCGTATCGAAAACTAAAATCTATTTTGCTTACTTAGAAGTGGATTTACATTTTAAAACCTTCTAAGGTAAGTGCTCAACATGGCATCATGAATTTTGATTTATGATAAAACCCCAACCGAAAGCGCTAGTACTCACCCCAAACTCTTTTTCAAATCTTTTCACCGATGGAGGAGGGTCGACGGGCGACCGAGGGGTTGAGATCTTCGGTTCTTCATGCTATGCTTCCGCGATGTTGTGCTATTTATATATGTACTCTGATGTTGATGTATTCTTGTACCTTATTTTGCTTTCTGATTGGGAACAAGGTTCGTTATGTTATTATGTTGTGAGTCTTGATATGAGCATGCTATGTGGTTGACCGGTCTAGTCAACAGGGTGTAATGCTATTTTGCTTTCTTGCATTACTTATTATAAATCAAGATCACGTTTATTGAAGTTATGGTGTCGATATAATTCTATTGATGGATTGTTTTCTTACCCCTCCCCTTCAGGATATGTCCTAGTTATAGAGGAGATGCTGCCCGATTTTATGGTCGTATCTTCTTATTATGTATGCTTTATGTATCCTCCCCCTTTTTTCCCGCTTCTTAACCCCCACCCTTAATCACACCCCGGCATCCGTGCCTTCCCTCGGGAATTGGGGCGTGATAGCCTTGTATCGAGCAATGTTCTTGGCACCTAGTTTTCGCAGTTAACTGATATCAAGGCGTTTATTTGCTTTATGTCCAGACGTTTGAAATTGAGTGTTTAGAACTTGTTCTTCTAAACTATTTATCAGTATGCCTACCCTCACCACCGCCGACCGCATCCTTTAAAAAGGGGATGAGGTATGTGTTTATTTACTGATGCTTTATGTGGTTACGTGAGCCTGATGTCATCTTGGTTTCATGTGTTTTAACCTGGTAAGAGTTTACGTGATGTAAACGTGATGTGGATGAGATATGGTTGGATGATGATGTTGATGTGGAAGTGATTGTTGATGGGATGAAAGGGCCTGTGTGGCTGTGATATGAAAATCATTGATATGGTATGATGTGATGTGATTGAGATGATCACGAATTGATGATATGAATCTATGTGTTTACATAGGAATGTGTTATTGATTGAAATCTTGTTTATTTTGATAAACGAGTGCTTGTAAGTGAATCCTGTAATTGCTTACGTGATTTTGTTATAAATGTCTATATCTATGATGATATGTGTTGAAAGTGAATATGTGTCTGAGACACGATTGTCCGTATAGTCGGGATGTAAGAGGAACGGAATATTTGTTGTTGTTTTATGATGAACTAACATGTAGGTTTATAGATATTCAGGGCCCGCATAACGTTGGTTAAGATCCCACAGGATGGATGAGCATATCTGTAAGTTTAGGGAATGTACCAGGAATGTCCATGAGCCATTGGGAGTGTTGCTAGGAAGATTTGTTGGTTTATGGAGGAAGGTTCGAGATAGTGGGAAAGTATCCGAATACGAGGCCTACTACCGGATGACAGAGAGGCTACCAACAGGTTAGCAGCCATGGGCAAGAAGGCAAGGGTATTTGATGTTCCGTCGGGACCCTATCACCAGACATCTTACCTGATTTCATGTAGTTCGCCGCCGAGTGTGGAGACAGTGGACCAATCATCGAGGCATACCATCCGAGGCGATGTGATAGCGAGGCATGTTCGAGGGTCGATCCGGTTTGATAACGTGGATGATGTTCCCGAAGAGCCTTCGGGGAGAGCACCAACGCCAGACGATCGCCGCTCATCGATATGCCACCACTACATATCCATCTACGACCCTCACCTTCGTGACGGACCAGAATGATTTCGAGGCGTGACCTCCCAGCGAGAGAGATGATCCACCCGATCGTGGCGCAGAAGAGGCCCAGATCGTAATCATAATGCCACCGAACAAGACGTCGGGCCTCCCGGAAGGAATTTCGGCGAGGAGGAAGACCGGAGGAGGGACGAGGAGGACAAGGAGGACTTGGTGATCCGAATAGTGGATGACTTGATGGGCCGAGCATGTAGAGGAAGGGCTAGCGCCAGACCGGAACCCAGAACAACATTCACCGAGACCCGTGCAATCGTGGCACATCTGACGGGATCATACTCACGAGGCTTGCTACCATGCGGGATCATTTCACCGAGGCAGCAGCCCCGAGTCCGAGCCCTGATAGGAAGGTAGAGAGAAGAGGGAGAAAGACAGAATGGGACAGCTGATATGAATGGGGAGTAGTAGACAGATATGGAGGATAGAGATCTAGGTGATCAGTGTGTACAGTGACAGTCGCAGAGTCTGCTATCACACGAGACAGAGCGACATCTTTTGATAGTAACCTGAGTCAGATTCTTTTTTCCCATATCTGACCTTTTTGACTGACATACCTATGATTATGTATTTTGACAGCCCTTCATGGACACTGGATAATATCGATACTAACGCCGCCTATGATGTGATATTTATGCTTGTATGTGATATGAGCTATGTTGTGATGATATGTGATGATGTTATGTGAGATGCATAACGATGATGTGTCGATGAGATCGCATGATTATATATGATCGTGATATATGACATATGTGATGATATGTGATTACGGTGATGATATATGTTATATGATGTGATAAACGCGATTTTACACGCTTATAGTTGATATTTGAAGATGAGTTTAGCTCGCTTAATGTGCCACGATCGATTCCTAATGTTTTATCTATTTTAGAAGATATCGCTCTGGGTGTTCTTTTGGTGTTGTGTAGGTCTATATGTTGAAAATCAAGCAAGGAACCACGCACGAGCCAAAACATACAATCGGGCGTGTTTCTAGCGACCACCCAGCGGTCGCTAGGTCGGCCGCTAGAAACACGCGCGAGAACTCCGAAGACCGCGATCGCAAGAACGCGCCCGCGAGAAGCTTCAGCGAGAAAGCCATCGACGATTTTCGCGACCACTGAGTATGGCTAGCGACCGCTAGTCGTCGCGAGGTACCAAGCGAGCGCAAAGAGGCGATCGCATGGGCGAGAGGCGCGCGAGATTACCTCGCGACCACACCTAGCGACCGCTAAGGTTGGTCGCGAGACGGCGCGCGTAAGAGAAAATTAGGCTGGGGTGTGCCTATATATATGGCAACACCCCGCGCCTGTGAGCCCCGAATCACGCCTGCACCTATTTTACTTGAGTTTTTCCTTAGTTTTACATTCTTTAGCTTTAGTCTTCGCTTAATTTAATTCTAGTATTGTTTTTACGTTTTTCTAGTTTAGTTTATCGTTGCTATCGATCGGAACGTTTTGTCCGATCGCTTTCCTTTGTTTTCCGCTCGCTCGCTTGGGATCGATTCAAGACCAACCTTGTTCATCCGACGCTTCCCTACGGGTTTTATATATATAATTTCGCTTTTATGGTTAATTCGTATTTCATTCCGCTGATTATGTCCGCTAGTTTTCCGCTCTAATCCTGTGGTTTGCATGATCCGATCCTATATGTTGTGAGTTCTCGCTATCGTTATTTACCTTCCGTGCATGATTTATGATTCATGGTGCTTATTTATATGTGTTGATTTCTAATCAATCTTGATACATATCTAGTTGCGATTAACGACGAATTGTATTAATTGTCAATCGATCTTGAATGCATGTACGAATAAGCCTCGAGTCGAATCGAGATAGGACATTCAGAGGAAGCATATTCTTAGTGATCCTTTTCGAGTTGCTTATTTTCCTCTAGACGAATCGTGATAGGGAAAATTAGTAATCAATCGCCGCAATTGTCGAATCAAGTTGTTGGTTATATATGTGATCTTCCGCCTTGTCCGGATTAAAACGGTTAATAATAAGGTGATAAACATCGCTGGATAGGATTGGTGCATCCCTAGGGTTAGTCTTTCTTTATAATCATCTTCGTGATTTTATCGCTTTATTTTATATTTCGCTTGGTTACCTTTGCTTTGATTAATTTCCAAGCCCTAAAACATCTCATCCTTTATTTGTGCTTCAATAATGATGAATTGTCGCTGAATTAGCTTCGTGTTTTCGGATTGCAATCTCAGGATACGATACTTCATTACTCCTATACTTACACCTTTTGTGTGAAAAGGAGCGATCAAATTTTGGCGCTGCTGTCGGGATTGTTAAGATCACATAGAATAATTTGACGATTTGGATTTATTAATTCAAGTTATATATATATATTATTATTTATTTTGAAAGTGCTAATTTCTCTTTCTCGTGTGGTTTATGCGCATAAGATCTCGTGGACCTCCCAAGTATTTTTAGATCCCGAGATCGAAAGCTCTCCATGAGAAGAGGACGAGAGAAGAGACGGGCTGAAATGGCACCGATCCGCAAAACGGGCATTCCTCCCGAGCAAGTTGCACGATGCTAGCCGACTTTGCAGATGCAAGGTCGATGACTAACATGGGAATCTTTGTCCCCGCTCCGTAGGAAAGACCCCGAACCACATGTACCGACATCCCACCGGTCAGCCCAAGGAGGCGGTTGGGGCCCGCACGTAGATGCAAATAATTTCGAGCTCAAACCGCCCCGATCAAGATGGTCCAAGGAGAGCAGTTTGGGGAGGAGTCACGGAAGACCGAATGCGCATCTCGAGACGTTTTCGACATTTGTGACACCATCAAATGTAACGGGTGCCACAAGACACAATCCGGATGCGATGTTCGGTTTCTCAGCACCAAAGCGAAGATTGGTTCAAGAGTTTGGACCGAGTGGCATCGACACTTGGGGAAACTTTGCAGAAGTTTTTTCAAATACTTTCCACCGCGAAAGCGCAGAAGATCATCGCCAAATCTCTCATTTTTGCAAAACCACGACGAATCATTATTCGAGGCATGGGAGAGATTCAGAGGTCTATCGAGACGATGTCCACAACATGGGTTCTCCAAGGAGCAACAAATCACACAGCTTCTACTGTGGACCGATACGGCGATTTATGAGATGGTAGACGCGTCGGTGGGGGCTGCTTATTAAACCGACCCGACGACGAGGCAAGCCAGATTGTAGAAGAGATGGTCGCCAACAGCTATCAATGGCCAACGGAGAGAACGCCATCGCTCAAAGTACCGTTGAGAGTGATTCAAATATGACGACCTCATGAAGAAGTTCAATCTTTGAAGAGTCGATGAAAACAGAACGCGAGTCACATCAATCAAAGAAGTCATTCAAATTTCCAACAACCTTCAAGCAGTTTCAATACCGTAATTCGATTCAAGAGCCGAGAAGCCAAGTCTCAAGACATGATGCAGCAGCTTGGTTGTAAGCAACCAACAATTGGCAACGAATCGTAATTGCTCATCGCCAACACCGCGTAAGATAAATCACTGAGTCGATCGCGACGGCCATGGAAAACACATAAAGATGTTGGAAGCTCAAATCGGTCAAATTGCCGCATAAGTGAATGCTCTACAAAAGACGGGCCAATTTCCGAGTAATACGGAGGTGAACCCAAGAGTCAATGCTTCGCCATTCGCACGAGGAGTGGACGAGCATACCCGAGCCCTACCGAGAAAGAAGAGCAAGAAAGCACATCGACGCAGTAAACACGCGATCGAAGCTCGCGATCATGAGCCCGATCGCGAGCCATCCCGGGTTTGTCCCGTGACGCCATGACCGAAGGCGACCACAAGACGCGATCATGAAAGCTATCCGAATATCCGCGCACTGTAGTTGTTCGCGAGCGACCCAGCTGCAAACCCGACCGCGAGCACTCACCAAAGCACATGGCCGAGAAACACATGAGCTCGCACCGCAAGCTCACACACGAAGAAGGAAATCGCCACAGCAGATTCCTCGCGACCATCCCAAAGGTCGCGAGGTCGACCGCGAGGCGCCCCCAAAGGCTAATTTCGCACGATATTCCTCCGTCCGCTTTCCGAGTCGACTTGTCAAGTCGAATATGACGTAAGAATTTGCTCGCTTCAAAGAGGTATTTCGTAAAGTTGAGATAAATTTGCCTCTCTTCAAGCGCTATAAACATGCCGGCTACATGAAATTTTAAAAGACGCGCTTGCAAGTAAGAAGAAACTTGGGAAATTTGAGAAAATTTCCCTATCCAAGAGTGCAAAGGCCGCCTTGCAAAGAAGCCCTTTGAAGGTAAGGATCCGGCAGCTTCACGTTAGAGTGCGAGATCGCCGAGCAAAATTTTCCAAATGTGTTATGCGACTTGGGGGCGAGCATCAACTGATGCCGTTGAACGCTTTTCAACCGGCTACACCTAGGAAAATGAAGTCGATTTAAGATTTCATCGATGATGGCCGACCGATCAATCACATATCCAAAAGGTATCGTCGAAGACGTGTTGGTAAGAATTCGGATTTTGTTTTTCCCGCCGACTTTGTTATTCTCGATATTCCCGAATTCAAACAACAACCGCTAATCCTTGGTAGACCTTTTCTAGCAACCGGTCGTGGCGTTGATTGATGTGCAGGAAGGAAACCTCACGCTTCGTGTTAACGATGAGGAGCTCAAAATTTCCATATACGACGCCATCAAGCAACCCGACGCTGGAAAGCCTCAAGATTGTTGCTCGATCATGACTCACGCCGCCGCCACGAGGGTACTCGAATCGATCGAGGAAGTCGCGAGAAGGAAGAAGGACTCGCATGGAACCCGAGTGTTTCATTCAAGTTCAGGGCCACTTCCATAGTCGCGGTGGTCATCCGTAAATGCTAAGTTTAAAAGGTTCCACAAGTCGAGAAAGATGTGTATTGCTACCAAAACGCCGCATTGACGAGGTTAGTGATGGTCTAGCTAAAGACGTTAAAGTAAGCACTTGTTGGGAGGTAACCCAACGCTTTTTTTTTTGTTTTCGTGTTTTGTCGCTTTCTTTCGCTTGTGTTGTTTTTGTCGCCTTTCGCTTTTTCGCTTCGCTTTGCGGTCCGTCGATCAACGAGTTAAGTGAAGTGTGTTAATCCATGTGGCCAATGACGATAGAAAATTTTTGTGAAATTTAATGATAGTGCACATGATATGTTAGAAAATGACGCATGAATGACGTGAGATGGCTTAGGCTTGTTGTTTTTCACCATTTGCTTAACCCGTGAGACTTGAGCTTCACTGTATAAACATCTTGATACAGTTGCTTTTAATTGTGTGATATCATGCATGTGATTATCTTCTAGAACTTGCCGTGTTTCGTGTCGAGACCGCAATATGTGTTTCAATTTGGAAAGGATAAAGGCCATCTTTGTTAACCACATTTTCACCCAAACACTAACCCGATGATATATACCATTTGTCGCCTTCTTTGAGCCTTTATTAGACTTTTTCTTCGATTAACCGGATGATAGGAGGTGAGGATGGATATGGGAATCAAAAGGGTTGAAATTTTGATGTAGTTATGACGAGAAAAGTTTATTTTAGAAAATACATCTGTGGTAAAGAATAGTACCTTTGTTCGTGATTATTAAACCCTATAAGCTCTAGAAAAGAAAAGAAAAGAAAATGATAAGTTCACTATGAGTGTTGAGCATAAAGGGTCTTTAATCAAAGTATAGGTACCTTTTGAGGCATGAAACGCCGATTTAGCACGCTGGGAAAGAAGAGAAATGGACAAAGTCCATATGTGTCTAAAAGTATTAATGGGGTGCTTGGAATATTTTTGAGTCACTTAGCCATATATTATCCTACCTTAACCAATGTGCCTACATTACAACATATGAAAAGTCCTCTTTGATCCTCATTTGAACACATTTGACGCGTGGAGATGTTAGAGAAACGGCAAGCCTATGGTAAGATGTTGCATTGCATTGATCGTTGAGTGTATACACGCCCTTAATTTCTTTTATGAGTTTGAGTGTATCTTATATATTTTACGCACATGCCTTTGTGAGGGTGAATTAAATGAGTTTTGCCGTAAATTGTTGTTTGTGTTGAGTGGACTAACGCCGCCATGTGCGCTAATATTTTGAGCGCTGATATGTTTTTGAGGCCTAGAATGGTTATCCTCTTGCTATGCTCGCTGATCTTCGCTTGTCTTTCTGCTCGCTTTTGTTTGAGGACAAACAATGCTTTAAGTTTGGGGTTTGATAAACGCGCATTTTACACGCTTATAGTTGATATTTGAAGATGAGTTTAGCTCGCTTAATGTGCGCCACGATCGATTCCTAATGTTTTATCTATTTTTAGAAGATACCGCTCTGGGTGTTCTTTTGGTGTTGTGTAGGTCTATATGTTGAAAATCAAGCAAGGAACCACGCACGAGCCAAAACATAACCGGGCGTGTTTCTAGCGACCAGCCTAGCGGTCGCTAGGTCGGCCGCTAGGAAACACGCGAGAACTCAGAAGACCGCGACCGCAAGAACGCGCCCCGCGAGCGGCCCAGCGAGAAAGCCATCGGACGATTTCTCGCGACCACTTGAGTATGGCTAGCGACCGCTAGTCGTCGCGAGGCACCGCGAGCGCAAGAGGCGAGCGCAAGAGGCGATCATGGGCGAGAAGGTCGCGAGGATTACTCGCGACCACACCTAGCGACCGCTAAGGTTGGTCGCGAGACGGCGCGTAAGAGAAAATTAGGGTTTGGGGTGTGCCTATATACGGCAACACCCCGCCCCCCAGAGCCCCGAATCACGCCTGCACCTATTTTACTTGAGTTTTTCCTCGCTTACATTCTTTAGCTTTAGTCTTCGCTTAGTTTAATTCTAGTATTGTTTTTACGCTTTTCTAGTTTAGTTTATCGTTGCTATCGATCGGAACGCTTTGTCCGATCGCTTTCCTTTGTTTTCCGCTCGCTCGCTTGGGATTGATTCAAGACCAACCTTTGTTCATCCGACGCTTCCTACGGGTTTTATATATATAATTTCGCTTTTATGGTTAATTCGTATTTCATTCCGCTGATTATGTCTCGCTAGTTTTCCGCTCTAATCCTAGGGTTTGCATGATCCGATCCTATATGTTGTGAGTTCTCGCTATCGTTATTTACCTTCCGTGCATGATTTATGATTCATGGTGCTTATTTATATGTGTTGATTTCTAATCAATCTTGATACATATCTAGTCGCCGATTAACGACGAATTGTATTAATTGTCAATCGATCTTGAATGCATGTACTAATAAGCCTCGAGTCGAATCGAGATAGGACATTCAGAGGAAGCATATTCTTAGTGATCCTTTTGAGTTGCTTATTTTCCTGTAGACGAATCGTGATAGGAAAATTAGTAATCAATCGCCGCAATTGTCGAATCAAGTTGTTGGTTATATATGTGATCTTCCGCCTTGTCCGGATTAAAACGGTTAATAACAAGGTGATAAACATCGCTGTGGATAGGATTGGTGCATCCCTAGGGTTAGTCTTTCTTTATAATCATCTTTCGTGATTTTATCGCTTATTTTATATTTCGCTTGGTTACCTTTGCTTTGATTAATTTCAAGCCCTAAAACATCTCATCCTTTATTTGTGTCAATAATGATGAATTGTCGCTGAATTAGCTTCGTGTTTTCGGATTGCAATCTCAGGATACGATACTCGCCACCCTATACTTACACCTTTATGTGTGAAAAGGAGCGATCACGATGATACCCGTTATCTATGCAAACGTGATTCTAATGTTTCAACGCCGGTACGTAATGTCGGAACAAGGAACCGTAGGAACAATAACGGAAGAAGCCCAAGAACCACCTTTGGTTCTGGGCCGCATACCATCAAGAGTTTTCACAGGCAGAATCCCCCTACATTCGACGGTCTCGATGAACCGATCGATGCTGAGAACCGGATACGATCCACCAAACGGATCTTCAAATACATCGCCGCGAAGAAGCGTAAAAGTCGAATTGCGCGATCTTTCGCCTAACCGATGAGACCGATTTGTGGAATCCGTGAGGAGGACCCCAACACCGTGACAATGGGGAAGGTATACGTGGGAAGATTCCAGGAAGAACTCATGGAAAGTATGTGCCCGGCGCTTATGTGCGCCGTAGGCAAAACGAAGTTCGAATCTTCACAAGGAAGAAGCGACGGTCACGTAGTACGATCGCTCGCTCAATCGCCCCGCTATGCAACGCACTGGTCGGCACCGAGGTCGCCAGGCGCATAAGTTCGAGAGAGGACTCCACCCGAGATCGACTTCGCCGCCGCATATGGAGATCCGACGATGCACACGCCCTCGAACTAAAATTTAAACATTGAGTCAATGTTGCCCCAAGAGGAACGATGCCACCCGACAACTAGCTGATGGAGGAAGAGACAAGAGGAAATGAGAAGATCGAGGAGAGGCAATCAGTGTTCCAAGGAAACCAGATGTCCAAAGGATTCCGAGGAATCGGGTATTCGTGAGAGAAAGGCAACTGGTAAGGAATTTCCAACCCATGTGGCAATGGGGGTGTGGAAAACCTTGGTGCCGTAAATGCCGAGGAATCATTTGGGCGAAAGTGCAAGGTAACGTGGAGTGTTACCGCTAGGAAGTCCGACATTACGCCGAGATTGTCCATCGATAGGAGGCCAAGCAGGTAACCGCCAATAAGACAAAGATCCGCCCAGAGGCAGTAACCTGTGCTCCGCCGAGGACTAACCACGGAACAGAGGTCATCCAAGGCCAAGAAACCAAAGGCCACCACAAAGAAGCTGTGGTGTACACCTGAATCAAGAAGCAGCAGCTCAAGCTCCCAAAAATCTCGCAGTATAATCCATACGAGCGATATACCCATTTTCGCTTTGCTTGATACAGAGCCTCACATTCTTTCGCTTCGAGAATCGCGGTGAGAGGTTGGGTTTGGTACCCAAGAAATCACGTAGTACCTCGAAATTAGCATCCCGTCAGGAAGTGCTAAAGGCAAAAGAGATATCCCGAACCAGAGGTAGAAATCAGGAGCGTATGTCCTCACAATTTGCATGTCATCGGAATGGAAGATTTCATGTCATCTTTGGCATGGATTGGTTGAAAGCACAGGCAACTATACGCTGTCTCGAGAGAGAAGTTGCTTTTCGAACAGCCCAAGGAGTGGAAGTTTACTTCCACGGCATAAGGACGGGTGTTTATGCATCGATGATCTCAAAGACCAAGGCGTGAGGATGATCAGAAGGAAGTCACAAACCTTCTCGTGAGTTCGACAGGCACGCCAAGAGCGCAAACAGCAAAGAGGAGCCAGTGGTGTGTGAATATCCGACATGTTTCCGAAGACTTGCTGTGCTCACACCGATAGACAAGTGGAATTCACTATTGATCTAGAACCAGAGCAACATCAGATCAAAGGCACCATACGTAACGGCACCCAAAGAATTGCAAGAACCGAAAGCGCAGCTGCAATAGCCGTTGGATCTAGGTTTTGTCCAACCCAGCGTGTCGCCGTAGGGAGCGCCGCCTGCTCGCCAAGAAGAAGGATGGGTCAATGCGGATATGCATCGACTCAGGTAGAGTGAATAAGTCGACGATCAAGAACATATATCCTCTTCCAGGATCGACGATCCGTTTGACCAGCTCAAAGGAGCGAGTGTCTTCTAAGATCGATTTGAGGTCGCTACCATCACCAAGATCGTGAAGGAGGACGCTATAAGACCACGCTCGTAACAAGGTATGGACACTACAAGTTCATCGTAATGCCATTTGGTTCGACCAACGCGCCAAATAGCCTTCACGGATCCGATGAATCGAGTTTTCCATCGAGATCCGGATAGTTTCGCTCTCGTTTTTATCGATGATATTCACATCTATTCCAAGAATGCAGAGTTGCATAGAGAAAACCTCCGCACTGCTCTAGAAACGCTACGAGCGCAGAGGTTGTATGCCAAGTATAGTAAGTGCGAGTTTGGCTCGCAGAAGTGATGTTCCTCGACATATCGTGTTTGCGTATGAATTAAAGTCGACCAGTGAAGGTTGAAGCAGTAAGTAACCGGAAGGTTCCGACTATTGCCAATGAGGTTCAAGCTTTCTAGGCTCGACAGATATTATAGACGTTTCATCAAAGGGTTTTCGAAGTTGGCGAGGTCAACGACGCAACATCTCGTGAAAGGAATCAAGTTTTCATGGACGTAAGCTTGTGAAACAAGTTTCCAAGAGTTGAAGAAAAGCTAACAACCGCCAAAAGTTAGCCGTGCTGTATGAAACGATGGGTTTGTGGTCTACACCGATGCGCCCAAGCTTGGTTTGGGTTGCGTTGTCATGCGTAACGGGAAGGTTATAGCCACGATCTCGCCGATTGAAGCCGCACGAGTTGAGCTACCCAACGCACGACCGGAGTTAGCAAAGCAGCTGCTCATGCTACCAAGATTTGGAGGCACTATCTCTACGGAGTTAAGTGTGAGATCTTCACGGATCACAAGAGCCTTAAGTACTTCTTTGAACAAAAGGAGCTGAACATGAGGCAAAGGAGATGGCTAGAGTTGGTGAAGGATTATGATTGCTCTATTAGCTATTACCCGGGGAAAGCCAATGTCGTAGCAGATGCCCTTAGTCGTAAGTCGAGAGCGAAGTTGGGATGTCATCTTACGCAAGAGAATGAGCTTATTTGAGATTTCGAGAAGCTCAGCCTGGAAGTGATTCATCCACGGAATCAAGATAAGGTTTCGCCGCACCGCCAAAGTCGAACCGGACCGAGAGAAACGACAGAGCGCCAAGAACTAGGAGATAAATTTTGAAAAGATACGCTTGAAAACGAGGCTAGAAGATAGCAAGGGGTTCACGGAAGCAAAAGACAACGCGCTATTATTCCGAGTAAGGTTATACGTGCCACTCAATAGGGAATTGAGAGATAAGATCATGAGTGAAGCTCATGAGGCACCATATACAGCTCATCCATGAAGCACCAAAATGTATGAGACCTTAAGAGGAACTTTTGGTGGGAAGGGATGAAAAGGATGTAGCCACGCTTGTGGAACGTTGTTTCGCTTGTCGCCAGTGAAAGTCGTGTACCAACGTCCGTCAGATTGTTGCAACCGCTACCAATCCCAGAGTGGAAATGGGAGCATATCGGTATGGATTTTGTGGTAAGTTTTCCAAGGTCAGCGCGAGGAAACACCGCTATATGGGTTATCTTCGATAGACTGACGAAGTCAGCTCATTTTTTATCGATTCGGATGACGTACGAGTTAGATAAGCTTGCTCACTTTACGCCGATAGATCGACGGTTACATGGCGTGCCGATCGACACGCCGATCGTAACCCGAGGTTCACGCCAAGATTTTGGAGAAGTCTCAAGAAGCCATAGGCACTAAGTGAATCTCAAGATGCCTTCCATCCTCAAACAGTATCGGTCACCGAAAGAACGATTCAGTGTCTTGAGGATATCATGAAAGCAAATGTGGTCGACAGAGGAGGAAATTGGGAAGAGATACTACCTTTGTGGAGTTTGCCTATAACAACAGCTATCGTGCCACCATAGGAATGACCCTATGAAGCATTGTACGGAAAGAAGTGTCGATCGCCACTTTATTGGGACGGCGGGCGAGAGGAAGATGTTAGGACCGAGATGGTTCAAGAAACGGTCGAGGTTACCGATCGATCAAGCGGAGATCAAGGAAGTCGAGGACAGCGTAAGTCCTATGCGGACAAGCCGCCGCACGGATCTTCGCTCATGGTCGGAGATCGCGTCTCTCTTAAGGTTTCCGATGAGAGAAGTCGCTCGATTTGGGAAACGAGGTAAGTTACTTAACGAGGTGTTGGATTTGTATACTAGAAGCATTTTGGTTGAGCTTGTATACAATGTTTCCTCGTTACCACTATTACAATCTCCTATCCGAATTGTTTACTTGATTGCATAAATATGTCCCTTTATCTCATATATAAGTTAGATCATACAATGTGTTGTAGATCACGTAAGTCCGTATGATTGGTCAAGCTTAATGAGATATAAAAGTATCACACCGAGACAACTTGAGGACGAGTTGTCGGTATAGTCATGTATAGATAAGAAGTGACTTGACTTAGTTGCTTGTCTATACCGGCACGCCTCGACGTATTGATGGATCACAAGGAGATGAGTTCTTCTATCTCGACCGCCGTGAGGAACCTAGATCTCGTGACTTACGATGATCTAAACCTCGATAAGGTATTAGGTCAAGATGAGTTCGACCATCACTTGACTTGTTATGGGTGAGGTTAGATGAGATAACCCAAGATTCTCGCATCTGGGTGGTGGCAAGGTCTTGATGTCATGCTAGTTACCCGTGTCGAGTCACCGTATCCGCTAGGATGATGACGCACTTTAAGGAGCTCAAAGGTTTATTGTACTAAACCCCGCAGTTGAGTTTTCTCAAGTACAATAATAAGGTTGAGTGGTACTACTTAAGGAATTAAAGATATTAATTATTTTAAGTCACAAACGATGTAAATAATTAATGGACGACGATATCTTAAATACGGGATTCAGTAAAGTCTAAGTGCAAGCCCGACTCAACTTCGGTAATAAATGGGTAAGTCATAATTTTTCTCTAGTGGCATGAATAAATGTTTATGAATTAATCTATGTTCTGGGCTAAACATAAGATAATTAATTTATTTGAGGCCCATCTTTATTCCTTGCATTTGATCCCCTGGCCGACTCATCCAGCCCCGAAGCTAAGTGAAAATCGTCCCCTCTCTCGTAGTCCCACTGACTCTCCTTGATCCTCTCTATCTTAAGTGAGATGATTATATTTATTAGATATGCATAAATCCTATCATGATAGGATTAGGGTTGCATTATAAATATATGAGAGAGAAAATCAAGGCTAATGCTTAAGCCATAATTTTCGAGAATTCTATTCCCAAAATAGTGAGATTTTTCGAAAATCTTGAGAGAAGAAAGAGGGTGATTTTCATAGCATTCTCCATAGATTGTCCTCACCGACATTGGAGTTTAGGCAATCGGATACACCCGTAAGATCAAAGCACGAGTCTTGATCCATTCTACCCGACAGATTCGCAGTAAACACGAAAACCCCTACGTGTTGCAATTAATTATATAGGTGCATGCTAGGAATATAATCAATGTATGGTGAATTAAACATCAAAGATAGATCCTCGAGAGGTTAAAATCGATTTCACACGAGGTTCGTTGGACCTTCAAGTTCTCGAGGAATAGCCCCATTGCCTATAGGTTAGCATGCACGCGCCAAGCATCGGAGATGTTCACGACGTGTTTCACGCTTCTCGCTTGAGAAAGCACGCTACGACCCAAAACACGTGATCAAGCATGATCGTGTGGTCCTGCTCAGATCCGAGTTACGAGGGAGACCAGTGGCTATCCCGAACGAGAAGTCAGGAGTTGAGGAACAAACAGATTTACCGGTGAAAGTGTTGTGGGATCACCATGGCGAGGAGCGAAGTTACGTGGGAGTTGGAAGATAAGTTCGTGGCTCAAGACTCGAGTTATTTCGCCACGTGTTTAAAATTTCTGGATGAAATTTTTCTAGGAGGATGGACGTGATACCCCGTCCTTCCTAAGCTTCGTGTTTGCATGGCATGTTTTTGAGAAAGGTCAAAGGTTGACATTTTGTTTCGTGATGCGACCGCCACGAAACCTCAAGGCGTTGCTAGAAGAGTGTCTTATGACTAATAGACACTAGTATGCAAGTTTTCACCACCAACAAAGGTTCGCACCGGAAGTTATCAAAAATCGGACTTTTCATGGGTCTTTAAAGCATATCTTGTTTATAGTCGTTGTGTCCGTATTTTATTTCGAGTCCATGGGTACCAAGTTTGCTAAATTTGGAGTCCGTTTGCAAAGTTTCGTCGCTATGCTTTTAAAAGGGCATTATGCAAGAAATGCAATGCACCCATGCTTTTTCCTATAAATAGAGGTTAGGGCCTTCATTTTCAACGCTCATTTCTTCCGCCTCCGTGTTTACGGATGAGCCGAGCAGCTCAGTGCACGCATGAAGAGCTTGAGAGTGGGGATCGAGCCGTGGAGGCTCGGTTATGACGCCATTACCGTCAGCAGCCACCACCACCGACGCCCTTCCCAGAGCCCCGATTGCTTTTTGTCCTTTCTTGTTTTGATTCTCGCTTTTAGTAGATCGATAGCATAGAACTCGGGTTTTTAAAGGACGGACGAGAAAACGCCGAGGCCGCCGACGGCCAAACCGCCGCCGCCTCTTAGCCGCCGACAGGTCAACGGCCACCCTTTCGCTATGGGCCCTTTAGGTTTTGAGTTCCGGCTATGCATTCTACTAAAGTACCGATTCCGTTTTCGCTTTTCGCGCTCGCATGTCGGGATGTTTTCCGCTGCTTCGAGTTTCTAAAGGAAGTACATGCCTGGTTATCCATTTTCAACATAGTTTGTCATTCCATGTTCTTCGTTATGCATGTTGCTTATGTTTCCATTTTCATGCATCGATTTTGGACGGTTTATCCTAGATCCGAGGATAGGCATCGATTTTCAAGCTTCTTCACGCTAAGATTTGAGTCAACTTGCATGCATGCATATTTTGAAGATACCCTATTATAGGTCTTGATGCCTCGAATATATTTCCTCTCGCATCGAATTGATTTGAAACCCGAGAGTGCAAATGTGGGTTCGTAAAGTCGAAACCCCCGCTTTGCTTCGATCTTCGCTCGATCACGCTTCATGCTCCATCTTGTTACCGTGTACCTACCAAAGGCGATCGGTGAAGTCGCTGATCCGTGGATATCTCCTGCTAGCGTTTTCTGCTCGTGTTGGGTTATATATGCTTATTTTGAGTTATTTACTCGATATTTAAAAATAAAACATGTGTGTACCAGAAATGTTTTGGTGAAGTTATTATCGCTCTCCGATCCGAGATGTGGTTCTATTGTGATTGTGCATGATCTCTATTCAGTGGGTTAATCACCATCTTGAGTATTGATCGAAGAGGATAGACCCCGAACACGTGGTTATGGTTCGAAGGATAGACCCGAAAGTCCACACGGAAATGGTAATGAGGTGGTTATGGTTCGACGGATTTGAATTTCAAGTCCACACCGAGTTAGCCACCGGATACGCCCGCGTAATGACCGGATATGTTCCGGCAGAGATATTGTGGGCTAGCTGGATATGTTCCGAGCCGAGTGAGATGTGATGTGCTGGCGGGATACGTTCCGAGCCATGGTTCCATGATGAGAACAACAGTAATAACGGATCAGGTATCGAAAAACGAAAAATCTATTTTGCTTACTTAGAAATGGATTTACGTTTTTAAACCTTCTAAGGTAAGTGCTCTGAACAAGACATCCCGAATTTTGATTTATGATAAAACCCCAACTGAAAGTGCGCTTAGTACTCACCCCAAACTCTTTTTCAAATCTTTTCACATATGGAGGAGGGACGGATGTGCGACGAGGGTCGAGCTGCTTGGTTCTTCATGCCATGCTTCCGCGATGTTGTGCTATTTATATATGTACTCGATGTTGATGTATTCTTGTCCCTTATTTTGCTTTCTCGATTGGGAACAAGGTTCATTATGTTATTATGTTGTGAGTCTTGATATGAGCATGCTATGTGGTCGACCGGTCTAGTCAATGTGGTGTAATGCTATTTTGCTTTCAGCATTACTTATTATAAATCCATATCACGCTCATCAAGTTATGGTGTCGATATAATTCGCTGGTGGATTGTTTGCTTACCCATCCCCTTGTGATATGTCCTAGTTATAGAGGAGATGCCGCCCGATTTTATGGTCGATCTTCTTATTATGTATACTTTATGTATCCTCCCTTCTTCCCCGCTTAACTCCCATCCCTAATCACACCCTCAAAGATCCGTGTCTTCCTGAATTGGGGCGTGACACTTGATGTCACAATCATAATCTTTACTAACTTAAGCCATCTTCTTTGGCGATGTTCAAATCTTTTCGTCAAGAAATACTTGTGCTCTTGTGATCAAGAAGATCTCACACATGGATCCATACAAAAGATGTCTCCAATTCTTCGTAGTATGAATAATAAAGCCTAATTCTAGATCGTGTGTAGGATATATGAGCTCGTGAGATTTCAACTATCGTGAAGCATAAGCTATCACTCTTCTTCTTGCATCGTGAAAATTCCTAGTCCACTTTTTGATGCATCGGGTACACGTAGTATACCCTTTTGTTCGATTCGGTATTGCCAAAACCGGCGTTGTAGTCAATCTGCTCTTTAACTCTTGAAAACTTTCTTCATATTCTCGGGTCCATTGAACTTAATTCCTTTTCAAGGTATTGAGTCACGTGTCTCGCAATCTTGCGTAATCCTTCTATGAACCTTCGTAATATCCCCGCTAAACCCAAGAAACTTCGAATTGCTCAGGTCATCGGCGATTTCCAATCGCTGCATCGCTTGAACTCTAGCTGGTCGACTCGATTCCGCCTATTGTAATGATATGATCAAGGAAATTCACTTCCTTAGCTAAAACTTACATTTGCTAAACTTAGCAAACAATCATTCTATTCTCAACGTCTGTAGAACGGTTCTTAACTATTCTTCGTGTTCTTGCTCGTTTTTCGAGTACACGAGAATATCATCGATAAATACCAATACAAATTTATCGAGATAATTGTGGAAAACACAATTCATCAAATCCATAAACACAGCTGATGCATTCTTCAAGCCAAATGGCATTATTATTTAAGTCGTAGGGCCATACCGCTGCTCAAAAGCAGCCTGGCTATGTCCTTCGACTTAATCTTTAATTGATGATATCCCGACTTCATGTCAATCTTTGAGAAAACACTGGCATCTTTCAGCTGATCGAACAAGTCATCGATCTTGGGTAAAGGATATCTATTCTTCAAGGTTAACTTGTTCAACTCTCTGTAATCAATACACATCACGAACCTCTATACATGCCCATCTATCATCAAAGATATCTACCAATCATCAAAATCCAAAGATCAAAGCTTTAGCATTCAAAACCCAATTTGACGTAAAACTAAAATTTTTCATCTTTAAAATACGTCAACCGAAAAATCCGAATAAATCATTTTAAGCTTTTTTCATAACATAGAATCCAAATATGAAGTCAAAATGATCAAATAAAATCAAAATCCAACCTTATGTGAGACATAGTGTTCGGCCATTTGGGGGGTTTTTGCATAGGTTCGATTTCAATTGTTTTTCTTGCTCAAAACATGTTTATATCTATCCAACAACACATATATGAAGGCATATCAAGCATATCAACAACATAAGTTCATGATCTAGGCCTCCATATTTTCGAAAATTTCAAGAATTCCAAGGAATGAGCTCATGCTAAAAAATTCAACATTAAACAACTCATAGGCAATAGATCTAACATAATATCAAGAGATAATGGAACAAAACATGCTCTTTCCAAAAAGTCAAGAGGACTGAAAATTTGGAGCTCTCAAAAGTTCATGATTTGAAAATGGAGTGTGTGTATTTTAAAATTTGAGAGAGAGAAGGATGAAGTTGTGAATAATGAGGTGCTTTGGTGCTTTGAAGCTAAAGCATATATATATATATATATATATCATTTCACTATTTCATTCTTCCAAGAGAAGTTTATCGATTTTCTAGAAATTTCTTAGCTTATAACATGTTTATTCCTAACTTATCTCATAAGCTTTGATTGCAATTTGAGCCTATTACTACATATTGGTGCTAAGCCAACTTATTAGGACGTTATGTCCTCATCCGATATATATATCCGAAAAAACAACCTTTGAAATTAATAAAATAAATCAATTGAAAATATAGAAATTGTTAGTAAGTTGGAATTTTCATAAATCTCTTTCTAAAATAAACATCATATTTTGACTATTAAAAGTATTTTTGTCTCAAAACCATTTTGGGTAATTTGCTCGATCCGGTTTATTCAAAGAAACACAGATATCAAAAAGGCAAAGACTCAAATTTTACGACTCTGGGATCAAAACTTCTATGAACACGTATCTTATCATATCAAGACTCTTGAAATCTAGATCTTCTCATGCTAATAAAGACTTAAGAATCTTATCTCAGATTATATCTCGAATCTATCTCAGATTCTATCTGCTAGACTCAAAGCTTAACCTAAAAGCTTTTAACTTAAACAACTCTTTCTTAAGGATGCAATGCCCTTCTTATAAGCTCTTAGCCAAGAGATAAACTCGCATGTGAGTACGGGTTATTACAACAATCCACTGTCACTATGCAATTGAATCCAATAAAAATCGCCAAAGAATAATACTACGAAAATGATTTCGATAAAGGGTAAGTCAACATTCTTTCTAGTGGCATGATCGAATGTTTATAAATTAATTTATGTCTGGGTCGATCATAAGATAATTAATTTATTTGAGGCCCATCTTTATTCCTTGCATTTGATCCTGGCCGCCCATTCTGTGCCCGTAGCTCAAGAAAATCGGCGCCTTAGTAGCCGCCACGCCCAATTCCCGAGGGAAGGCACGGATGCGGGGGTGTGATTAGTGGGGTTGAAGCGGGAAGAAGGGGATACATATAATATACATGATAAGAAGATGTGACCATGAAATCGGGCAAGATCTCCTCTATAACTAGGACATATCCTCAAGGGGGAGGCACAAACAATCCACCAATGTAATAATATCGATAACATAACCTCGTAAAACATGATCTTGGTTTATTATAAGTAATGCAAGAAAGCAAAATAGCATTACATCCCGTCAACTAGACCGTCAACCACCTAGCATGCTCAGATCGAGACTCACGTTAGAATAACATAATAAATCTTGTTCCCAATCGTAAAGCAAATAAGGGACAAGAATACATCAATATCGAGCACGATATAACACAACATCATGGAAGATAGTATGAAGAACCGCAGATCCACCCCTCGTCGCCTGTCAAAATTCTCCTCCATCCGTGTGAAAAGATTTGAAAAGAGTTTGGGGTGAGTACTAGCGCACTCACCGGGTTTTATCATAAATCAAAAGAATCATGAGGTCGTGTTCAGAGCACTTACCTTAGAAGGTTTTAAAACGAATCCACTTCTGGTAAGCAAAATAGATTTTTCATTTTTCGATACTTGATCCGTTATTATCATACTCCAATCATAGAACCATGAACCACGGCTCGAACGATCCCGCCAGCCCATCACATGACATTCATTCGCCCGAACATATCCAATGGCCCACGCCCGAACGATCCACCGGCTAACTCCCGTGTGGACTTCGTGGGCAAACCCCATCGTAACCATAACCACCTCATTACCATTTCCGTGTGGACTTCCGGGTCTATCCCTTTCGTAACCATAACCACGTGTTCGGGTCTATCCTTATGATCAATACTCAAGATGGTGATCAACCCACCGAATAGAGATCCGCACAACCATGATAGAACCATATCTTCGATCGAGAGAAAGAATAATTTCACAAAACATTTTACGCGCGACATGTTTTATTTTGAAATATCGTAGTAAATAACTCAAAATAAGATATATAACCCAACCCGAACAGATTTAAAACGCCAACCGGGAGATATTTACGATCCGATGACTTCACCGATCACACCGGTAGGTACCGTAACAAGACGAACAACTTTTGGGGTCACTTCCACAAAGCAAAGCAACAACGTGATCCAAACGATGATCGTAGCAAAATTAGGTTTTCGACTTTCTCGAACCCACATTCGCACTCTCCGGTTTTCAAATCAACTCGATGCGTATGGAAATATATTCGTGGCATCAAGACCAATAATAGGGTACCTTCAAAATATGCATGCATGAAAGTCGACTCAAATCTTAGCAATGAAGAAGTTTCAAAATCGATGCTCATCCTCGATCTAGGATAAACCATCCAAAATCGATGCATGAAAATGGAAACATAAGCAATATGCATAACCATCTAACATGGAATGACAAACGACGTTGAAAATGGATAACCTGCATGTACTTCCTTTAGAAACTCAAGCAACGGAAAACATCCCGACATGCGTAAACGCGAAAATGTAAAACGAATCGGTATTTTAGTAGAATGCATAGCCCGAACTCAAAACCTAAAGGACCAGTAGCTAAAGGTGGTCCGTCGGCCACCAAATCGCGGCCAACAGCCACGGTGGTGGCGGCCTTGGCGGCGGCGGCAATGGTTAACCGCCGGGCCCGGCCGCTTTTCCCGCCTCGTCCCTTTAGAATCCCGAGTTCTATGCTATACGATCTACTAAAAGGCGGAATCAAAACAAGAAAAGGACAAAACAGAAAACGGGTTGCCCGGGGTGGTTGATCGGCGGGGTGGCTCGCAAAGCCAGCAATGGCGCCGCCACCGAGCCTCCCTACCGATCCCCACTCCTCCAGCCCGCAGCAGCACTGAGCTGCTCGGCTCTTCCGTAAACACAGAGACGAAGGAAATGAACGCTGAAAATGAAGGCCCTAGCCTCCTATTTATAGAAAGAGTGGTCAAGCAATGCAAGAAGCTCTTTTCGAAAACGCAAAACCGACGCAACTTTGCAAACGGACTCCAAATTTAGCAAACTTGGTACCCATGGACACGAAATAAAATACCGACACAATGACTATAAACAAGATATGCTTTTAAAAGACCAATGAAAAGTCCAGCCGATAACTTCCCTGAGTGCCAAACCTTCATGGTGGTCGAAAACTCGATACTTAGTGTCTATGAATTCATTATAAGACACTCTTCACAATGCCCGAGGTTTCGTGACGGTCGATCATCGAAACAAAAGTCAACCTTTGACCTTTTTTCAAAACGCGCCATACAAAATGTAAGTTTAAAAGACGGGTATTACATCCTCCTCCTTATAAAAATTTCGCCCTCGAAATTTCAAACACGTGGAGAAAACAACTCATGGCATCGAGCCTCGAACTTGTCTTCCAACTCCCACGTAGCTTCCTCCTCTCCGTGGTGATTCCACAACACTTTCACCAACTAATCGCTTGTTCCTCAATTCCGACTTCGCTCCAAGATAGCCACCGCCTTCCTCGTAACTCGATCCCGAGCAAGAACCACTTGTCATGCTTGATCACGTGTTTTGGGTCGAACACGCATTTTCTCACCGAGAAACGTGAACACGCCATGAACATCTCCGATGCTAAGCGGCAAAGCTAACCTATAGGCAACGGGCCTATCCTCTCAAGAACTTCGAAGGTCCAACGAACTCGATCGAATCTTACCTCGCTTCCCAAAATGAACGACCCTTCGTTGGGGAAACCTTATGAAAACACGATCTCCGATCATGAATCAAGATCCGACGACGCTTGTCCGCATAGGGACTTCTCGCTCCCGCGCTTCTTGATCCTTCGCTGATCCGATCGATAACTCGACCGCCCTGCTGAACCATCTCTCGTCCTAACATCTTCTCTCGCCCACTTCGCCCCAATAAAGTGGCGATCGACACTTCCTTCCGCATAACGCGCTCATAGGAGCCATTCCTATGGTGGCTCGATAACTGCTGTTATAGGCAAACTCCACCAAGGTAGTATCTCTTCCCAATTTCCTCCTCTATCGCCACGATCGCCGCAAGATATCCTCCAAGACCGAATCGCTCTTTCCGATCGACCGTCCGCTTGAGGATGGAATGCCGACTAAGATTCGCCTTGGTCCCCATGGCTTCCTCGCAGACTCCTCCAAACCTCGATGTGAACCTCGGTCACGATCCGACGAATCGACATCGGCACACCATGTAACCGCACGATTTCTCCGACGAAAGTCGAGCAAGCTTATCTAACCCGTGACGTCATCCGAATCGGTAAGAAATGAGTCGACTTCGCTACCATCGACGACAACCCATATAGCGGTGTTTCCTCTCACGACCTTGGAAAACTCACCACAAAATCCATACCGATATGATCCCATTTCCATTCTCGATTGGTAGCGGTTGCAACAATCCTCGACGGACGTTGGTGTACGTTTTCACTTGTCGACAAGCCAAACATCGCTCCACAAACGCAGCTACATCCTTTTTCATCCCTTCCCACCAAAAGTTCCTTTTAAGGTCTCTCAGACATTTTGGTGCTTCCTGACGAGTCAGATACGGTGCCTCATGAGCTTCACTCATGATTTTATCTCTCAATTCCCTATCGAGTGGCACACATAACCTTCCTCGAATAGTAGCGTTGTCCTTCGCCTGCGGAACCCCTTGCTATCTTCTAGCCTTGCTTTCAAACGCATCTTTCCAGAATTGCCTCCTCGCTGCGCACTCATGATGGCTTCTCATCGACCCATCCTTCTTCTTCACTTAACGTAATCGGCGCCCCACGGCGACACGCTAGGTCGGATAAAACCTAGATCCAACAGCCCCGTGAATCAAGGCTCAGCTTCTTGCAATTTTTAGGTGCCATTCAGATGGTGCCTTGACATCGGCGCCGCTTCCCGGTTCCAAATCAATAGTGAATTTCACTTGTCTATCAAAGTGTAAACCCGGCAAGTCCTCGGAAACACGTCCGGATATTCACACACCATCGCTCCTCTTGCAATCGCTATACCGTTTATTGTTCCCCGTCAAACTTACCAAGAAAGTTTGACAGCTTCCTTCCCGATCATCCTCACCGCCTTCGCGTCGAGATCATTGGCACCCAAACACCCATCCTTATGCCGTGGAAACAAACTTCCACTCCTTCGCCGTCCGAAAAGCAACTTTCTCGAGACAACGATAGTTGCTATGTGTTTTCCAACCAATCCATGTTAAAGATGACATCGAAATCTTCCATTCCGATGACATGCAAATTGACAAGGACCTTCGCTCACGTATTTCTACCTCCCGGTTCGCATATCTCTTCGCGCTTTAGCACTTCTCGACGGATGCTAATTTCCGTGGTACTGTGATTTCTTGGGTACCAAACCCAACCTCTCACACGCGATTCTCGAAACGAAAGAATGTGAGGCTCTGTGATCAAACAAAGTTAAAACGGGTATATCACTCATATGGATTATACCGCAAGATTTCGGAGCTCGAGCCGCCGCCGATTCGCCGCAGACACCCTTGCTTGTCGCGGTGGCCTTTGGTTTGTCGCCTAGGTGACCTCCGCTCCGTTGTCTCGCCCTCGGCGAGCATGATTCGCCTCACGGAGCCGGATGCCGCCATCGGCGGCCGCATTGTCTGCCCTCCTAACGGACAATCTCGAGCGTAATGTCCGCACTTACAACGATAACACTCGGTGTTACCTTGCTCGCACTCACCGAAATGATTCCTTTCGCATTTCGCACCAAGGTTTTTCCACCGCCGCACGGGTTGGAAATTCCTTCCCAAGGTTGGCTTTTCTCGAATGCCCGATTGAATCACTGACCGCCCGTTCCTCGAACACCGATCGCCTTTCCCGATCTTCCCATTTCTCTTACCTCTTCCTCCGCCGATGGCTGTCCGGTGGCATCGTTTTTCTGGGGCAACATTGACTCAATGTTTAATGCCCGTTCAAGGATCGCGATACGCCGATCTCCCCGATCGACGAGCGAAATTCGATCTCGGCCGAGTCCTCTCTCGAACTCGCTCGCTCGGCAGCCTCAAGCAACCGTATGTAGTATAACGTGATGCATTTATTGAACGAGCGATCGACTCGGTGACCGCCCTTCTCCTCGACGAAGATTCCGTAATCTATTTTGCCTTCTCTCGTCAGAACGCCAGCACGCATTTTTCCATGAGTTCTTCCTTGAAATCTTCCCACGTATACCTTGCCCACTGTCCTGGTGTTAGAGTCCTTCTCACGGATTCCCACCAGAAATCAGCCTCATCGGTTAGCTGAAAGATCGCGCATTCAGCTTTTTCGCTTCTTCACCGATGTATTCAAGATCCTTTCGTGGATCGATCCAGCTTAAGGCCGATCGGTTCGCCGAGACCGCCGAACGTAGGGATCTCGCCCGCGAAAACTCTCTATCGCATGCCACCGAACCAAAGGTGGTTCTGGGCTTCTTCCACGCTATTGTTCCTCCGTTCCTTGTTCTCGCATTCGCATCGACGCTTGAAACATTAGAAACGCCGCATAGATAACCGGTATCATCGCATAACATATATCATCACCCATATCACATATCATCACATATACCACATATCACGCACGATCACATATAATCATGCAACTTATCAACATATCATCGCTATGCATTTCACATAACATCATCATCACACATCACATAGATCATATATCATCGGCATAGCTCATATCACATATAAGCATCAAACATAAACATCATGTCATGATGCTGCTAGTATCGAATATTCAAAGGTCCATGAAGGATCACAAAATACAAGATCAAGGTATGTCACCAAAAGGTCGATGTGAGCAAAAGAATCGACCGTCATCGCAAAAGATGCCGCTCGTCCACGCTTCTAGCAGACTCGCGACCGCCACCAGACACACCGACTACCTAGATCCCTCGTCCTCCATATCCATCCACTATTCCCCGCCGTCTCAGCCGGTTCCATTCGCTCTCCTCATCCTCTCTTCCCTTCCTATCGTGGTCAATTGGCTACCTTCGTAAAAGCGATCCCGCATGGAAGCAAGCCTCGGTATGATCCCATCCAAGCCGTGGCTCGATTGCTCGAGTATCGTGAAAGTCCGGCCTCGCCCCCGCTCGGCGCCGTTCTTCCTCAATGTGCCCGACCATCGTAGTCATCGGCTATCCGGATCACCGGTCCTCCGAATCCTCACTATCCTCCTCGCTTCATCTCGGTTCCTCCTCTTCTTCCTCGTAGTCGTTTTCCCGGACGCCACCGACACGCTTTGCGGCATGAAGATTTTGATTCGGGCTTCTTCACGCCACCGCCGGACGGATAATATCTCTCGCCCCGGAAGTTCCCGCCTCAAAGTCGCTTTGAATCCTCCCAAGGTAAGGATCGCCGATGGAGGTGAAGGACCGTGTATCCTGCTCCACCGTGATCGCCTCGATTGATGGTTGTTCTCCCAATGGCTCTTCAGAACATCATCCCTATCATCGATCCGGATCGGTCCTCGAGGTGTCTCGCAACCACATCCTCCTCGATGGTATACCGTGGTCCGTCCACCGCTCCATACTCGAGCAGCGAACTCAAGAAAGTCCAATGTAAGGGTGCCTCGTGATAGATCTCGCCCGAACAACACATGTCCTGCTTTCTCGCCCACGGCCGCCATCCCGCTTGTAACCTTTCGGTCATCCGATAGTAGGCCTCAGATTCGACACTTTCCCACCGCCTCTAACCTTTCTCCATAACCCAACAAATCTTCCCGTAAATACTCCCAACGGCTCATGAATATTCCGTGTACATTCCCCGAATTTACTTGATATGCTTATCCATTCTCACGAGATCTTAACCAACGTTGTTCGGGCCATCGAATATCCATAAACGCATATGTTAGTTCACCATAAAACAACAACAAATATTCACGCTTCCTTTACCATCCCAAATATCCGGTAATCATGTCTCATACACATGTTCATTTCAACACATATCCATATCAATATCGATATTTATCATAATAATCACGTAAGCAAACACAGATTCACTTACAAGCACTCGCTTATCAAAATAAACAAGATTTTCGATCAACAACATATTGCTATGTAAACACATAGACTTACATCAACCATACGTGATCACATTAATCACATCATATCATATAAACGATTTTCATATCACACCACACGTGCCCTTTTGTTCCATCAACAATCACTTCCACATCCACATCACCATTCAACCATACCTTATCCACATCATGTGTACATTGCGTAAACTCTTACCATGCAAAAGCACATGAAACCAAGATCATATCAAGCATCACATAGCCACATAAAGCATCAGCAAATAAACTCATACCTCATCCCTTTAAAGGAGCGGATGACGGTGAGCCGAGGGTAGTCAGATTCGATGAATGCTTTAGAAGAACAAGTTCTAAACACTCAATTTCAAGAACGCATATGATATAAAGCAAACGAATCGCTTTGATATCAAACAATATAAACACATACCCAAAGTCGAAAAATCGCCTCGATACCAAGTCGGTATCGATAAGAAAATAGATGTCGTACAAGACCATTGCTCGATACCAAGTCGGTATCGATAACTTTAGATACCCAATGCCAGAAAACCGCCTGACATAAAGTGTCACGCCCAATTCCCGAGGGAAGGCACGGATGCGGGGTGTGATTAGGGGGGGTTAAGGCGGGGAAGAAGGGGATACATATAACATACATGATAAGAAGATGTGACCATGAACGGGCAAAGATCTCTCTATAACTAGGACATATCCTCGGGAGGGGTACAAACAATCCACCAATGTAATAATATCGATAACATAACCTCGTAAAACATGATTCGTTTATTATAAGTAATGCAAGAAGGCAAAATAGCATTACATCCGTCAACTAGACCGTCAACCACCCTAGCATGCTCAGACGAGACTCACAGCAGAATAACATAATAAATCTTGTTCCCAATCGTAAAGCAAATAAGGGACAAGAATACATCAATATCGTAGCACGATATAACACAACATCGCTGGAAGCATAGTATGAAGAACCCGCAGCCCACCCTCGCCGTGTCGCCTGCCTAGCCCTCATCCATCTCGTGAAAAGATTTGAAAAGAGTTTGGGGTGAGTACTAGCGCACTCACCGGGTTTTATCATAAATCAAAAGAATCATGAGGTTTGTTCGAGCACTTACCTTAGAAGGTTTTAAACGAATCCACTTCTAAGTAAGCAAAATAGATTTTTCATTTTTCGACACCGATCCGTTATTATCAAGTTACTCCAATCATAGAACCATGAACCACGGCTCGAACGTATCCCGCCACCCATCACATGACATCTATTCGCCCGGAACATATCCGGCCGGCCCACGCCGAACGTATCCAATCGGCTAACTCGGTGTGGACTTGTGGGTCAAATCCCCATCGTAACCATAACCACCTCATTACCATTTCGTGTGGACTTCCGGTTCATCCCCTTCGTAACCATAACCACGTGTTCGGGGTCTATCCCTTATGATCAATACTCAAGATGGCGATCAACCCACCGAATAGAGATCCGCACAACCATGATAGAACCATATCTTCGATCGAGAATGAATAATTTCAAAAACATTTTACTGCGTATATGTTTTATTTTGAAATATCGAGTAAATAACTCAAAATAAGCATATATAACCCAACCCGAGCAGCATTTAAAACGCCAACCGGAGATATCTACGGATCCGATGACTTCACCGATCGACCGGTAGGTACCGTAACAAGACGGAATAACTTTGGGGTCACTTCCCACAAAGCAAAGCAACAACGTGATCCAAACGACGATCGTAGCAAAATTGGGTTTTCGACTTTCGAACCCACATTTCGCACTCTCCGGTTTTCAAATCAACTCGATGCGTATGGAAATATATTCAGGCATCAAGACCAATAATAGGGTACCTTCAAACTATGCATGCATGCAAGTCGACTCAAATCTTAGCAACAAGAAGATTCAAAAATCGATGCTTATCCTCGATCTAGGATAAACCATCCAAAATCGATGCATGAAAATGGAAACATAAGCAGATGCATAACGATTTAACATGGAATGACAAACGACGTTGAAAATGGATAACCCTGCATGTACTTCCTTTAGAAAACTCAAGCAACGAAAACATCCCGACATGCGTAAACGCCGAAAACAAAAAACGGATCAAGATTTTAGTAGAATGCATAGCTCAAACTCAAAACCTAAAGGACCCAGAGTCAAATGGTGGTCCGTCGCCACCAAATCGGCGGCCAACACCACTGGTGGTGGCGGCTCATGGCGGCGGCAATGGCTAATCGGCGGCCTCCGCCGTTTTTCCCGCCTCGTCCCTTTAGAATCCCGAGTTCTATGCTATACGATCTACTAAAAGGCGGAATCAAAACAAGAAAAGGACAAAATAGAAAACGGGCTGCCCGGGGTGGTTGATCGGGGTGGTGGCTCGGCAAAGAACAAGAATGGCGCCGCTGGCCGAGCCTCCCGATCGATCCCCACTCCTCCAGCTCCGCAGCTGCACTGGAGCTGTTCGCCTTCCGTAAACACAAGTGAACGTTGAAAATGGGCGCCCTAGCCTCCTATTTATGAAAAAGTGGTCACAGAATAATGCAAGAATAAGCCCTTTTCAAAACGCAAAACCGACGCAACTTTGCAAACGGACTCCAAATTTAGCAAACTTGGTACCCATGGACACGAAATAAAATACCGGACACAATGACTATAAACAAGATATGCTTTATAAGACCAATGAAAAGTCCGGTTTTTCGATAACTTCCTGAGTGCCAAACCTTCATGGGTGGTCGAAACCCGATACTTAGTGTCTATGAATTCGCCATAAGACACTCTTCACAACGCCCGAGGTTTCGTGACGGTCAGCATCACCAAACAAAAGTCAACCTTTCGACCTTTTCTAAAAACGTGCCATGCAAAATGTGTTTAAAAAGACGGGTATTACAAGAGCTCTCTATGGCAAGATTTTATTCTTTTATCCACAAGGATGTAATTATATTTATGGTATATGCATAGATCCTTTCCATATAAGATTATGGTAATAATCCCGAGAGTATGGTAATAATCTCAGAGTATGGTAATTTCCATAAAGAATTATGGTAATTTCCATATGGGATTATGGTAATTTCCATATAGGATTATGGTAATTTCCATATGGGATTAAGGTAGTGCATTATAAATATAAGGTATGAGATAAAGTCTAGGTTAATGCTCATTAATCCCACATCACATTTTCGCCCATCACAAAGTTCTTGTGAGAGTTTTTCAAAATATCATAGAGAGTATGGGCGATTTTCCAAGCATTCTCCATAGATCTTCCTCACCGACGCTGGAGTTTGGGTAACCGGATACAATCCAAGGTCAAAGCTCGAGTCGATCGTCTGCTTCGACCGATCCGCTCATCCCGCTCGCTTCACCTCGATGATCAAAAGGTAAACACGAAAAACCCCAACGTGTGCAATTAATTATATAGACGCATGCTAGGAATATAATCAATGTATGGTGAATTAAATATCCAAGATAGATCCTCGGGCGAGGGCTTAACATATGTTTTCCTACAACCTCAACCTTCGCCCTCTTCATCCTCCTCCAAGAATCCATACTTCAAGTGTTGAGGCGATTCCTTCACTTCCAGTGGGCTTTAAGATGCTAGAACTCACGTGCCCACTCTTCCTCGTCACCGACCACCAGAACAACTTCCTCAAGTCGTGCCCCGCTCGCATTCTTCACCGGTGGGAAAGGTATGACTTCAGCCTCTTCTCATTTTCCACCTCATGTGTCTCGCAATGCTCGTCCAAAGTGGTGATTGATATTTCTTTCCATACAGCGCTTCATAAGGTGCCATTCCAATAGTTGCTTGGTAGCTATTGTTGTAGGTGAATTCCACAATTGGTAACACTTGTTCCCAACTTTCTTCTATCGAGGACAACATTTTCAACATGTCTTCAAGCGCTTGAATGGTCTCTTCGATTATCCCTCCGTGCAGAGGTGGAACGCGCATCGAAATGTAGTCGAGTCTCCAATTCCTTTTGTAAACTCATCCAGAATCTGGATGTAAATTTTGAATCTCTATCAGACGTGATAGTCTTTGGAACTCCATGTAAACGTATGACTTCCTGAACATACAACTGTGCTAGTCTGTTTGATCCATATGTTATCGGAATTGGTAGAAAATATGCGCTCTTGTCAAACGATCAATGATGACCCAAATAACGGTATTTTCTCTTTATGATTTGGGTAACCCGGTAACAAAATCCATGGCTATGTCATCCTATTTCCATTCTGGTATCTCTAGCGGTTGTAAGGTTCCATACGGTCGTTGGTGGAGTGCTTTCACTTGTTGGCACGTCAAACATCGTTCTATGAATGAAGATACGTCTCGCTTCAATCCATCCCACCAAAATTTCTCCTTGAGATCTTGGTACATTTTGGTGCTTCCGGGGTGTGCGGTGTAAGAAGTCTCATGAGCTTCTTTCAAGATCTCGCTCTTAAGTCCTTCGTCTTTTGGAACACACACTCTCCCGTCATACAGCAAAACGTCATATGTTGCTTCTCTGAAATTTTTGTGGTTCTTGTCCTTGATCTTAGCTCGTACTTCCTCCAGCTTCTTGCTCTTCCTATGGACTTCTAAGATTTGGGCTCTTAAGTCCGGGATTACAATCAACGTTGCAATACAGCCTTCTATCGTCTGAGATGGGTCCATGACTTCGATGTTCATCCTCTGAAATTCCTTTATAAGTATTTCCTCATGACTGAGGAGACATCCCAAACTAGGGTGGGATTTATGACTCAAAGCATCGGCTACGACATTAGCCTTGCCCGGTGGTAATCGATACCACACCATAATCTTTCACCGCTCTAACCATCTACGTTGCCTCATATTAAGATCTTTATGTTCAAAGAAATACTTCAGGTTTTATGGTCGGTGTAGATCTCGTGATCTAACTCCATAGAGGTGGTGTCTCCAAATCTTTACAGGTACGATCACGCTAATTTTCGGTCGTCGTGGGATAGTTCAACTCGTAGCATAATCGCCTTCAAGCATAAGCAATAACCTTGCCTTCTTGCATCGAACACATCCTAGTCCATTCTTCGATGCATCCGTAGATTGTGTATTCCTTATCCGCCGGGCATCATGAGTACAGTCTGTGCCGTCCAAGAACTCCTTCAATCTCTCGGAAACTAGCCTCACACTCGGCGGTCTAAGTGTACTTGATTCCTTTCTCAATAGCTAGGTCATGGGTCGGGTTATCATTGAAAATCCTTCGATAATAGCCAAGAAGTCCTAAGAAATTCAATTTCATTCGGTTCTTGTCGATTCCCATTCTCGAATCAGACGATCTTGAAGGGTCTACTTTGATTCCCCATGGACACGATGTGACCTAAGAATGTCATCTCGCCTAACCGTAATTCACACTTGCTAAACTTGGCAAAGAGTTGCTCTTGCCTTCAATGTTTGCAAGACAATTCTCAAGTGCTCTTTGTGTTCTTGGTTATTCTCGAGTATATTAGATATCGCCTATGAATACTAAAATAAATTTGTCTAAGTATGGGTGAAATACCATGTTCATGATATCCATAAATATGGTGGGGGCATTTGTAAGTCCAAAGGGCATAATGATGAATTCAAATGACCATACCTTGTATGGAAAGTCATTTAGGTACATCCTCCGGTCTAATCCTTTATCGATGGTATCCCGACTTTAGATCTATCTTTGAAAGACTCCTCCCTTAAGTCGATCAAACAGATCATCAATTCGGGGCAAATGATACTTATTCTTAAGAGTTATCTTGTTTAACTCTCGATAGTCTATGCACATTCTCAGCGTGCCATCCTTCTTATTCACGAAAATGACAGGTGCTCCTCATGGAGACACACTAGGTCTAATGAAACATAACTTCAAGAGTTCTTGCAGTTAGATCTTCAATTCCTCAAGTTCCTTTGGTGCCATCCTGTATGGGGCTTTAGACACAGGGGCAGAACTTGGTTCAAGGTCGATCGTGAACTCGATCCATCGGTTTGGCGGTAATCCCGGTAGTTCATCTGGAAAAACATCGGGATACTCCTTCATGATCGAAACATCTTCTATCCTTCACTAATTCTGGTATTCCTCCTGGAAATAGACAAGGTAGGCGTGGTTCTCTGTCTTGTTCAGCAACGTCCTTGCTTGTAGCGCGGATACGATTGGGACTCTCCTACCCATGCTGATCCCGTGAAAGTCTGTAGGTTTCTCTCTGGGATGTTGGAAAGAAATTTTCCTTTCATTACACAGATGGTCGATTATGTCTTGTTAACCAAACCATTCCTAGGATTATGTCCATATCTATCATAGGTATGACGGAAGGTTATCTATCATGACTTTAAGTGAGACTAGTCCAAGTTCTAGGTTCGAGCATGTGTGGGTTACCGTTTTATGCCTCCCATCGTGAAGAAATTCTCATGATTTGTTCACCGCTAGGATCTAGTCCTATGTTCTCTACGCATGCTTCAGCAATAAAAGAATGTGAGGCGCCACTATCCAATAGTATGATAACAGGCAATTGGAGGAGTGTTCCCATACCTTCCAAGTTTCCTTAGCGGCTCCTACGAGAATTTTCTTTCCTGATTGAGGGCGTAGGCCCTGGCTTACGGTGGTGGCTATTTGGTATGAATTTTTGCTTATTCTCGTATTTTTGCATGTTGTTTTCTACGGTTTGTCCTATTTATGCCGTTGGTTTGATTATTATTTATCGATTCGGACTTACTTGGTCTGTTTTGATATTTTGTAGAAAATCGGCATTAAATAGGATGAAATGAATCTGCCAAGGATTAAGTATATTGAAGAGCATCTCGACAGGAGTTCGTAGGTATACACGGATTGTAATTCGGAGTTCGCATTTGGAGAACTGAAATAATCAATATAGTCACGCACGACACACCGCCGCACGCATCACCCTGAGCTCGACCAGCACCGTGCGCCCCAAGTGCGGGCCCATCGCCCATGCCTCGCCGCCAGCCCGCTCACTTCAGCTGCATGTTTAATTTGCTCACAGCAGCAGAGCGAGCGCCACCTATCACAGGCTCGCAAGGCCGCGCCCATTCGCCGGCTGGGCTCGCCTAGCGCCTGCCTGCTCGACCCTCCTCCTGCCGAGTCACCCAGAGCCCGCCCGTCGTTAGTACCACGCCCGCGCCCACCTCCGCCTCCAGCGCCTGCCCGCAGCGTTTCAACCCAGCGGCGCCACGCATCTTCCGCGCTGCGCCTTCTTGCGCGCTTCACGCCTAATGCTCGCTTTGCCGCCACACCCGGCGCCCACCCTGGCCGACCACGCAACTAACCCGCACTATCTTCCGCGCGCGCTGGCTACGCTTATCCGACGCTGGCCTCGCCCACCGTCCAGCGCCCGCATGAACTCCAGCGCGCGTTACAATTTCAGCGTTCGCCCGTGCACGCCTCAACCGGCGCTCCATACCAGCGTCCACCACCCGACGCTGACCATCCTCGTGCATTGCACCCGATGCTGTCGCCCAGCCGGCGCTTAGCTCGGCCCGCTCGCCTCAACTGACGTTACATCCCAGCGCGCGTTCTTCATTTTTCCTCACACGCTCGCGACTCAACCGGTGTTCATTTCTTAGACAGACTTTTTTCCCAGCCGGCGTTTGTACCCCAGTCGGCGTTCAAGTTTAAGGCAGAACGTTTTCTGAGCCGGCGCTCACCTCCAAACCGGCGCTCTGTCTTTCTTTATATATATTTACGCGCTAGGTTAAAAGAAAGGCCCGGTTTTTCCAGTTCTTATTTCTTGTTCCGTGGCGTAGCCACGTCAATCCTTTTCAGATTTCTTCCGGCTATTCTTCAAGCGACAACACAGATACAATCTTATAGCATTAATTTCTGCTTTCTTTCATTTCAATTCATGTTTCATTCGAATATTTACATGCTTTATTTTGAGATTGCTGTTGGATTTATACTTTGGGATTTATCAATTTTATCGGATTTAATTTCATAGAATTATCGGTTTGTGATTGTTATTGAATTCAATTCCATAGTGACAGTGGATTGTTTTCATGTTTCTTCGATTTATATCGCTTTTGTTTATTGCTTTCGATTTATCGGTTTCATAGTTCAACTAGGGATTGACAACCCCTTATTTAGATTTATTGCTTTATTAGTTTAGTTCGGGATTGACAACCCCTAGCTTAGGATGCTGTTTATTTTCCATATTTCAATTCCCGCACGCTTCAAAACCCTTGTTGTTATTAGAATGTTTAGATTTAATTGCTTCAGGCGCGATACCTAACAATAGCCTGTTAAGTTTTCCTTGAGAGACGACTGGGTTAACTTATCACGCCACAATTACCTCGCACGATTGCGAGTAAATTTGAGTGTTTTTAGCTCGATCAATTTTGGCGCCGCTGTCGGGAAAACTTTAGGCGATTATTTGTGTTGTTTGTTTTCTGTGTTTCTTTTCTTTCTATTTGTTATTTTCTCCCAAGTGCGTGTGATCTTGTTTTGTTGTTAGTGTCATCAATGCAGGTTACCAAAGACGTAATATGGTCAAACAGTCGAGGGAGGAAGTTCGTCAGATTGGGAAAATTCTTCTCACGAAGAATGAGCCCGGTTCGACCATGTTGAGGATATCCGCGCTTTATGAGCAACAATATGATTCGGGATGGAATAACCAACCCAACTCGGAGTTGTGGATGCAACCCGATCCTGAATTTTGGGATCCACAACCCGATTTGGGAAGGTGGGATCCACAGCAGCAGCAGCCTCCTCAGTCCGTTTCGGAATGGTGGGAACTACAACCCGACCCGGAATATTGGGATCCACAACCCGATTATGGATGGTGTGATCCACGTGACCCTGACCTCCACGGCAACAAGGGTACCATCCACAAGAAGGGAGTATTATTCTCCACCACACCGACCACCACCTCTGAGGTATCTGTTGGATGATATGGAGACAGAATTGATTCAGACTCGCCACCAACGGTCGGATGCTGACGACACCAAACTTAGGCGCTTAGAGGAAAAATTAGAATTGATGACTGAGAAGCTGAACGAGTTGTTGCAACATGATGCAATAGGGGAGACTCCAAGCTCACCCTATGAGGCTCAGGCGACCACCGAACATCAGAGTTCGCCGTTGGAGGATATGGGTGCAGCGTTAATTCAGATTACCAGTCAAGGATTGGATGCTAGAGATGCAACTCTTGAGCGTTTAGAGGTACGTGTGGGACTGATGGCTGAGAAGTTGGTTGTGTATCAACAGAAACTTGCAGTGAGGGAACTTTCGAGCCACCCCTGTGAGGCTCAGGTAGCCATTGTCCTTCAAGGTGATCGAGCAGATGACCGTATTGTGGAAGAGCCATCCAAAATATTCTGCCACTACAAGAAAAGGAGGAAGAGGTGGTAGTCTCCGAGTTAGACTCCGACAAGTATGAGCCACCCCTTGAGAATACGGTCGAAATAGTTCATGTGGTTTCAGTTGATGAAGAGGACTGGGAAAGGGAAATTGTTAGCATGCCCAGACCCACAATGGTGTTGAAGGAACTACCGATGAAATATATGTTCTTGGAGGATGAGCAAGGAAAGCCGGTGATCATCTCAACCGAACTTCTGATTTTTGAAGAAATGGAGTTGACCTCGGTGCTTATAGAGGTGGTGAAGATAGCTTTTCTGAAGCTACTGATAAAGGGATGTCTATGCCCTATCTGGAGCAGCAAATGGTTTAGTCCTCCGAGGCACCGGTGGAGCTCGTGGCATCCTGATTATGGGGGACCGCCACATTGACCACCACCATTGCTCTAATAAACACGTCGAGCTAATGACGTTAAACAAGCGCTCCGTGGGAGGCAACCCACGCTTTGATTTTGTTTTCTTTCCCTTTTATCTTTTATTTTTGTGTCATGTCTTTATTTTTGTTTCGCCTTTTGTCTCGTATGCAGCGTTGTCTTTTAAGGATGTGATGTATTGAGAATGGGCAAGCCATTGGTTCACCAAACTTTAGGGAAGTTCTCGCCTCCTATTATTTGTGCTTTTATTGTTTGAAAGCATCGAGGACAAGTCTTTCGAATTAAGTGTGGGGATGAGTTTGTTTTGTGATGATTGTTGGTGTATTGCTATATCCATTTGCGATATTTTGGGCTTTTTATGGTGATAAAATTTTGTGATGATGATTTGGAATCAAGTTTTATTTTGTGCTCGAAGGTTGAGATTTTGATTGTTGCATCTGAACTCTGTGGTATTGGTCAAGCTGATTTTGAATTTTCGAGACTTTTGGTGATATATGATTTGAGTGTAATGTGAATTGACGAGATTGTGACTGATAGTAAATGAATAGGGGAAAATTAATGTGATTTGTCTGACTAATGTTAGGGGTAGTGTTAACATTGTGGTCATCTATATACTTGTCTCCTTTAAAAAAAAAGGAAAAGATATGAATTTATTTGTTGGATTGTTGAAATGGAGGATGAGATTCTGCCCCTCTTTCTCGTAAATCGAGAAATGGGCATGGAAAACCACGATAGGAGACTCGAGTTCATCGAGAAGTCACCTTTCGAACATTGTTCCAAAATCTGTTAAGACTTTCTATGTTTATTTTTGAGATTGTTGAAATGGAGGATGAGATTCTGCCCCTCTTTCTCGTAAATCGAGAAATGGGCATGCAAAACCACGAAAGGAGACTTGAGTTCATCGAGATTTTACCTTTTGAATATTGTTCCAAAATTTGTTAAAACTTTCTTTGTACTTTAAGAAGGAACTTGTTGCTAAAGGTGACCACATTAGTTAGTTCACCCCTAACGGAGAGTTGGGTCTGAGCAAAGATTACTCTTTATTTATTGGAAATCAATTGCCATCCTAGATTTATATCACATTATCTTTGAATACGTAAACACCAAGTGTGGGGGAAAAGCAATAAGGTTTGATTGATTAGAATAAGAGTGAAGTTGCATGAATTATCTTCCTCATTCTTATTGGTATAGAGTTTGCTTGAGGACAAGCAAATGGATAAGTGTGGGGAGTTGTTTGGTATGAATTTGTGCTTATTATTAGTATTGTTTTGTATGTTGTTTTCTATGGTTTGTCCTATTTATGCCGTTGGTTTGATTATTATTTATCGATTCGGACTTACTTGGTCTGTTTTGATATTTTGTAGAAAATCGGCATTAAATAGGATGAAATGAATCTACCAGTGATTAAGTATATTGAAGAGCATCTCGACAGGAGTTCGTAGGTACAAACGGATTGCAATTCGGAGTTCAGACGAGGGAGAACGCAACGAATCAATATAGTCGCGCACGATACCCCGTCGCACGCATCACCCGGAGCTCGACCAGGCACCGCGCGCCCATGCCTCGGCCGCCCAGCGCCTGCTCACTCCAAGCGCGCGTTCGCAATTTGCCTTGCGCGTTCAGAGTGAGCGCCGCCACCCACAGGCTCCAAGCTGCTTCATCCGCGCTAGGCCTCGCCAGCGCCAGCGGTCAGCCAGCGCCCATTCGACCCTCCTCCGGCCGAAGTCGCCCAAAGGCTCGCCCGCCGCTCGATCATGCCCGGCCAGCAGACGCCTGCCCGCACGCTGCTTCAACCCTGGCGGCGCCACGCATCTTCGGCGTTGCCGCCCCCAAGGCTTTCGGTGCCCAACGCTGTTTCGCGCCGCCCCGCCCGCCAGCGTCCACCCAACGCCGACTACGCAACTCGCCCAGCCATCTTCCGCGCCCGTGCGGGGCTACGCTTATCTGCGCTGGCCGCCCGACGCCCGCATGAACTCCAGCAGCGTTAGTTTCAGCGTTCGCCCTTGCACGCCTCAACCGACGCTCCATACCAGCGCCCGCTCCGGCGTCCACCACCCGGCCACGACCATCCTCGCTGCACCCAACATTGTCACCGGACCAGCGCGACGCTTAGCTCGCTCGCCTCAACCGACGCTCCATCCCCAGTCGTTCTTCAATTTTCTCGCCGTGACTCAACGGCGTTCGCTTAGGCAGACTCTTTTCCGGCCGGTGTTCGCTTTTCACCGGCGTTCAAGTTCAAGGTAGAACATTTTTCGAGCCGTCGCTCACCTCCAAACCGGCGCTCTGTCTCTCTTTATATATATTTACGCGCTAGGTTAAAAGATAGGCCCGGTTTCTCCAGTTCTTGTTTCTTGTTCCGTGGCGCAGCCGCGACACTCCTTTTCAGATTTCTTCCGGCTATTCTTCAGGTGACAACACAGATACAATCTTATAGTATTAATTTCTGCTTTCTTTCCTTTCAATTCATGTTTCATTTTAATATTTACATGCTTTATTTTGAGATTGCTGTTGGATTTATACTTTGGGATTTATCAATTTTATCGGATTTAATTTCAAAGAATTATCGTTTTGTGATTGTTATTGAATTCAATTCCATAGTGACAGTGGATTGTTTTCATGTTTCTTCGATTTATATCGCTTTTGTTTATTTCTTTCGATTTATCACTTTCATAGTTCAACTAGGGATTGACAACCCCTTATTTAGATTTATTGCTTTATTAGTTTAGTTCGGGATTGACAACCCCTAGCTTAGGATGCTGTTTATTTTTCGTATTTCAATTTCCGTACGTTTCCAAACCCTCATTAGTATTAGAATGTTTAGGATTTAATTGCTTTCTGTGCGCGACACGAACAATAGCCCTGTTAAGTTTTCCTTGAGAGACGACTTGGGTTAACTTATCACGCTACAATTACCTCATACGATTGGGAGTAAATTTGAGTGTGTTTTTAGCTCGATCAGTGGCTGTTGTTGTTGCTGCTGTTGTTGCGACGGCTGTCGGTATTGTTGTTTCTGTTGTCGCCATTGATGTTGTCGTTGTCGCCGTGGTTGATAGAGTCGTTGGATCGGCTGGAAGTACTGAACCGGGGGCTATTGTTGGAACGGTTGGGCTTGAATAGCCCGGACCGACTGGACTCGGTTGGGTATATTGGGATGGCCATTTTTCCCTTGTCGCATCGTAGTAGTCCTCGAGTAGTGGCCCTTCCGCCACACTTCAAGCATCCGTCATTTGTAAATGCGCATGCCCCTTGGACTCCTATGGCACCTAGCACACGGGAGCCTCACAAATTCTGGTTTCCTCGCCGGCGCTGGGTACCATGGGCATCCATTTCCTTGCCGTGCCGGATGGCATGTTATTCCCTTCCATGACCTCTTGTCGGCTTGGTGATTCGGGGGATGTACAGCGACAGTCCTGTCTTCGGGTATGGCAGTCTCGATGTCCAATGCCCGACTGAGGGCCTCACGATAAGTCAGATTCCCGTGGCCAGCTAGCGAGACCCTGATTTCATGACGGAGTCCCGCCCGAAACTTTTATGTCCTCTTCTCGTCGGTATCGACTAGCTGAGGCGCATACCGTGACATTTCGTAGAAGGCACGATCGTAATCTGTGACAGTTGGCTCTTAGGAATGTATTTCTCATACACTTCATCCTTAAACTCCTCCCAGGTGTAATCTTCCAATTCCTCCTCAGATAGGGTCTTCCTCTTCGCCTCTCACTTTGAGTCGGCGACACCGTCATTTGGAAAGCAACGCATGACAAGCGTTCTTGAGAGGTGTAGTGAAGGAAATTAAAGATTAAGCCTAGTGCGCGAATCCATAGTTCGCGATCTACGGATTCCCGGTCCGTTGAAAGTTGGTGGGTTACGTCGATGAATAGCTCTTCAATCCTTGTTGCCGGTGGTGGTGGTGGTAGAGTGTCCTCTCTTTTGGGTGTTACCTCACGTTTCTTCTTCTCGGCAGTATTTTATCTTTCATAAGTATACGTAATCAAATATCTTCTTATACCATCCGTCAGGAACATAATATCTTAGCACGGTATGTATATATAAGCATAAATCTAGCACTTCATCGAACACTACATATCGCAACCTCAAAAACCAAAGCTCTCGGGGAGTTATCATCATATAAAATAAAATCTCTCTACGAGGACATTCATCATCACGTTTAAGATCGACAAAAGGCCCGGTACGGAGCATGATGCTCCAAAAATTAACATCAGCGTCTCTCAGTGTACCTAGTCACGGTGCATACAAAAATCTAAATGCTACCGTGGTCATCAGAATAAGGGTTAATATCAGAACGACTCATCGTTTCTGCATGCATCAAAAGATATACAAGGTATATAGACAAGCACTACCTTGTCCTAATAACTAGATCCATAATTCCTGGGGTGTAGACATCGCTCATCGCGTGTCGGAGTCAGAACCGGGAGTATGGGTACTGTCTACTATCTCATCGTCAGCAGGCAGGTCCTCCTCAGGATCCTCCTCTGGGTCTCCCTCTGGCTCATCCTCCTCTATAACCTCAGCAACGAATGTGGGATCCACGGGCTCTCAGACTCTAATGACCATAGGTTTTCCCATAGCAGCCAGGTCTCGGTAGATCTCAATCGTGATCTCCTTGAAAGCAGTGGCTAAAAACGGAGCAGCAGCAAGACGGGCACAAGCTCATCTCACAATGCCTGCAGCCAGGCCATATGGATCATCAACGTCCACAGTATCATGGTACAGGGTCCATGCAGGGTGACGGCGGCTAAGCTAGAGGAGCGTCGGTAGGTAGAGATGGATGCTGACATAGAATGATCGGTGGTGATGGTCTGGGCTGTTAATGATGGGGCTCGAATCTTACTAGCGGTAGGACCGAAAAAGTGAGCTATCGAGGATGGAAAGGTCCAAAGATTGAACATGTTCCTACCATGCCTGAGCAAGAATACGGGTCCATCGATGCCAAACGAGGTACCTCCGGTGAAACCACTGAGAATCTCATCACGCTAGGTGTATTCCTACTCGGGAGATCATGGTCCACATGGTGTAGTTTCAGATACCATGAATACGTAGCTTAGGTGAGTGGCAAAACGAGGCAAGTCCACCTCAAGGTCGAATCTCTCTCGGCGTCAATAGATGTAATCTGCCGATATCTCACGGGCATATCCCAGCTAGTCGGATGGCAGTCTCACGATCGTCGAAGCACACCGTCATAATATGACGTACCACAGGCATGTGCAGTAGCCTAATGATGCACGAAACGAACAAAGAACTAGCCGATGTTGTCTCCTCAGCACATCTGATAGGAATGGTAGGAGCGTAGCACCTCCTCGGGTGTGGCTCTAGAAGATAAATGACGCCTATTCGTAAAGATCTCCCGAAGCATCTTATATTTCTAAGTTCTTATGAAACTACTTTCATGGTTTGGTCTCTGGGAAGAGACTGCATGGGTTCTTAGAGGAGAGCAACGATCGATGTCTAACCTTCGGATAAAGGCTAAGTGGTCACCCAATCGTATTGGGTTCTGGATTCCTTATTTCTATTCGCATCATAGCATCAGATCATATCCGTTCCCATCATGTACTTACAATTCGATCTTTCTTTTTATACTTCCTTAACGTTATACTTTGATTCTTTCATTATTGCCACGTTAGAGGCAACACGCATGGTGTCTGTAATTCCTTCGGAGAGAGGTTAGGACTCATAGCGAGACGAACCTCCGGCTAAGCAATCGCTTCATCATTTAGACTCGTCGTGTTCTCATCCTCGAATCCGCTCGATTGTGATTCTTAAGATTACTATGTTCTCGTTTTCATTAGTATTCCGCTCAATCGGGGATATCTTATGTTCTCATACTAAGTTCGCGCAAAGGATCATGCGCCTTAAGAGTCTATGTTCTCATGGGAAACATACTCATTTACATCCTCGCTTCTAGCATGCTTTGATATAGCAAGACACGTATCATGGCATATTGTGCGATAATCAGGTATCCTCACATTACTCCTTTACCAAGCCCCTAAAGTTTGCAACTTTCTTTCAAACTAATGACCAATTATTTGAAATAACTTTTCAATTTCACAACATTCATTTTTCCAAAATGTATTTCAACTTCCCAACAAGGCAATATTGTAAGTCCATTTAACATTTCATATAATTCCATTATTTTAAAATAACTTTTAGTTGAAATAGTTACCTTCTTCCTCGTTGAGCAGGACGACGATGAAGTGCAGTGCAGTAGCAGTCAAACATAAACAATTTCTAGACTCGACTTTCAACTTAGGATTCAAGGAAAGGGTTTATAGGGTTCAGAGCGAACAAGTGCTCTGATACCACTTTGTGACGACCCGACTTCTCAAATAAGTACGGATCATACGGATCGTCACTGGTATGATAATGCAGTGGATATATACATAACTAATCAATGTAATTAACCAATAAACTACTCATAAACGCATGGACAAAAAGGGATAAGTTGTTTCAATACCAACTCAAGTCACAAAAGGACTTGCCAAAAGGTTCAATGTTCAAATATAACCCAATCAGGGTGCAATTCAAGGAACGAGGTACGACCTCAAGTTCAATACGATATGAAAAGCAGTTATAATCAAAAGATACCAAACAATATCAGAGTTAGGCAGCAAATAAACGTGTGGACATGCATATGACGATGCATGCCCAAAGTTCTAGAAATCCTTTCTAATTAAGCAACAAAACTACTGCTACTCGCACCATCTCGCACCCATAATCAATCCTTGCTCAACCCGCACATCAAAACAAGTTGCGTGGCTAAGTACAAAAGTACTCAATGGACTCATTGTCGAAAACATTTTCTTTGTCAAAAGTTATTGAATCGCCCACAATTGCACATGAGGATTTTAGTTAAAAACTCATCCCTATCAAACATTTTATCAATTTCCAAAAGTGTTGGTCGAACAATTTCATCCACGTTGTTCCATATCTAATCATTCATTCATTCGCGCACTATGGGTGGCCACCTACACATAGTCACCGTGACCGGTCGAGGTAGCTAACCTAACACACAACACACATGTAAACAATCCGAGTTAGTCCTTAACTAAGTCGGATCGATCATACCCTTTTTAACATTGGTGGACCAACTCATTCACATTCCACATTGGATATACCAATCTCGATAGGTTCACAACAAATCATAAACAATTGATAGTCAATAATGATTATCAATAGTATTTCATAAAGCTTTTGTAAATCATGCTTTGAGGTAGACATGCATGTCATTTTGTTTCAAGAGAGCCCACCGCTAATCCGGGCTAGTAGTTCTAAGTGAGCGGTATGATTGTCCTTCCTCGCCAACTACGTACGATCAAACCCTTCATAAGAAAATAGCCTTTCTTAGATTCTTTCTATCGATCGAAGGTCGTTTATAAATTACGACTTAAAGTTTCCAATTAGGGTTTCTTTGTGATTTCATGTGATGGTTTTAAGATAATTTCTATTATCTTACATTCCCAAATTTCCAAACTATTTTACTTCATCATTCATAGATGAACCTCAACTTAGAGTCATATACTCCGAGTCTATCCTCGCCTTAACCTTAGTGTTCTTCTAAACGTTATACGTTATAGATTATCGATAATCAAATTATGATTGGTAAATTAGGATATTCTCAAGCCACTAACTAGACTTAACAATTATAGTTACGTCCTAGTAGGTTATGCTTGGAGACTTGTCGTATTAACACGATTTAACTAAAAGGAGATATTGACTTATGATTTGAGATATCTCATACCGTCACGTAAATAAATACTTAGGAATTAATGAAGTTCTTGGAATATTAACTTAACCCTTGAGACATAAGGATCGACATCTTATGTTGAATCTTTGCTTACACTCTACAACATTATTTGTTGCTCTTAGCTCGTCGGAGATTATATAAGTCAGATAATCGCTATTCGTTGTCGAGTTGTCTTAACACTCAATCTAATATCGTAATTGATTATCGTTGTTGAGTATTAACGTTGTAACTCGGCTCTTGGTTTCTTTAACTTAGGAACTCACATCTAAGTATCTTATTATTAATAGCAAACCCTAATTTATGTCTAACTTCGATTCTCGTTAATTCCTTCTTAAGTTATCGAAATTGGTCGATTTCTTTTGGATTCTCGTACATAAAGTATTATGTTGTTTACGTTTGGGGTTTTGTTTGTCGGTAGAACATAAACATAACCATTCAACACTATACAATACCATACACAACATAAACTATACTAAAGCATTAGAAAACCCTAACTTCTAACATAATGCAAAACTATTGTGTATGTGTGTATAAGTGTTCCATTCATTCATCACAATCACAACCATTCATTCCAAGCTTATATTTAACTATCATAGCATCATTTACCATTAAAATTAAACTTATACTTAACCATTTTGCTATGTTTTCGATAATTAACAATAATTAGCATATGTATCCAATAAATTCCAATAAAATCATGATATACTCCTATCATACTATAGAATTTAATTACCAACTCAATATCATCAAATAAAATTTTAAACTATGAGTTAAAATCATCAAAGTCTTCGGCACTCATGATGAATTGAGCATTGGTGTTCAATAAATTCCACAAAAATCATATCATGCTTATAACATACTAAACATAAAATATCATCTCCTCATATCATACATTAAAATTAAAATATATGCTTATCACTATATATATGTTTCGTTAATTATAATACATATACATATATATTCCATAAATTTCATTCACTTTACCATATGTTTATAATATGAAATAAACATGTAATATTAACTTTAACCTCAACTAAATATTTATAATATGAACTAAATGCTTGGAATTTTTTTGTCCTCACACATATATTGTATATGTGTTCTATAAATTCTCAACAATGCATATTAGGTTCATATCATTTCTAAACATCACATACCATATTATTTTCAACAAATAAAAATATAATAAATCTAAAATATATGTACATAGTTTTCGGTCCTTTCATAAAAATAGAAAGAGTAGTGTCTCAAAATTTCAAGATTAATATTTGATGTTCATATCATATATTTAACACTATTTCTCAACTATTTTCAACAAATAAAATCAAACAATGGTCTAAAAATATATATATAATTTCGACCTTTTTGAAAAATAGGAGTAGTCTTGATAATTTCAAGATTAATATATGATGTTCATATCATATATTAAACACTATACCTCAACTATTTTCCAACAAATAAAATCAAAATAAATACAAGAAAATTATGAAAATTTTCATATTTATTCTACATGCTCCTAATATATCAACAAGCAATAATATCAAATAATATTCACAAAATCATGTTTTATCTCCTATGAAAAGATATTATAACAAAATCAAAAAATAACAAACATGCTCCAAAAATTCCCAAATTTTAAATACAGCCTTAGAATATATTTCTAAGCATATTTTATTCATTTCTTGAGAAAATTTGATGGCTCAAAAGCCACGAAATTGAAAGGGGTCGAACTAGGGTTTCAAATGGAAAAAAAATTCTAAAAAACATTCCACTCCATTAGGATGGAAGAGGATGATGTATACTACCTTTGTATGGTCTTAGAAACTGTTTTCGAGAGTTGGAATGGTTTGAAATGGGGGATTAAATCTTACAACATGGAAGAACTAAATAGAAAATTTGAATTTAGAGAGAGAAAATGAGTTCTAAGGTGAGAGGCTGCAAATGGACGTATGTGCGGCTGCATTGCAGCCTAAATAGCTTTTGTAAGCTCATTTGGGCTGTCCTTGGTGGTGGTTGGGAGAATGAATGGTCAAATTACCCGATTTGGCATGTTAATACCGACTCTTTAAGTTTTATCGCACTTTCGATTGATTTCTCGGACCTTAAGGTTTTATTTTCTTAAATAGCCTTAAAAATACTTATTTCATAGTTTATAATAATTTCATGAAGTTCGGATGGCATCCGATAAGTCAATTCCGAGTTATCGCGGAAAAATAACGTCCGACGATTAAATTATGCTCAATCGAAATTCTATTGAATTCTTGAGATTTCATAATTAATTTGAGTTTTATAAAGCATATTTTATTTATTTATACCCTTGGTTCGAGTTTCGGGTTGTTCGGATCAATTTAGGGTTTTCCCGGTATATTTTCCCGACGTTCGGTTAAGTTCTTCAGGAATTTCGTTCAGAAATTGATTCTTATGAATTCTAAATTCATAATAAAATATTCCTCCTTGATTTTGATTTTTGTCAATAATTTTCATAACTAGCACGGACCGGAAGTTGATCCGGCTCGTAAATAGTGCTTTTAAGGCTGACCGAGCAAGCATGCTCTAAAATTCTCATTCTTTGGTTTCTCATATTTTTTCGTGAGAGGATTCTAGAAATAAAATTCTTTTGTTGAGATTCATTCTCGATCTTTCATTCTATGTTCAGGCTATTCAGAAAGCCCTAATCCGGTAGGACTAGTCACTAGTTTTTTATTTCTCTAGATTTTGATCTCCGAATCGATTCTAATTCGTTTGGTTGGTTACCTTAAACATAATTAAGGTCTAAGCACCAAAAATAATTGGTTTAAGCATCACTAATAAAAGTTTTAAATTTTTCGGGTTATTACAGTTGGACGCATCCTTTAATATTAAAGAGGTCCTATGTTCGAATCCTGTAATTTCTGAATATTTTTTTTTACTTTTGTCCTCTTTATGCAAGACTCCAAGAACTATGATTGTATCGACTTCCTGAATCATGTTTTCATGTATTTGGATATTACTAATAATGTGATTGAATTCGTGAGCATTGAGATTTCTATTGGCGTCATACGCAACTATAATGCAACTAGATGATGTCATTTCCATATGCCTAAGTTCCTAACCGAAACTAAAATCTCCCAGAAGCAGAGGATTTTTTCTCAAATGCAGCAGACCAACACAAATTAGCAGCAGAATTGCAGCTGACAATTCTTGAACGAGAAAGATCTAAGGATAGGAAATAGCTAAGGAAGAATCGCAAATTCGCTTCGCTAAATAAAAATAAGATAGATATATTCTAGTAATGCCACATTATGCAACACAAAGAAAAGGCAAATTGCAATGTCTCATTGCAATGATTCTCGAATAAGAAAGAAGCTTTCTTCCATTTCTAGCCTTGGACACAAGTTTGCCAACTTGCCGTGTTGTGTTGAGAAATGAAATGAGAGAGAAGACAATACATGATAGAATAAATTAGAAAATTTAGGTTCAATTAGAAATTTCTGTATTTGGGTATACCCGATACTGAATCGGTATACCCGATACCCGAGAATATAACCCGAGGAATACCGAACCCGACCCCTATACCCGATTTTTCGCAATCAGTACCCTATACCCGATAATTTTTGGGTCGGGTATCGGGTACACAACTACCCGACACCCTAATAGTCACCCCTAGCGATGGTAGCCTAGGTTCTCATCTAGAGTTTGGATTTTCGGCCCAATTCCACACACCAAAAAGAATTTGATGATTCGGGCCAATAGTTTCCATATCTGCGGAACTTTTTTACTGATTAATCGATGAAAATCATGGGTAACTAGCTTGAGTGATTTGTTGTTTTGGTACAAATTGCCGTGGATTTTTAGAAGAAAGGAAATTAAGGTTCTGAGAAGATTTGATTCTTGTGTAGTTTCACTTTGTCCTACCGAGAGCCGCTTGAGGTTTTTTACTTTCTAGGTTTAACTTGTAGTTAATAATTTCATGACAACGAAACATAAACAATTACGAAATTTATGGTTAGTATGATTATTTTTATTATATTGATTCTTTTGTAAAAATACGAAACCATCAGCTTTTTGTATTAAAATAATGACATATCTTAAACTAATAATACAGACTAACACAATTTTTTGTGTTAAATTATTATTATTATTATTATTATTATTATTATTATTATTATTTATTTGTAACCTATGGATTTTTATTGAACGTGTATACAATATTATAATAGCTCATATTTGATTATTTAAATATTTTGAATGAATAATTAGCAAGTGTTTAAATAAACTATAGCAAATTTTGAGACATAAAAATGAGTGTCGCGTCGCATATATGTCACTAAACTATGACACAATATATAGATGGCACATAACCGACATAAATATACAACATTGCATGCAACAATATTCTAAATATGTGATATAATTATGACATTTTATTGAGGTGTTGCAAATAAATTGTCGTAATTTTAAGACATCAAATGAGTGTCGATATGTGTCACTAAATTATGACACAATATGTAGATGATGCACAATCGACGTAAATATACAACACTAGATGCAACACTATTCTAAATATGTGATATAATTATGACATTTTATTGAGATGTCGTAGATAAATTATCGCAATTTTGAGACATCAAAACAGTGTTGCATTTTGTCACTAAACTACTACATAATATTTAAATGACGCACAAATGACATAAATATGCGATACTAGAAACATAAATGTGGTAATTTTACGGCACATACATGTAATGTCGCATGTGTGTATGTCGCAATAAGTCTATTTTGTTGTAGTGAGTTTAGAATTAATTTGTAGCCAATTGAATCGGTCATCCGTAATTGTGGTTTAGATTTTATTAGTGGTAAAGTGATTCATCAAAGTTAAGGGAATAACAGTCTTAATTCGATAATCATGTGTCAGAGTTTATTGGTTTTGAATCAAATTTCTCTAGTTCTTAATGTTGTCAACTCATTAAATCTATAGAGCGTCTCTTACGATTGTCAGTCGATTAGAGAAGTAGTTAGTGAAGCGTCTTCCTATTACCGAGAAAATAAGGAGAAATAAGATTGCGTCAGAAGCATCTTCAGTGATCATAACTGGTTTATTTGTATGAATTAAAGTTATATTTGTATCGATGATTGAATTTGTCTAAGCTTGAGTGAAATTAATTGAAACCGGAATTCATTCGTCATATTTGTCACGACCAAGTTCTGGACACTCATCGTTTATTTTTTATTTTTAAGTTTTTATAGTTTTAGTCACTTTCCAAAACTTATTTTGCAAGTGGAAAATTGGAGAAATTCTCTCGCCAATCCCTTGGGAGACGATCTTGCTTATTGCTATCTGTGTAATGTGGGCATAGTGACCGAGTGTTAGATTTATTTTGCTGAAAAACGACGCACCAAATTTTGGCGTCGTTGTCGTGGATTGGTTTCTAAGCATTAATTTTTTTATCTGTTTTATGTCTCGTTCTTCTCGTACATGACAATTAGTTTATAATCCAAAAATTGAGAAACCATACTTAAATTAACAAAAGCGACTAAGGAAACAAAGAAAGTTGCAACGAACATCATGGTTAAGAGAAGAAACAACTAAGAGTCGAGAATGTTGACGGAATCGTGAAGAAAATCCATCGCCGATTAAAGAGTTAGGACGCAACATGAGTAATTGCCCTCATGCATTGTGTTGCCTACTCTATCAACCAAAACTCTGAAATCAAGCCTGGATTTATTCAAGTTCTTCCCAAGTTTGGAGATATGCTTAGAGAGGGGTGCACATAAACATCTTGCCGAATTTAATTTAGTTTGCTCTACTTTATGCCCACAATGATTTACCAATGATAATTTAAGATTGCTCACTTTTTCTCATACTTTGCACGGCATGGCTAGAGACTGGCTATTCGATTTTCTCCTAGGTCAGTTCAAACATGAAGTCAGTTAGAAGAACAATTCTTACATAAATTCTTTCCAGAATAAAGAACTACAAATTTATGAATGACTATTAGCACCATTAAGAAAAAGAATGGAGAGAGTTTGACAAATTTTTGGGAATGATTCTAGAAATTGTGTCGCAAGTGTCCTAACCATGGATTTTCTGATTATCAATTGCTCACTAACTATTTTTACCGAGGTATGTCTTCTTTTGATATGAAAATTATCGATGCTGCCAAGAAATAAGACGTTGGATGATGCTAAGAAACTCATCATTGACATGGTCTCGAATGGAAACAATATGAAGACGAGGATGATGATAGATACAGGTCCGTAAGAGCAGTGGAGAGATCGAAAGCTTAAATGTGTATGACAAGATCGATGCTCTAACATCCTTAGTTCGAGGGCTTACCGTAGCATAAACTCAGAAAATTCAATGTGGTATATGTTCGAAAAATGGTCATTACACTGATTCATGTCCCATTTTGTAATAACCCGAAAAATTTAAAAATTTTATTAGTGATGCTTAAACCAACTATATGTGGTGCTTAGACCTTAATTATGTTTAAGGTAACCAACGAAACGAATTAGAATCGATTCGGAGATCGAAAACTAGAGCAATAAAAAACTAGTGACTAGTCCTACCGGATTAGGGTTTTCTGAATAACCTGAACGTAGAATGAAAGATCGAGAATGAATACCAACAAAAGGATTTCATTTCTAGAATCCTCTCACGAAAACATGTGAGAAGCCAAAGAATGAGAATTTTCGGGCATGCTCGCCCGGTCAGTCTCAAAAGTACTAGTCACGAGCCGGATCAACTTCCAGTCCGTGCTAATCATGAAAATTAATGATAACAATAAAAATCAAGGAGGAATATATTATTATGAATTTAGAATTCATAAGAATCAATTTCTGAAAGAAATCCTGAAGAACTTAACCGAACGTCGGGAATATACACCGGAAAAACCCTAAACTGATTCGAACGACCCAAAACTCGAACCAAGGGTCTAAATCAATAAGAAATGATTTTTAAGACTCAAATTAATTATGAAAGCTCAAGAATTCAATAGAATTTTGAATGGGCATAATTTAATCGTCGAACGCTGTTTTTCCGCGATAACTCGTAATTGACTTACCGTATGCCATCCAAACTTCATAAAATTATTATAAACAATGAAATAAGTCTTTTAAGGCTATTTAAAAGGAAATATAACCTTAAGGTGCTGAGAAATCAATCAAAAGCGCGATAAAACTTAAAGAGTCGGTATTAACATGCCAAATCGGGTAATTTGACCATTCCTCCTCCCAACTACCACCAAGACCTCCCCAAATGATCTAACAACAGCTCTTTAGGCAGCAAGAGAGCAGCATTTCGTGCATTCTCTCTCTCTCTCACTCACTTTGGAACCCATTTTCTCTCTCTAATTCAAAATCCTCTCTTTTGTTCTTCCATGTTCTAAGCTTCAATCCTCCTTCTCAACCCATTCCAACTCTCAAAATAGGTTTATAAGACCATAGAAAGGTAGTATTCATCATCCTCTTCCATCCTAATGCAGTGGAATTTTTTTTAGATTTTTTTTAGTTTGAAACCCTAGTTTCGAATCATTTCAATTTCTGGCTTTTGAGCCACCAAATTCTCTCAAGCCATGAAATAAATATGCTTAGAAATATTTTATAAGATTGTGTTTAAAATTTGGAAATTTTTGGAGCATGTTTGTTATTTTTCGATTTTGTTATAGTTTCTTTTTATATGAGATAAAGCATGCTTTTGTGAATATTATTTGATATTGTTGCTTGTTGATGTATTAGGAGCATGTAGAATAAATATGATAATTTTCAGAATTTTTTTGGATTTTTTTTGTTAAAGGCCGAGAGCTATGGGGAAATTTTAGGCCATGAGATATAGTGTTTAATATATGATATGAACATCATATATTAATATTGAATTTATTCAAACACTTCTCCTATTTTCTTGTAATTATGGAAACTTATAAATAATTTTTGGAAATTATTTTGATTTTATTTGTTGAAAATAGTTGAGATATAATGTTAAATATATGATATGAACATCATATATTAATCTTGAATTTATTAATACACTTCTCCTATTTTATTGTTAGGACCAAAACTATATATGTATATTTTAGGATTTATTTGATTTTTATTTGTTGAAAATAATATGATATGTGATTCTTAGAAATAATATGAACCTAATAAGCATTATTGAGAATTTATTGAACACATATGTAATATATGTGTAAGGACAAAAGAATTCCAAGCATTTGGTTCATATTATAAATATTAGTTGATGTTTAATGTTAATATGATATGTTTATTGTGCAATATAAACATATTGTGAAGTGAATGGAATTTATTGAATATATATACACATATATAGTAATTACCGAAACATATATATAGTGATAAGCATATGTTTTAAATTTAATGTATGATATGAGATGATATTTCATGTTTAGTATATGATATAAGAATGATATGATTTTTTTGGAATTTATTGAACACCAATGCTCATTTAATCATGATTGCCGAAAACTTGGGTATTTTTAACCAATGGTTTGAAATTTTATATGATGATATTGAATTGTTAATTAAATTCTATAGTTTGACAAGAGTATAACATGATTTTATTGGAATTTATCGGATACATATACTAATTATTGCTAATTATCGAAAACATAGCAAAATGGTTAAGCATGTGTTTAATTTTAACGAAGAATGATGCTATGATGGTTAATCTATAAGCTTGGAATGAATGGTTATGATTATGATGAATTAATGGAACACTTATGCACACAAACACAATGATTGTGTATTATATTAGAAATTAGGGTTTTCTAATGCTTTAGTATAGTATATGTTGTGTACGGTATTGTATGGTGTTGAATGGCCATGTTTATGTTGTGCCGACAAACAAAACCCCAAACGTAAACAACATAATACTTTATGTACGATAATCCAAAAGAAATCGACCAATTTTGATAACTTAAGAAGGAATTAACGAGAATCGAAGTTAGACACAAATTAGGGTTTTTCTATTAGCAATAGGATACTCAAACGTGAGATCCTAAGTTAAAGAAACTAAAAGCTGAGTTACTGTTTGGTTTCATTTTGTGCTTATTCTTGGTGTTGTTTTACATGTCATTTTCAGTGATTTATCCTATTTATGTCGTTGGTTTGATTAGTATTTATCGCTTCGGACTTACTTGGTTTGTTTCGATGTTTTGTAGGAAAATGGCATTAAATAGGATGAAATGGGTCTACCAAGGATCAAGTATAATGAAGAGTTTTTCGACAGAGTCCGTGGCTAAAACGGATCCTAGTCGGAGTTCGCACGAGGAGAGCGGGCGAATAATCAAAGTCGCACGGCACCCGTCGCACCCGAGCCCAGCGTCGACCAAGCGCACCCACACGCACGCAGTCCTCGCCCAGCCAGCGCCCGTTCGCTCCTCGCGCCGCCGAGGCCATCTCCACTTGCTGGCTGTGTCTCCAGTGCTAGCACTCACCCGCCACCCACCCAGCGCGCGCCCCGCCGCCTGCATCCGGGATCGATGTAGAGCACCCACCGCCCGTGCATCCGGTCTTAGGTGCTTTGGCCCGCCGCCGCTAGCTCAGCCCACAACATGCACTCGCATCGCCATCTCCATGCGCGTTCGCCCCATTCGAACACGGCTCCGTCCGACGCTGGAACCCGGCGTCCGTTCCGCCACGCTCGCTTTCCATCCGGCTGGAACCCAAAGACCGTGCGCTGATCGTTGTTCGTTCAACCTGGTGTGCGTATGCCCGCGCGCCAGCCATCCGGCGCCAACCGTGAGCGCCGTTCAGTCTTTTCCGCGCGCCACGCCACCCGACTCCGCCCGCCCGCACGCACGCCACTGAACCGGCATTCGCTCGAGTCGGTGCACTCTTGTGAGCGAACGCCGGTCTAAGCCGACGCTCACTTTAGGAACATAAGTTCATCGCCACGCTCGCTCACCTCGAACCGGCGCTCATGTTCAATACATAACATTTTCTCAATCGACGCTGTCGGCGTTCACTTTGGGAACGAAGCTCATCGCCGCGCCGCCACCTCGAACCGGCGCCATGTTCAATACATAACGTTTTCTCAACCGCACTCCTCCAAACCGCGGTCACCTTCATGTCATAACTCTCGCTCAACTGCGCTCACATTGCGACCGCGCCACTCTCATTTAATATATATATACGCGCTAGGTGTTTATTATCAGGTATTCGGATTTTTACGCAACCATTGTTCCGTTCTTCGACAAGCGACGACGAGTGAGAGATTGAGCATCATTTTAAGAGTATTTGATTCATGTTTTTATCTTTTCGGTTATTACATTTAGTTTTGTGGTTCTTGTTGAATTCCTTTAGATCATTTTCGAGTTGTTTTGAGATTATTGTTAGATTCAATTCCATTGTTGATTCTGGATATTTTATAATTGTGTTGAACTTCATTCGATCAATTTACGTACTTTGCTTTATGATTATTGTTGGATTGAATTACATAATATCATTGTTTGAGATTTCTGTTGGATGCAATTGATATTGGATTTTAGTAGAGTGTTGAATCGTTCTTCGCTTAATTTTATTGCTTCCTGTTTGATGATCTAGATTAATTGGTTCTTTGCTTAGCTTCCTGCTTTCGTGCTTTCTTAAGTTCTCCACTAAGGATTGACAACCCCTAGTTAGATTGCTTTCCGTTATTTATTTTTGTTTTCAGCTTTTTATTTCCCGTTTGATCAAAAACCCATGTTGGTATTAGAGTGTTTAGGATTTACCGCTTTTTGTGTTCGACCCGAACAATAGCCCTGTTAAGTTTTCCTTGAGAGACGACTAGGGTTAACTTTCCCTATTACAACACCTCATTCGATTATGAGTCAATTAAGAGGACACTTTTAGTTGAAACAAATTTTGGCGCCGTTGTCGGGGAAAACTTTAGGCATATTGTTTGTGTTGATTATTTTCTGTGTTTCTTTTAGTTTTTATTTTGTTATTCTCCAGTTGCGTGTGATCTTTTCTTGTTTGAGTGTTGTGTATGCTAGGTCGCCACAGTCTAAATCGACCGCTTGCTACCCCGTTGGATCGCACTCGAAGATCTAAAAGATCGCTTCTTCCGGCACTGGAGGAGTTTGGTGCCACTTCTGTGAGTGGTGAACAGTCAGAGCCGATAATCAGAGATCAACCTGTTGTTGAGAATACTCCCCCGTTGAGAGAGATGGGTGAAAATGCACGTGCATTGCATGATTTCTACAGGCCGGTGATTTGGGCAGCTACTTTCCCAATAGTTCTTGGATTGGCTGCACGTGACTATGAGCTGAAGCCGAACCATTTCTCGCTCATGCCTACTTTTCATGGGCTTGCTAATGAGGATGCCTTGGGGTTCATAAGAGAATTTTGCTCGGTATTGCAGTCCTTCCCGTTGGGAGGACTAAATGAAGACCAGTTGAAGATGCGTTATTTCCCGTACACCCTAAAAGATAGGGCAAAGTCGTGGTTCCTGGAACTTTCCGCCAACACTCGCTGCGAGTTGGAATGCCGTGGTTGATAAATTCATGACGAAATATTATCCCAATAAAAAGTGTCAGGAGTTGAGGTCACAGATCATGACTTTTAATCAGACGTCAGACGAGCCATTCCATGAAGCTTGGGAAAGTTTCAGGGACTTATTGCAGAAGTGCCCTCACCATGCCTTGCCAGATGAAATTCTCTATCAATTCTTTTACGACGGATTGTCTCGTAGTTTTCGGTGATATGGTGGACAATGCTGCAGGTGGAGATATTGGTTCTCGAATGGTAGCATATATCATAGACATTTTTGAAACTATGGCTGCTACTTCACAGCAGAAATCCAGTAGAGGTGGAAGAGCCAAGGCACATGCCGTCACCCCTTCCTTCGACATGAATAAACAAGTGGTTGAGCTTATGAGGGAGGTGCAAGAACTTAAGTTGAAGAAGCCTGATCCACCAGCACGGCACAAGGAATACATGGAACCTTGTGGAATCTGCAGTGAACTTGAGCACAATGTTGATACGTGCCACAGGATGGGAGAGCATAACTCGGCGGTCAAGCATATGCTATGCAAGGACTTCAACCTAGACAGCCCAACCCAATCGGCAACAATTTAACGAGGGTGGATGAATCAAAATCAAGGCGAGTTCGAACGAAATCGCCATACCAAAGACCTCCACAGTGCAGCAATTCCAAAGAAGAGAGGCACTATCCAAGAAGAACAACCCCCACAAGCAGTAGATTCTCCCAACAAGAGTTTCCGCAGAATAAAGAATATCACGAGCACCTCCACCACCACCTCGTAGATCAGCTTGGGAGGATATGATCACCCAAAGAATGATGCTTCGCCCAAAGAATGGATGCTCAAGACTCACTAACAAGCGTTTAGAGACGCAAACAACGACTTGCTAGCACGCTCGAGCGAGCTATTGCAGATGGAGCGGTGGGAAACTTCCAAACCAAGCCTCATCGGGCTCATGCGATCAATGTTATAAGGAGGACCGAGTTGTGGCGAATGAGTGGGGAGTCATCAAACAAGCCGCTGCGGACACAAGAGGTTGAAAAGAAGAAAGAGGTCGAGGTCAAACTGCATAAGGCTACAAAACCTTACATTCCACCGATACCCTTTCCACATCGGTTGAAAAACGAGAAACAAGACCGGCGATTCAATGAGTTCCATAAAGTCCTATCCAAGGTGAATGTTAATTTTCCCCTGTTGGGCGTGATCAGAAATGTGCGGCTTATGTCAAGTTTTTCAAGGAGCTCCTCTAAGAAGAGAATGTTTGGGAGCACGAGAAAATCATGGTCTCGGGAGCAGCTAATTCCATCCTACAGCACCAGTTGCCTTCCAAGCTCCGAGATCCAGGTAGTTTTATTATTAAGATTGCTTTAGGTAACGGGATAGAAGTTTTTGGCATGCTTGACTTGGGGGTCGGGATTAATCTTATGCCTTATTCTATGTTCAAACGATTAGGATTAGGTGAACTAAAACCCATTAGGATGTGTCTACAATTAGCTGATAGGTCCGTGAGATACCCCAAGGGTATTGTCGAGGATGTATTAGTAAAGATAGGTAGGTTGATTGTTCCTGTTGATTTCGTTGTTTTGGATATGGGAGATGTTAGGGAAGATGGGGAGGAACACACACTGTTGTTGGGGAGGCCATTCATGGCCACAACCAACACACTAATTGATGTTAAGAATGGCACATTGAAAATGAATGTACTTGGTGAATCTGTGTCTTTCTCTGCACATGATAGTGTGATATCTCCCTCTGTTAAATTCATTGATAATCATGCTTCCATAGATGCTGTTAATCCCTTAGCCGAGAATGTTTTGTTGCAGGGTGAGAATGCAAATTTTTACAAAGGGAAAGTAAAATAGATACATGATCGGCGAAGAGTTAACAAGGATTTGAAGCTGGGAATGAAGATTTTACTTCTTCATTCTTGTTTGAAGCCTTTCCCCGAGAAGCTCAACTCTGAATGGAGTGGTCCTTACATAATTGAAAAGATGTTTCCTTATGGAGCAGTCTTACTCCGCGATCCCAACACTAACGGATCTTTTACTGTGAATGGACAGCGGGTGAGACCTTTCTTTGACTCCATGCTCATCGATCCTATTTGTCTCTGACTGGATTACGTCGTGCTCACGACGTAAAACTGAGTACTACGTGGGAGTTTACCCAAGGATTTTTGTGTTCTTTTTCTTTCGTTCTTTTTTGCTTGTTTTGTTGTTCTCTTTGATCTATCTGTTGTCTCTGCGTTAGTTTTGTTCAGATGTGGGAAGAAATGTTTTGCGTATTGACGTCCGCAGTGAGGTGCAACCTTGATATTGCAGCTATGCAAAGACACGCCACACTCCACTCTGTTTCTTTCATCGGCGATCTCTCTCCTTTTGTTATTTATGTTTGGAGCTCTATGGACAGTGCTCGAATTTAGTGTGGGGGGGGAAGATTATTTGGTTTTGTGTGCGTGTCTTATATTTTTTGCATGTTTGGTGATGTGCCTTTGTGCTTATTTTGATCTCTTGGAATCAAGTTTTTGTCTATGCGAATAAGTTAGGATTGTTTTTGTCTATGCGAATAAGTTAGGATTGTGATTTGTGCACCTGAACTATGTGGTATTAGTCAAACCTTGATGTATTTCTCGTTTATCTTGATGTTATGTTATTGAAGTGCAATGTGAATTGACGAGATTTTATGAATTGATTTTAAATCAATGGTTATTGACGTGATTTGTCCGGCTAATGATAGGGGGATTTTTAACATTATGGTTACCTATATACTTGTTTCATTGTATATATATATATATAAAGGGAAGAAAATGTGAAGAATGAAAACTTCTGTTTTTTGTTGAGATTGTTGAAATGGAGGATGGGATTCTGTCTCTCTTTCTCGTAAATCGAGAAATGGACATGGGAAACCACTATAGGAGACTCGAGTTCATCGAGAGTTCACTTTTCGAACTTTGTCCCAAAATCTGTTAATACTTTCTTTTTGTTCTCAAATGAAACTTGTTGCTAAAGGTAACCATTTTAGTTAATTCACCCCTAGCAGAGAGTTGGGTCTGAGCAAAAATAACTTACTTGTTTATTTGAAATTTTCACAATCTTAGATTTGTTTCACATTAACTTTGATTATGTATTCATCATGTTTGGGAGAATTGCAAAAAGAGGTTTGATTGATTGGATTAATAGTTATGTTGCATGAGTTATTTTTCTACTCTTATTAGTATAGACTTTGCTTGAGGACAAACAAATGGATAAGTGTGGGGGAGTTGTTTGGTTTCATTTTGTGCTTATTCTTGGTATTGTTTTACATGTCATTTTCAGTGATTTGTCCTATTTATGTCGTTGGTTTGATTAGTATTTATCGATTCGGACTTACTTGGTTTGTTTCGATGTTTTGTAGGAAAATGGTATTAAATAGGATGAAATGGGTATGCCAAGGATCAAGTATAATGAAGAGCTTTTCGATAGGAGTCCGTAGGCGAAAACGGATCCTAATTCGGAGTTCAGACGAGGGAGAACGGGGCGAATAGTCAAAGTCGTGCACGGCACCCGTCACACACCGAGCCCGGCGTTGACCAAGCGCACCCGAGCGCATGCAGTCCTCGTCTAGCCAGCGTCCATTCGCTCCTCAGTGCCCGTTGAGGCTGTCTCCACCCTCGCATACTGTGTCTCGGCGCTAGTACTCACCCGCCACCCACCCCAGCACGCACCCGCCGCCTGCTCATCGGTGCTTTCGGTGATGGCGCGCCGCTTCAGCCAACCACAGGCGCACTCGCGTCGCCATCTCTGTGCGCGTTTGCCTTAATTCCAGTGCACAGCTCCGTCCGGCGCTGGGAACCCAGCACCCGTTCACCGCGCGTTGCCTGTTTGTTCAACCTCGTGCTTTTCCATCAGCGCTCACGCCTCACCCGCGCCGTCCGCCACAAGACGCCACCTTGAGCCGGCGTTAACACAGTCATGCACTCTTGTGAGCGAAGGCTCGGTCTAAGCTGGCGTTCACTTTGGGAACCGAAGCTCATCGCCGCTCGCCTCGAACCGACGCCATGTTCAATACATAACGTTTTCTCGGCCAAGACTCCTCCAAACTGCGGTAACCTTCATGTCATAACTCTCCGCTCAACTGCGCTCACATTGCGACCGCGCCACTCTCATTTAATATATATATCGCTAGGTCTTTATTATCAGGTATTCGGATTTTTACGCAACCATTGTTCCGTTCTTCGACAAGCGACGACGAGAGAGAGATTGAGCATCATTTCAAGAGTATTTGATTCATGTTTTTATCTTTTCGGTTATTACATTTAGTTTTGTGGTTCTTGTTGAATTCCTTTCGATCATTTACGAGTTGTTTTGAGATTATTGTTAGATTCAATTCCATTGTTGATTCTGGATATTTTATAATTGTGTTGAACTTCATTCGATCAATTTACGTACTTTGCTTTATGATTATTGTTGGATTGAATTAAATAATATCATTGTTTGAGAATTCTGTTGGATGCAATTGATATTGGATTTTAGTAGAGTATTGAATCGATCTTCGCTTAATTTTATTGCTTCCTGTTTGATGATCTAGATTAATTGGTTCTTTGCTTAGCTTCCTGCTTTCGTGTTTTCTTAGGTTCTCCACTAGGGATTGACAACCCCTAGTTAGATTGCTTTCCGTTATTTATTTTTGTTTTCAACTTTTCATTTCCCGTTTGATCAAAAACCCATGTTGGTATTAGAGTGTTTAGATTTACCGCTTTATGTGTTCGACAAGAACAATAGCCTGTTAAGTTTTCCTTGAGAGACGACTAGGTTAACTTTCCTATTACAACACCTCATTCAATTATGAGTCAATTAAGAGGACACTTTTGTTGAAACGATTCTGACGTTAATACTCAATAACGACAACCTAATACGATGTTAGATTGAGCGTTAAGACAACTCGACAACGAATAGAGATTATACAACTTATATAAGCTCCGACGAGTTAAGAGAAACAAACAATGTCGTAAAGTGTAAACAAAGATTCGAACATAAGATGTCGATCCTTATGTCTCAAAGGTCGAGTTAATAATCCCGAAGAAATTCATCTATTCCTAAGTACTTACTTACATGATAACATTTGATCACTTGAATCATAAGTCAAGACTCCCATTTTATTCGTCGTGTTAATACGACAAGTCGTCAAGCATAACCTACTAGGACGTAACTACAATTGTTAAGTCTAGGTAGTGGCTTGAGAATATCCTAATATACCAATCACAACTTGAATACTAACAATCTATAACGTAATAACGTTAAAATAACACTAAGGTTAGAGCCGATGATAGACTCGGAGTATGTGATTCATAAGTTGAGGTTCACCTATGAATGATGAAGTACTATAGTTTGGGAATTGAGAAGTAAGATAATAAAAATTATCTTAAAACCATCATATGAAATCATAAAGAAACCATAATTGGGAACTTTAAGTCGTAATTTATAAACGACCCTCGATCAATAGAAAGAATCTAAGAAAGACTATTTTCTTATGAAGGGTTTGATCGTATGTAGTTGGCGAGTAAGGACAATCACACCTGCTCACTTAGAACTACTAACTTCGGACGAGCAGGTGGGCTCTCTTGAAACAAAAAAATGATATGCGTGTCTATCTCAAAGCATGATTTACAAAAGCTTTATGAAATATTATTGATGAACTGTTATTGGCTGCCAAATGTTTATGTTTTGTTGTGATCCTATCTGAGATTGGAATATCCAATGTTGTATGTGAATGTGTTGGTCCACCAACATTAAAAAAGGGTAACGATCGGATCCGACTTAGTTAAGGACTAACTCGGATTGTGTACACATGTGACTGTGTGTTAAGGTTAGCTACCTCAACCGGTCACGGCGACTATGTATAGGTGGCAATCTCTATAGTGCGCGAATGAAGGAATCAATGAATGATCAGATATGGAACAACGTGGATGAAATAGTTCGGCCGAACACTTTTGGAAAATGATAAAATGTTTGATAGGCATGAGTCTTTCAACTATAATCCTCATATGCTATTGTGGGCAGTTCAATAACTTTAACAAAGAAAATGTTTTCGGCAATGAGTCCACTGAATACTTTTATACTTAGCCCTGCATCTCATTTTTGATGTGCAGGATGAGCAGGGATTGACGATGAGTGTGAGGTGGTGTAGAGTTGCATGTGTTTTGTTGCTATAGTAGAAAGGTTTCTAGAACCTTGGGTATGTATCGTCATATGCATGTCCATGCGTTTATTGCTGTCTAACTCTGATATTATTTTGGTATCTTGACTATAATTGCTTTCCATTATCGTATTGAACATGAGGTCGTACCTCGTTCCTCGAATTACGCCCTGATTGGGTCATATCTGAATATCTTGACTTCTGTGACTTGATTTTGTATTGAAATAGCTTATTCCTTTCAGTCTACGCATTATTGAGTAGTTAAATGGTTAAATGCATTGATTAGTTATGTTTATATTCGATGCTTTATCATACCAGTGACGATCCATATGATCCGTACTTCTTTGAGAAGTCGGGTCGTCACAAAGTGGAATCTCTAAACCCTTGAAACCCTTTCCTTGAATCCTAAGTTGAAAGTCGAGTCTAGAAATGGTTTATGTTTGACTGCTACTGCACTACACTCCATCGTCGTCCTGCTCAACGAGGAAGAAGGTAACTATTTCAACTAAAAGTTATTTTGAAATGATGGAAGTATATGAATTGTGAAATGGACTTACAATATTGTCTTGTTGGGAAATTGAGATATATTTTGGAAAGAGGAATATTTTTAAATTGAAAAGTTGTTTCAAAGGATTGGTCATTAGTTTGAAAGAAAGTTGCAAACTTTAGGGGCTTGGTGAGGGAGTAATGTATGGATACTTGTTTGTCGCAATACATTTTATGATATATGTTTACTGCTATATGCAAAGCATGCTAGAAGCAGGATGTAAATGAGTATGTTTCCCATGAGAACATAGACTCTTAAGACCCATGATCCCTTTGCACCAAAATTAGTATGATAACATAAGGTATCCCCAATTGAACGAAATACTAAGGAAGAACGAGAACATAGAAATCTTAAGAATCACAATCCGAAGGATTCGAAGATGAGAACGCGACGAGTCTACGATGACGAAGCGATTGCTTAACTGGAGGTTCGCACTGCTACGAGTCCCAACCTCTCTATACGAAGGAATTCCGAACACCATGCGTGTTGCCTCTATCATAACAATAATGAAAAGAATCTAAGTATAAAGTTAAGGAAGTATAAAAAGAAGTAATGAATTGTAAGTACATGATGAGAACGGATATGATGTGATACTATGACGCGAATAGAAATAAGGAATCCAGAACCCAATAAGATAAGGTGAACACTTAGCCTTTACCCGAAGGCTAGACATCGATCGTTACTCTTCTCTAAGAAACCATACCGTCTCTTTCCGGAGACCAAACCATGAAAGTAGTACCATAAGGATTTAGGAATGTAGGTCATAGGATAATATAGATTGCTATAACCTTCATTGTACGGATGTTTATTGTGTACATATCTTCTTCTAGATATACCGTTATATTTACCGTGTCTGATCGTAGTAATACTTTCCTTTTCAGATGGCTCGGATTGTCTTCATGACAAGGCGCCCGCTATCCTCTAGGGCCACACCCGAGGAGGTCGTACGCTCATACCGTACCTACCAGATGTGCCAAGGAGATGACCTCGGCGAGTTCCTGGCGCACTTCACACATCATTGGGCCGCTGCACATGCCCGTGGTACATCGCATTATGACGGTGTGCTCCGACTGATCATGAGACTGCCATCCGACTGGCAGGGCTATGCCCGTGAGATATCGGTGGACTATATCTATTGACTCTGAGAGAGCTTCGATCTGGAGGCAGACCTGCCTCGCTTTGTTAGCCACCTGAGCTATGTATTCACGGTATACGGAGCTGCACCACGTGGGCCGTATCTCCCCGCGTGGGAATACACTTGGCGCGATGAGATTCCAGAGTGGCTCCATCCAAAGGTGCCCCGTTTGGCAGCTGACGGACCCGTATTCTTGCCTGGTAGTGGCAGGAACATGTTCGAGGCTGGACCTTCCCGTCCCCGACAGCTCACCTTTCCGGTCCTACCACCAGTAGGATTCCATCCTTGTCATTGCCCGCCCAGACCATCACCGCCGGTCATGCCATGCCCGTACCCACCTCCACCTGCCGACTCTCCCCCAGTCTAGCCGCCACCACCCCCGCATGCACCTGTGTACCACAATTCTATGGAGATCGAGGATCCACGTGGCACCGTGAGAGAAGCTTGTACTCGTCTGGCTGCTTCTCCATTCCTAGCCACTGCTTTTGTGGAGGTCATAGCCGAGATCCGCCGAGACCTGGCTGCTATGGAAGACGCCAGGGTCATTAGAATCTAAGAGCCCGTGGCCCTCGCACTCGATGCTGAGGACGAAGATCAGGAGGAAGATCTCGAGGAAGACCCGGAAGAAGATCCTGAGGAAGATCCCACGAAAGATCCTGAGGAAGACCCAGAGGAAGACCCCGAGGAGGACCTATCAGCTGATGATGAGATGGAAGGAGTGGATAGTTCCCATACTTCCAGTCCTGACTCCGACACATGGATCCCTATCTACACCCCGGGCGATCATGGATCTAGTTCTTAGGACTAAATAGTCTTTTTGTCTCTATACCTTGTATATCTATTGATGCATACGGAAACGATGAGTCGTTCCGACATGAAACCCTATTTTGATGTCCACGGTAGCGTTTAGATTTTTGTACGCACCGTGACTAGGTACACGGAGTGATGCTGATAATCGTTTTTGGGCATCATACTCTGTACATGGTCTTTTGTAAATCTTCAAAACGCTGTTGAAAGTCCTCGCAGAGGCAATTGATGTGATATGATGATACCTCCCCAAGAGCCTTTCGTTTTAATATTGTGATATGTTGTGTTCGATGATGTGCTAGATTTATGCTCATAATTATATAAATACCGTGCTGATATATATACATTGATCCAGATGGATAGTATAAGACTATATTTAATTGCGTGTGTTTATGAAGGATAGGATGCCGCCGAGAAGAAGATATCGTGAAATAACATCTAAGAGAGAAGACACTCCACCACCACCACCACCACCACCGGCGAGGCAGATTGAGAAGCTATTCCTCGTGCGTAACCCGCCACTTTCAACGGACTGGAGTCCCGTGGATGCTGAACTCGATTCGCGACCGAGCGAATCTTTAACTTCCTTCACTGCACCTCTCAAGAACGCTTGTCATGCGTTGCTTTCCAGATGACTGGTGCCGCCGACTTTTGGTGGTAGGCGAAGAGGAAGACCTTATCCGAAGAAGAACTTGAAGATTACACCTGGGAGGAGGTCAATGAGGAAGTATACGAGAAGTATATTCCTAAGAGCTACAGAAAAAGGAAAGACATGAGTTCTATAACCTACGTGAGGGAAAGACAACGGTCACAGACTACGACCGTGCATTCTGTAAGATGTCACGATATGCGCCCCAGCTGGTCGACACCGACAAGAAGAGGACAGAAAAGTTTCAGACGGGACTCCGTCATGAAATCAGGGTTTCGCCAGCTGGCCACGGAAACCTGACTTACGGGAGGCCCTCAGTCGGGCATTGGACATCGAGGCTACCATGCCCGAAGATAGGACTGTCGCTGTACATCCCCCGAACCAAGGGGATCATGGAAAGATAAAGTGGGAAGGACCCCACCAAGGTCAAGGACCCAACACTACTCAAGCCGACAGGAGGCCAAGGTAAGGGAATAAGTGCCATCTGGGCACGGACAAGGAAATGGACGCTCCATGGTACCCACACCTGGCGGGGGAAACCAGAAATTTGTGAGGCTCCCAGTGTGCCCCAGATGCCATAGGAGTCACAATGGGGCATGCACATTTACGAATGATGGATATTTCGAGTGTGGCTAGAAGGATCATTACTCCAGAGATTGTCCTGGGATGCGCCAAGGGGGAAATGGCCGTCACAATGTGCCCAAAAGAGTCCAACCAGTCCGGGCTATCCAAGTTCAACCGTTTCAGCAACAGCCCCTGGTTCAGTACTTCCAGCCAATCCAACGACCGTATCAACCACGGTGACGACGACAAAGAATAATGGGGACAGCCGCACAAGAATCGCCGACAGCCCCAACAACAACAACAACAACAACCGCAAGAAGAACAACAACATCATCAACAACAAAGAACCACCATCAAGAAGCTGTGGCCTACGCCTCAACCAAGAATGAGAATTCTACAGAGCCGCTAAGGAACCAAGGAAACTTGCGATATGGGAACACCTCCAATTGCTTGTTATCCCATTGTTTGATCTTGGCGCGCCGATTCTTTTATTCTTTCAAGCATGCGAGAGAACTTAGGATTAGATCCTAAACACGCTGAACAAATCATGAGAATTTCTTCACCAGTAGGAGGCATAAGAACGGTAGCCCACATATGCTCGAACCTAGAACTTGGACTAGGTTCACTTAAGGTCATGACAGATAACCTTCACGTCATACCTATGACAGATGTGGACATAATCCTAGGAATGGATTGGTTAACCGGACATAATACGACCATCCTGTGTAACGAAAGGAAAATTTCTTACCAACATCCCGGAGATAAAACCTACAGACTTTCACGAGATCAAGATAGGGAGGAGAGTCCCAATCATATCCGCGCTACAAGCAAGGACATTGCTGAAAAAGACCAAGAACCACGCCTACCTTGTCTATCTCTGGGGAAGACCGAATGAGAGAAGAATAGAAGATGTCCCGATCGTGAAGGGTATCCCATGTATTTCCGCATTTAACTACCGGATTACCACCAAATCGACAGATCGAGTTCACGATCGACCTCGAACCGAGTTACGCCCCGTGTCGAAAGCCCCATACCGATGGCACCAAAAGAACTTGAGGAATTGAAGATCCAAATGCAAGAACTCTTGGAGTTAGGTTTCATTAGACCCAAAGTGTCTCCATGGGGAGCACCCGTCCTTTTATGAAGAAGAATGATGGTACATCGAGAATGTGCATAGACTATCGAGAGTTAAATAAGATAACTCTTAAGAATAAGTATTCTTTGCCCCGAATCGACGGTCTGTTTGATTAGCTTAAGGGAGCAAGCGGTCTTTTCAAAGATAGATCTAAAGTCGGGATACCATCAACTAAGGATTAGACCAGAGGATGTACCTAAAGCGACTTTCCGCATACAAGGTATGGTCATTTCAAATTCATCGTTATGCCCTTTGGACTTACAAATGCCCCAACAGTATTTATGGATATCATGAATAGGGTATTTCACCCATACTTAGACAAATTTTCTTAGTATTCATAGAAGATATCCTAATATACTCCAAGAATAACCAAGAGCGCGAAGAGCACTTGAGAGTCAGTCTTTAAACGTTAAAGAGAGTAACACTTTGCCAAGTTTAACAAGTGTGAATTTTGTTTAGGCGAGGTGACATTCTTAGGTCACATCGTTTCCACCGAGGGAATCAAAGTAGACCCCTCGAAGATCGATATAGTTCGAGAATGGGAATCACCAAAGAACCCGAATGAAATTCAGAGTTTCTTAGGACTTGCCAGCTACTATTGAAGATTTATCGAAGGATTTTCAACTATAGCCCGACCCATGACCCAATTGTTGAGAAAAGGAATCAAGTACACTTGGACCGTCGAGTGTGAGGCTAGTTTCCAGAGATTGAAGGAGTTGCTAATGACAGCACATGTACTCGCGGTACCTGAAGCAGATAAGGAGTACACAATCTACACGGACGCTTCGAAGAATGGGCTAGGATGTGTTCTGATGCAAGAAGGCAAGGTTATTTTCTTATGCTTCAAGGCAATTACGCCTACATGAGTTGAACTATCCTACGCACGACCTGGAATTGGCGCGGTCGTACATGCCTTAAAGATTTGGAGACACCATCTCTATGGAGTTAGATGTGAGATCTATCTCGACCATAAAAGCTCAAGTATTTCTTTGAGCGTAAAGATCTTAACACGAGGCAACGTAGATGGTTAGAACCGGTGAAAGATTATTATTGTGGTATCAATTACCACCCAGGCAAAGCTAATATTGTAGCCGATGCTTTGAGTCGCAAATCCCACCTTAGTTTGGGATGTCTCCTCAGTCATTAAGAGACACTTATAAAGGAATTTCAGGAGATGAATAACGAAGTCATGGACCCGTCTCAGACGATAGAAGGTCGTATTGCAACATTGATTGCAATCCCAAACTTAAGAACCCGAATCTTAGAAGCTCAGAGGAAGAGCATGAAGCTAGAGGGAGTACAAGCCAAGATCAAGGACAACAACCACACAAATTTTAGAGAGGCAACTGATGATGTTTTGTTGTATGATAGAAGAGTGTGTGTTCCAGAAGATGAAGGGCTTAAGAGCGAGATATTGAAAGAAACCCATGAGACTACTTACACCGCACACCCCAGAAGCACCAAAATTTACCAAGATCTCAAGGAGAAATTTTGGTGGGATGGAATGAAGCGAGACGTAGCTTCATTCGTAGAACGTTGTCTAACGTGTCAACAAGTGAAAGCATTCCACCAGCGACCGTATGGAACCTTACAACCACTGGACATACCGGAATGGAAATGGGATGACATAGCCATGGATTTTGTTACCGGGCTACCCAAATCACAAAGAGGAAATACCGTTATTTGGGTCATCATCGATCGGTTGACCAAGAGCGCGTAGTTTCTACCCATTCCAATAACACATGGATCATACAGATTAGCGCAGTTGTACATTCGAGAAGTCATACGTTTGCATGGAGTTCCAAAAACTATCACATCTGATAGAGATTCAAAATTTACATCCAGATTTTGGACGAGCTTGCAAAGAGAATTGGGAACTCGACTACATTTCAGTACCGCGTTCCACCCACAAACGGACGGACAATCCAAAAGGACCATTCAAATGCTTTAAGACATGTTGAGAACTATTTTCCTCGATAGAGGAGAAAGTTGGGAACAAGTGTTACCACTTGTAGAATTCGCCTACAACAACAGCTACCAAGCAACTATTGGAATGGCCCCATACGAAGCGCTTTATGAAAAGAAATGTCGATCACCACTTTACTAGGATGAGGTGGGAGAAAGAAGAGTATTAGGACCTGACTCTGTGGGAGAGATGATCGAGATTGTGAGACAGATCCGCCAACGGATCAAGGAGGCCCAAGATCGATAAAGTCGTATGTCGACAAACGTCGCACAGAGCTGCATTTTGAAGTGGGAGACAAAGTCTTCTTGAAGATTTCTCCATCAAAAGGAACCGTGAGATTCGGAATCAAAGGAAAGCTGCGACCACGTTTCATAGGACCTTATGAAATTTTGGAAAAGATAGGGCCAGCGGCTTATAGACTTGCATTGCCGCCAAGCTTTGGGAACGTGCACAATGTGTTCCACGCTTCACAACTAAGGAAGTACATACATGACCTCAGCCATGTGATACCGCCGACAGATATTATCCTCGATGACAATATGAGTTATGTAGAACTGCCTACTGAAATCTTAGATCGACGTATCCAAAAGCTAAGAAACAAAGAGATACCGTTAGTGAAAATTCTATGGCAACACCATGGAACAGAAGAAGCAACCTGGGAACTGGAATCAGCTATGAAAGAGAAATACCCAGATCTTTTCCAAGGTTAGCAAATTTCGGGATGAAATTTATTTTAAGGGGGATGGCATGTAATAACCCGAAAAATTAAAAACATTTATTAGTGATGCTTAAACCAACGATTTGTGGTACTTAGACCTTAATTATGTTTAAGGTAACCAACGAAACGAATTAGAATCGATTCGGAGATAAAAAACAAGAGAAATAAAAAACTAGTGACTAGTCCTACCGGATTAGGGTTTTTTGAATAGCCTGAACATAGAATGAAAGATCGAGAATGAATCCCAGTAAAAGGATTTCATTTCTAGAATCCTCTCACGAAAACATGTGAGAAACCAAAGAATGAGAATTTTCGGGCATGCTCGCCCGTTCACGAGCCGGATCAACTTCCAGTCCGTGCTAATCATGAAAATTAATGATAACAATCAAGATCAAGGAGGAATATACTATTATGAATTTAGAATTCATAAGAATCAATTTGTGAACGAAATTCCTGAAGAACTAAACCGAACGCTGGAAATATACACCGAAAAAACCCTAAAATGATTCGAACGACCCAAAACTCGAACCAAGGGTCTAAATAATTAAGAAATGATTTATAGGACTCAAATTAATTATTAAAGATCAAGAATTCAATAGAATTTCGAATGGGCATAATTTAATCGCCGAACGCTGTTTTTCCGTGATAACTCAAAATTGACTTACCGGATGGCATCCGAACTTCATAAAATTATTATAAACTATGAAATAAGTCTTTTTAAGTCTATTTAATGAAATAAAACCTTAAGGTGCCGAGAAATCAATCAAAAACGTGACAAAACTTAAGGAGTCGGTATTAATATGCCAAATCGGGTAATTTGACCATTCCTCCTCCCAACTACCACAAAGACCTCCCCAAATGAGCTAACAACAGCTCTTTAGGTTGCAAGAGATCAGCATTTCGTGCATTCTCTCTCTCTCACACTTTGGAACCCATTTTCTCTCTCTAATTCAAAATCCTCTCTTTTGTTCTTCCATGTTCTAAGCTTCAATCCTCCTTCTCAACCAATTTCAATTCTAAAAATAAGTTTCTAAGACCATAGAAAGTTAGTATTCATCATCCTTTTCCATCCTAATGGAGTGGAATTTTTTTTAGAATTTTTTTTTGTTTGAAACCCTAGTTTCGAACCATTTCAATTTTGTGACTTTTGAGCCACCAAATGCTCTCAAGACATGAATGAAATATGCTTAGAAATATGTTCTATGGTTTTGTTTAAAATTTGGGAATTTTTTACAGCATGTTTGTTATTTTTCGATTTTGTTATAATTTCTTTTTATATGAGATAACACATGCTTTTGTGAATATTATTTGATATTATTGCTTGTTGATGTATTAGGAGCATGTAGAATAAATATGATAATTTTTTAAATTTTTTGGATTTTTTTGTTAAGGCCGAGAGCTATGGGGAAATTTTAGCAATGATTTGATTTATTTTTTGTTAAAAATAGTTAAGATATAGTGTTTAATATATGATATGAACATCATATATTAATCTTGAATTTATTCAAACACTTCTCCTATTTTCTTTTAATTACGGAAACTTATAAATAATTTTTGGAAATTATTTTGATTTTATTTGTTGAAAATAGTTGAGATATAGTGTTAAATATATGATATGAACATCATATATTAATCTTGAATTTATTCAAACACTTCTCCTATTTTATTGTTAGGACCGAAACTATATATGTATATTTTAGGATTTATTTGATTTTTATTTGTTGAAAATAATATGATATGTGATGTTTAGAAATAATATGAACCTAATAAGCATTATTGGGAATTTATTGAACACATATGTAATATATGTGTAAGGACAAAAGAATTCTAAGCATTTGGTTCATATTATAAATATTAGTTGATGCTTAATGTTAATATTCATTTATTGCGTAATATAAACATATTGTGAAGTGAATGAAATTTATTGAATATATATACACATACGTAGTAATTACGAAACATATATATAGTGATAAGCATATGTTTTAAATTTTAATGTATGATATGAGATGATATTTCATGTTTAGTATATGCTATAAGCATGATATGATTTTGTGAAATTTATTAAACACCAATGCTCATTTAATCATGATTGCGAAAACTAGGGTATTTTTAACCCATGGTTTGAAATTTTATATGATGATATTGAATTGGTGATTAAATTCTATAGTATGATAAGAGTATAACATGATTTTATTGGAATTTATTGGACACATATACTAATTATTGCTAATTATCGAAAACATAGCAAAATGGTTAAGCATGAGTTTAATTTTAATAGTAAATGATGCTATGATGGTTAATCTATAAGCTTGGAATGAATGATTATGATTATGATGAATGATGAGACACTTATGCACACATACACAATGATTCTGTATTATATTAGAAATTAGGGTTTTCTAATGCTTTAGTATAGTTTATGTTGTGTATGGTATTGTATGGTGTTGAATGGTTATGTTTATGTTGTGCCGACAAACAAAACCCCAAACGTAAACAACATAATACTTTATGTACGAGAATCAAAAATAAATCGAACAATTTCGATAACTTAAGAAGGAATTAACGAGAATCGAAGTTAGACACAAATTAGGGTTTTTCTATTAGCAATAGGATACTCAAACGTGAGATCCTAAGTTAAAGAAACCAAAAGTCGAGTTACGACGTTAATACTCAATAACGGCAACCTAATACGATGTTAGATTGAGCGTTAAGATAACTCGACAACGAATAGCGATTATACAACTTATATAAGCTCCGACGAGTTAAGAGAAACAAACAATGTCGTAAAGTGTAAACAAAGATTCGAACATAAGATGTCGATCCTTATGTCTCAAAGGTCGAGTTAATAATCCCGAAGAACTTCATCTATTCCTAAGTACTTACTTACATGATAACATGTGATCACTTGAATCATAAGTCAAGACTCCCCTTTTATTCGTCGTGTTAATACGACAAGTCGTCAGGCATAACCTACTAGGACGTAACTACAATTGTTAAGTCTAGTTAGTGGCTTGAGAATATCCTAATATACTAATCACAAATGAATACCAACAATCTATAACGTGATAGCATTAGAAGAACACTAAGGTTAGAGTCGATGATAGACTCGGAGTATGTGATTCATAAGTTGAGGTTCACCTATGAATGATGAAGTAATATAGTTTGGGAATTGAGAATGTAAGATAATAGAAATTATCTTAAAACCATCATATGAAATCATAAAGAAACCCTAATTGGGAACTTTAAGTCGTAATTTATAAACTTATAAACGACCCTCGGTCAATAGAAAGAATCTAAGAAAGGCTATTTTCTTATGAAGGGTTTGATAAACGAGTTGGCGAGGAAGGACAATCACACCGCTCACTTAGAACTACTAACTTCTGACTGAGCGGTGGGCTCTCAAACAAAAAATGACATGCATGTCTATCTCAAAGCATGATTTACAAAAGCTTTATGAAATATTATTGATAAACTGTTATTGGCTGCCAAATGGTTATGTTTTTTCATGATCCTATCTGAGATTGGTATATCCAATGTGGTATGTGAATGTGTTGGTCCACCAACGTTAAAAAGGGTAATGATCGGATCCGACATAATTAAGTACTAACTCGGATTGTGTACACGTGTGACTGTGTGCTAAGGTTAGCTACCTCGATCGGTCACGGCGATTATGTGTAGGTAGCCACCTCTATAGTGCGCGAATGAATGAATGAATGATCAGATATGGAACAACGTGGATGAAATAGTTCGGCCGAACACTTTTGGAAAATGATAAAATGTTTGATAGGCATGAGTCTTTCAACTAAAGTCCCCATGTGCTATTGTGGGCGCTCAATAACTTTAACAAAGAAAATATTTTCGCAATGAGTCCACTGAGTACTTTTGTACTTAGCCTCTGCATCTCGTCTTTGATGTGCAGGTTGAGCAAGGATTGACAATGAGTGCGAGGTGGTGTAGAGTGGCATGTGTTTTGTTGCTATAATAGAAAGGTTTCTATAACCTTGGGCATGTATCGTAATATGCATGTCCACATGTTTATTGTTGCCTAACTTTGATATTATTTTGGTATCTTGACTATAATCGCTTCCATTATCGATTGAACTTGAGGTCGCACTGTTCCTCTAATTACGCCCGATTGGGTTATATCCGAACATTGAACCTTTGGCAAGTCCTTCGTGACTTGAGTTTGTATCAAACGGCTTATTCCTTTCGCCTATGCATTATCGAGTAGTTAAATGGTTAATCGCATTGATTAGTTATGTTTATATTCGCCGCTTTATCATACCGGTGATGATCCATATGATCCGTATTTTTAAAAAGTCGTCACACACACTTCACGGGATCCTCAACCCGAACAAGCATGCTATGGTTTGGGTGATGCACAATATGATGCACAAAGCGCAGAGGCAAAAGCATAATGATCCATTTCCAAACACATATAATCCGGGGTAGAGAAATCATCCCAATTTTAGTTGGAGTCAAGGAGAGCCTGGAATGTACGCACCCAGACAGATGTAGGGTGGGCAATATGCCTATACAGAGGGGTCAGAGCCAAGCCTGAATGAAATTGTAAAGAGTTCAGCACAAAGTCAATATGTTTTCAGCAAGAGACACGAGCTGCGTTGAGCAGTATGAGCACATAGATCACACAGTTAGCCACTCAAATAAATAAGTTGCAGGTTTCTCAAGGCAAACTTCCATCGCAAATGGAGATTAATCCAAGAGGGAATGTTTGTGCAGTCACGGTATGGAGCGACAAGGAGCTGGTCGAGTACAACCTAAAGAATGAAACAAAAGAGAAGACGAACATGGAGGAATGAATGAAGATAAAGCCACTCAAGAAACACAAAAATTTGAAACTCATTTGTCTTCCAAGGTAAGTGTCGATTCCAATATTTTTTTATCCTAAAACACTAACTGATGCATATTTTCCTTCTAGGTTGATTCGCAACAAGAAAGAAGATGATAAAAACAATCCTAGAGGTATTCAAGAAGGTAGAAATCAACCTACCACTGATTGATGCTATCAAGCAAGTTCTCAGGTATGCAGAATTTTTAAAAATTATGTGCTAAGAAGATGAGACAAGGAAGGATGCAAGGATCCGAGTGGGAGAGAATGTCTATGCTATTATTCAAAAGAAATTACCATAAAAATGTCGGGAACCTGGTATGTTTACTATTCCTTGCATAATTTGTGACAAACCAGTTGAGAGTGTCATGCTAGATTTAGGAACATCCATAAATGTCATGCCATACTTTGTATATAAGGAATTACATGTAGGACAGTTGAAAGAAACCCGTGTAGTCATTCAGTTAGCTGATAAGTCCAATACATATCCTTTCGGTGTAGTTGAGGATGTTCTTGTTAAAGTAATTGATTAGATCTTTCCCGTTGATTTCTATATTATTGACATGATGATTCTTCCTCTGCCCATAAGTCTTTGATTCTATTAGGAAGACCATTCATGAAAAAAAAAAGACAATAATTAATGTTGATAAAAGCATGCTTAGCTTGGAATTTGATGGAGAAATTACCACATTTAATATTTTTGAATCTATGAAGCATGTTGAGGATCTTGAATCTATGTTCATGATTGATATTTTTGATACTTGAGATAAAGATTTTATTGAGAATAGTTTCAGGGAAGATAAGCTCGAGCATGTTCTTTTCAGTTATGTGATAGATAAGAATGCATTGGTAGGAAATGATCAATAATTTAAAGAGACTATTATGCAGTTATATTCCACTGGTGAGTTTCCCACTCAACACACGTCGAGCAGTATGAGCATACTGATCGAGACGGAGCAAATCCTATCATCTTTTATGAAAGACCTAAAGCTGGAATTGAAAAACTCCCACAGTATTTGAAATATGCAATTTTAGAAGAGGATGACACGTTGCTCGTTGTTGTCAACAATGGCATCAGTGTTGTTGAACATAGCGCATCGCTTGGTTTCATTTTGTGCTTATTCTTGGTATTTGTTTACATGTCGTTTCCAGTGTTTCGTCTTTCTTATATCGTTGTTTTGATTAAAATTCTTCGTTTCGGACTTATTTGGTTTATCTCGATGTTTTGTAGGAAAACAATATCAAATAGGATGAAATGGATCTGCCAAGAATTATGATTAACTGAAGAGCATCTCGTCAGAAATCCATGGACACAAACGAATCGTATTTCGGAATTCGAACGTGAGAGAACGGAGTGAAACAACAAAGTCACGCACGTGCGTGCACAAGTGCACCCGTCGCTCCGCAGGCCGCGCGCAATGCCCGCATGCCCGTGAGCACCCATTGCTTCCTCACCGCGCGTGCGTTCTTCATCGAGCGCCTGTTCCTCGCGCATCCTCCTCGGGGCTCGCTGTTGCATAATCTTGGCGCTGCGCGCCTCAACCTTAGCACTCGCCCGGTACAAGATCTCCACCCCAAGATGCAAGATCTCCACTCAAAGACTCGTTTCACACGTAGCGCCCGGTGCCCGTCCAGCGCACCTCATCCGACGTTCTCTCCAAGCGCACGTTCGCCAATTTCCCTCGCGCGTTCAGCCTGAACGCCCGCTCACAAACCACGTGCGTCCATCGCCCACTGCCCTCGTCCATGTGGCGCCCACGCGCCCGCTGCCCTCGGCCGCCCAGCGCCGGCTCACTCCGAGTGCGCGTTGCCAATTTCCCTCGCGCGTTCTGTTTGGTGTCATTTTGTGCTTATTCTTGGTTTTGTTTTGCATGTTGTCTTCATTACTTTATCCCATTTATGCCGTTAGTTCATTTATTATTTATCGTTTCGGACTTACTTGGTTCGTTTCAATGTTTTACAGAAAATCGGCATTAAATAGGAAGAAATGAATTAACCAAGGATTAAGTATAATGAAGAGCATCGCGATAGGAGTCCATAGGCGAAAGCGGATCCTAATTCGGAGTTCGGACCAAGGAGAACGAGGCAATTGTTGAAGTCGCAAGACGGCCCCGTCGCATGGCCGAACATCCGCGCACACACGCCGCACGCCCGCACGCCCAGCGCCTCCGTCCGCACGCCCAGCGGTCTGAACGCCGCTCACTCCGAAAGACGTTCCCAATTTCCCTCGCGCCGGAGTGAACGCTGCTCGCCCGCCGCGCCACGCCGCGCCCGCCCGCTATCCAGACGCCCGGCGCGGTTCACTCCGAGCGCGTTCCCACTTACTCGCTCGGAGTGAACGCCGACTCACCTCGCGTCGCCACCCGCCGCCTCTCACGCGCCCGCCACCTCCAGCGCGCGCCGCCTCCCCGAGGGCGCTCGTTTCAGCCGCCATTCCCTTTATATATATACATTTTTAGGTTTTTGCGAGGGTCTGATTTTTACGTATTTTTGTTTTCTCGAACGAGCACCGTGAGCTCGAGTTGATCTGTTCTTCCAATTTCTTCAATTCACCATTGCTTAATGTCTTGTAATCGGTACTCCTTCGCTTTATTTATGGATTCTCGCAATACTGATGTGAATTTTGGATTCGATTGAAAGTAATTTCTCGATTATTTGTTCCATTGTTCTTGATCGCTTCGCTTACGTATTGATTTATCCCGCCTCGCTTAATTCTCGCTCTTATTGGGTTCTTGATTAGTTCTTGCTTCCACCTTTAATTATTCAATTTTATGCAAGTGGAGTTGAACTTCGATTTCATGATTAATCGTTCTTCGTCAATCTCATCGTTTCTTGCTTGGAGAATTTATTTAATTGCTTTTGATTTGTTTCGATTCCGTGTTTAGTAGTTTATCATCTAGGGTTTGACAACCCATAGTTTAGATCTATCGCTAATTAGTTTAGCTCGGGATCGACAAACCACGGCTTAGGTTTGCTGCTTGATTCTCGATTTCAATTCTCGTATGTCTCAAAAACTCATGTTGGTATTAGAGTGTTTAGGATTTAATCGTTTTCTGTGATCAACACGAACATTAGGCCCTGTTAAGTTTTCCTTGAGAGACGACTAGGGTTAGCTTTCCCTACTATAACACCTCGTACGATTGCGATCAACACGAACATTAGGCCCTGTTAAGTTTTCCTTGAGAGACGACTAGGGTTAGCTTTCCCTACTATAACACCTCGTACGATTGCGAGTCAATTGAAAGTATACTTTTGGTTGAACAAATTTTGGCGCCGTTGCCGGGGAAAACTTTAGGCGTATTGTTTGTGTTGTTTGTTTTCTGTTTTTGTTTTTGTTCTGTTTCCTTATTTTCTCCCCCTGGTGCGTGTGATCTTGTTTTTGTTGTTGGTGTCTGTTAATGCAGGGTTACCAGCAGTACGAATGTGGTCAAGCAGGCTGGGGGGAGGAAAGTTCGTCGTATTGGGCAAATTCTTCTTTCGAAGAAGGAGCCCAATTCGATTTTTCTGAGGGATGTCCGTTAGGCTTCGAGCATCAAGCGTATGATCCCTATCCTGAGCAACAAACCTATAATCCATATTGGGATCAACCACCTCCACCACTCTATGAGGATCAAGCCTCCAATCCCTATTGGGATCAACCACCTCCACCGCAGTACGAAGAAGGAGCCCAGTTCGATCATGTTGAGGATATCCGCGCTTTATGAGCAACAATATGGTTGGGGTGGAATAACCAACCCGATTTGGGATGTTGGGATCCGCAGCAGCAGCAGCGCCTCCACAACCCTAACCCTAATATTGGAACCCACAACATGATTATGGATGGTGTGATCCACATCAGCCACGGCCTCCACAAAGAACAAAGGGTACCACCCACAGCAGCCCACCACCACCTCGTGAGGTATCCGTTGGATAATATGGAGACCGAATTTATTCAGACTCGCCATCAACGGTTGGATGCTGACGACACCAAAATCAGGCGCTTGCAAGCAAAATTAGAAATGATGACTGAGAAGATGGACGAGTTGCTGCAACAAGATGCAATAGGGGAGCCTCCAAGCTCACCCTATGAGGCTCAAGGCGACCACTGACCATCGAGTTCGCCAATGGATGATAGAGACGAAACTCTTGAGCGTTTAGAGGAACAAGTGGGACTGATTGCTGCGAAGTGGGTTGAGTATCAACAACAACGTGCGCGAGGGAACTTCCAAACCAATCCGGTCAGTCTAGGCGGTCTCACTGTTCTTGAAAGTGACCCATTTGTCGAGAATGGGGTGGGAGAGACATCTGACGAGTTGCTACAGCCAGAGAAGGTGGAAAATGAGGAAGAATGGGAATGTGATGATGAGGTGCTAGATCAGAGCCACGAGGAAGAGTGGGTGCATGAAGCGATGACACGCCAAAACCCACTCAAAGTGAAAGAGCTGCCTCAACATGTGAAGTACGTGTCCTCGAGGAGGACACGGTGATAACAAAAGTCGAGGTAACTTATAGTATGTCAACATCCTAATTCACCAAAGTATTGTGCTTTGGGAATTGATGTCATCTATTTTCTTTGGAGAATAGGATGTTCGACTTGTGCTTAAATGATTCGTTATTTGTTGTCTTTATTGTCTCTCGTTCTTGTATGGTTCATACCGATGCTTCGCCGAGATGGTATTCCCGCAGTGAAGGACTATGGATAGTCCGTTGTTGACCGAACATGTCGCGGCTCACGACGTTAAATCGAGTAATCGCGTGGGAGTTGACCCACGGATTTTTATTTGCTTTTTCTTTCTTTCTTTTCTTTGTCTTGTTTTGTTGTTCTTGTTGATCTATCCGTTGTTGTTGAGTTTGTTTTGCTCGGATCCGAAAGTTGTCGCAGGAGACGAAGCGTGGTGCTCCAACTCTGACAGCACATTCTGCCGATTATCGTGCAAGTATCATCCTCTATAGTCATTTTGAGCTTTTATCGTTTTGAGCACCGGGACAAAGTGCTCGATTTAAAATGTGGGGATGTTTACTCGTTTGTATGCGTGATGTATTGTTTTTTTGCTTAATGACATGCCCTTGTGCTTATTTTGATTGTTTGGACGTAAGCTTTGTCTATGCGAGTAAGTTAGGATCTTGATTTGTGCAATCGAACTCGTGGTATTGGTCATACCGATTTTGAATTTCCAAATTTTTGGTGATATATGATTCGAGTATAATGTGAATTGACTAGACCGAGATTGATAGAAAATGAATAGGGAAATTGATGTGATTTATCCGCTAATGTTAGGGAGTGTTAACATTGTGGTTGCCTATATACTAGTTTCATTTTATTTATATAAAAAAATATGTGAAAAAGAAGAAGAAATGATGAGAATGAAAGCTCCAAAGATCTTGTTGAGATTGTTGAAATAGAGGATGGGATTCATCCCTCTTTCTCGTAATTTGAGAAATGGACATGGGAAACCACGTTAGGAGACTCGAGTTCATCGAGTGCACCTTCAATATTATTCCAAAATCTGTTAAAACATTCTTTATGCTTTATAAAAGAAACTTGTTGCTAATGGTGACCACATTAGTTAGTTCACCCCAACGGAGAGTTGGGTGCGAGCAGTAGATTACCTTTTAATTTATTGGAAATCAATTATCGTTCTTGATTTATTTCACTTTATCTTTGAATTGTAAACACCAAGTGTGAGGAAATGCAATAAGGTTTGATTGATTAGAATAAGAGTAAAGTTGCATGAGTTATCTTTCACTTTTATTAGTATAGACTTTGCTTGAGGACAAGCAAATGGATAAGTGTGGGGAGTTGTTTGGTATGATTTTGTGATGATTCTTGGTACTGTTTTACATGTCAATTTTAGTTGTTTGTCCTATTTATGCCGCTGGTTTGATTAATATTTATCGATTCGGACTTACTTCGTTGTTTCGATGTTTTGTAGAAAACGGCATTAAAATAGGATGAATTGGATGTGACAAGGATCAGGTATATTGAAGAGCGTCTCGATAGGAGTCCGTAGGCACAAACGGATCGCAATTTGGAGTTCGGACGAGGGAGAACGGATCATTCCTTCAAAGTCGCAAGACGCACTCCGCGCGCCGCCAGCGCACCGACGCTGAACACTTTCAATGATTCTCATAAATAATGGAGAAGGAATCAAGGATTTTATCCTTCATAATAAGTAAATTACATTTGTTAGGATTCCGTAGGCGAAAACCATGCGCAAATCGGAGTTCGACGAAGGAGAACGGGCCAAAGCAAAAACACTGCGCAGAAGTGTTGTCGCGCGCGCGCGCGCGCGCGCGCCGCAAGAACGCGCCCAGCTTCCGAACGCCCAGCACCGGTTCAGGCATGAGCGCGCGCTCAGCCCTCTTCTCCACCATTATCAGCGCGTTCAGCAAATTTGAGCGCCGGTTCACCTGCTTGCTTTCACACTTCAGCGCCATCTTCACCCCAGAGCACGTTCAGCCCACCAGCAGCCTATCTTCAGTGCCATCTCTTCCTCAACGCCGGTTCAGCCCATTTCTTCAGCGCCATCTCTTCCTCAACGCCGGTTCAGCCCATATCTTGAGCGCCCTCTCAAGCTTGAGCGCGCGTTCAGCTATTTCCCTCGCGCGTTCACCAATGAACGCCCGCTCGCTTGTGAGACAAAACATTTTCTCATCCAACGCTCGCTCCAAACCGGCGCTCACCTACAGAACAGAAGCCTCCGTTAAACCTGCGCTCACATTCAACCGGCCACTCTCATTTATTATATATAAGCGTTAGGTTATTTTGAAGGGGCTCGGAGGTCTCGATCTTTCGACAGACAGTACCGCGACACCATTCTTGGACCACAATTTCTTCCGGCTATTCTTCACGCGACAACACGTATACAATCTTATAGTATTAATTGCTTTTCATCCTTTCAATTTATGCAATTCGTTTCTTAATTCTCGTTGAACATTTACATGCTTTGCTTGAGATTATTGTTGATTTATGTTCTGGATTTATCGACTTTATTGGAATCAATTTCACAAGATTATCGCTTGATGGTTTTATGAATTCAACCCATAGTGACAATGGATTGTGTTCATGTTGCTTTAATCTATTATGCTTCGCTTAATTTCGCTTGTTTGGTTGGTTGATGATGATGATTTATGTGCAATTAGATTTAGATTAGGATTGACAAACCCTATGAATAAGGAGTTGTTTGGTGTCATTTTGTGCTTATTCTTGGTTTTGTTTTGCATGTCGTCTTCATTACTTTATCCCATTTATGCCGTTAGTTCGCTTATTATTTATCGCTTCGGACTTACTTGGTTCGTTTCAATATTTTACAGAAAATCGGCATTAAATAGGATGAAATGAATCAACCAAGGATCAAGTATAATGAAGAGCATCGCGATAGGAGTTCATAGCGAAAGCGGATCCTAATTCGGAGTTCGGACCAAGGAAAACGAGACGAATTGTTGAAGTCGCGCACGCCCCGCCGCATGGCCGAACATCCGCGACACACGCCGCACGCCGCAGACAGCGCCCTCCGTCCGCGACGCCCCGCGCTCAACGCCGGCTCACCCGAGCGCGTTCCCACTTACCTCGTGCGCTCGGAGGAACGCTGCTCACCTTCGCTGCGCCACCCGCCGCCTCGCGCCTCTCCGCCCTCCCGCACGCCGCCCGCCCCGAGCGGGCGCTCGCTTCAGCCGGCGCCATTCCTTTATATATATCGCTTCGTTTTTTTGAGGGTCTGATTTTACGTATTTTTGGTTTTCTCTCGCGCAGCGAGCTCGAGTTGATCTGTTTCTTCCAATTTCTTCAATTCACCATTGCTTAACGCCTTGTAATCGGTACTCTTCCGCTTTTATTTACTGATTCTTGCATACAAAGTGTGAATTTTGGATTTGGATTGAAAGTAATTTCGATTATTTGTTCCATTGTTCTCGATCGCTTGCCACGTATCGATTTATCCCGCTTCGCTTAATTCCTCATTTTGTTGGGTTCTTTATTAGTTCTTGCTTTCCGGCTTTAATTATTTGAATTTTATGCAAGTGGAGTTGAACTCGGATTTCATGATTAATCGCTCTTCGTGAATCTCATCGTTTCTTGCTTGGAGAATTTATTTAATTGCTTTTGATTTGTTTCCGATTCTGTTTAGTAGTTCATCATCTGTGGTTCGACAACCCCTAGTTTAGATCTATCGCTAATTAGTTTAGCTCGAGATCGACAAACCCGGCTTAGGTTTGCCGTTTGATTCTCGTATTTGAATTCTCGTATGCCTCAAAAACTCATGTTGGTATTAGAGTGTTTAGATTTAATCATTTTCCGTGATCAACACGAACATTAGGCCCCTGTTAAGTTTTCCTCGAGAGACCACTAGGTTAGCTTTCCCTACTATAACACCTCGCATTTATCGATTGCGATCAACACGAACATTAGGCCCTGCTATGTTTTCCTTGAGAGACGACTAGGTTAGCTTTCCTACTATAACACCTCGCATTTATTGTGAGTCAATTGAAAGTATACTTTTGGTTGAACACGCTCAGCCTTAACGCCCGCCATCGCCTGCGCGCACGCCGCCATTCAACCGACGCCGCTTGTGAGTCGCTGCATTTTCTCGAGCGAGCGCTGATCGAGCTAAAACACACTCAAATTACTCGCAATCGCACGAGGTAATCGTAGAAGGTAAGTTAACACGAGTCGCTCTCAAGGAAAACTTACAGGCGATTGTTCGTGTCGCATACGTAAAGCGATTAAAACCTAAACATTCTAACATCAACGGGGGTTTGAAACATGCAAGAATTGAAATACGAAGAATTAAACAGCATCCTAAGCTAGGGGTTGTCAATCCCTAGTTGAACTATGAAAGCGATAAATCAAAAGCGATAAACAAAAGCATATGCAATCATATTATTCATGTGGTTTGTCAATCCTTAATCAATCTAATTGCAAATAAACGAAAGCAAAGAATCATTAAGCAATTTAAACCAACAGAACATGAAAATCCAGTTCACTGTCACTATGAATTGAATTGACATAAATAATCAAATGATAAACTATGAAATTGATTCCATTAAAATCTCCAAACAAAGCATGTAAAAGTTCAACAAGAATTAAGAAACGAATCGCATAAATTGAAAGGAATGAAAACAAGAAATAGAACTCTAACTGTTGTTATCTCTATCTCGATGTCGTGGAAGAGCTCCCGAAGAAACTTGAATTGCAGCCCGCTGCTGCGTGGAGAAACCAAAAGCTCAAGACGGAACCTTTTTGACCTAAACAACGATATATATATATTAAATGAATGAGCATGCTCAAAATGAACGCACGCCGTAATACATTCTCGCTTGAATATGAACGCCGTTCAGGTTGAACGCTGGCTGGGAGAAGTTTCGCCTCACAAATGAGCGCTGGCTCATTGTGAGCGCTGGGAGAGCATGGTGCGCGACAGTGAAGGCTGGCCGAGCGGGCGCTGGTTCCGCCATGGAGAACGCCCACCGAAAGCGCCGGAGTGAGTTGAGCGGCGCCGGAGAAGATGGCGCTGAAGTGTGAAGGCAAGCATGTGAACCGCGAGTAAAATTGATGAACCGCGCTCAAATGGAAGCTGGCAGCAGGTGAACCGGCGTTCACAATGAACCGGCGTTCGCTGGGCGTGCATTTGCGCGAGCGCGCGCGCGCGACACTGCTTTGCGCAGTGTTTTTGTTTTGGCCCGTTCTCCTTCGTTTGAACTCCGATTTGTACACGGTTTTCGCCTACGGACTCCTATCACAATGTAGTTTACTTCTTATGAAGGATAAAATCCTTGATTACTTCTCCAAAATTCATGAGAATCATTGGAAGTGTTCAGCGCCGGCGCGCGAGCGGGCGCGTGGAGTGCACGTGCGCGACTTTGAAGAAATGATCCGTTCTCTCTCGTCCGAACTCGAAATTGCGATCCGTTTGCGCCTATGAATTCCTATCGAAAGGATCTTCAATTATATCTGATCCTTGGCAGATCTAATTCATCCTATTTTCTGCCATTTTCCTACAAAACATCGAGACGAACAGTAAGTCCGAATCGATAAATATTACTCGAACCAAAGGCATAAATAGGACAAACCATAGAAAATGACACGAAACAATACCAAGAATCATCATAAAATCATACCAAACAGCCGTCTCGAGCCGGCGGCATTCACCTTTGGGGCAAAAGTTCTCGCCACGCCACTTTCAACCGCCACTCTCACTTAATATATATACGCGCTAGGTCAATTATTCAGGGGGTTCGGATTTTCGGATACATCTGCGCGGCCGCTGTTCTTGGGAGATTTTCAGGCGACAAGGGAGAAAGATACAACATCGATTCTAGTATTGATTGCTTTTCATCCTTTTGATTATTGCACTTAGTTATATCATATTGTTGATATCCTTTCGATAATTTACATGTTTGTGTCGAGATTGTTATTGAATCAATTACATAATATTATTGTTTGAGATTTCTTTCGATTTAATTATATAGTAATGTTGGATTGTTGGTTGTTCATTTGATTCCATTTTATCTAGTATTTGAGTATTTACATTCTAAGCAATTGGTTTTGATTTTTAGTAGAGTGTCGAATCATTCTTCGCTTAATTTTATCACACTGCTTGATGATCTAGATTTATTGTTTCTTTGCTTTGCTTCCTGCATTCGTGATTTCTTAGGTTCTCCACTAGGGATCGACAACCCTAGTTAGATTGTTTTCTTTGATTTATATTTCATGTTAGCATTTCAATTCTGCTTTCTTCAAAACCCATGTCTGGTATTATAGTTTTTGGATTTAATTGCTTTCGGTGCGATACCTAACAATAAGCCCCGTTAAGTTTTCCTTGAGGACGACTAGGGTTAACTTTCCCTATTACAACACCTCATTCGATTATGAGTCAATTAAGAGTACACATTCGACCGAAACAAATTTTCGCTACCGCTGTCGGGGAATGCTTTAGCGTATTGTTTGTGTTGATTATTTTCGTGTTTATTTTCGCTTTTATTTGTTATTCTCCGCCATGGTGATCTTTTCTTGTTTGAGTGTTGTGTATGCTAGGTCGCAGCCTAAATAGACCGCTTGCTACCCCGCTGACCGCACTCAAGATAAAAAGATCGATTCTTCCCAAGACCGAGGAGTTTTCAGGCTACTGTGAGTGGTGAACAATGTAGTCGATTATTAGAGATCATCCTGCTGTAGAGAATACATCCCGCTGAGAGATATGGGTGAAAATGCACGAGCTGCGGTGATTTTTACTGCACCGTGATCGGGGCCGCTACTTTCCCAATTGTTCTTGGACCGGCAGCCCGAGACTATGAGCTTAAGCCGAATCATTTCTCGCTCATGCCTATTTTCCATGGGCTAGCTAGTGAGGATGCATTGGGATTCATAAGGGAATTTTGCTCGGTATTATAGTCCTTCCCGTTGGGAGGACTAAATGAAGATCAGCTGAAGATGCGTTGTTTCCCGTACACCCTAAAGGATATGGCAAAGTCGTGGTTCCTGGCACTTCCTGCCAACTCTCTGCAGAGTTTGAATGCCGTGGTAGATAAATTCATGACGAAATACTACCCCAACAAAAAGTGTTAGGAGTTGAGGTCACAAATCACGACCTTCAATCAGACGTCAGATGAGCCATTCCATGAAGCTTGGGAACGGATCAGGGATTTATTGCAGAAGTGCCCCCACCATGCCTTGCCAGATGAAATTCTTTATCAATTCTTTTATGACGGATTGACTCAGAGTTTTCAGTATATGGTGGACAATGCCGCAGGTGGAGATATTGGTTCTCTAACCGTGAGTGTATATCGCCGACATTTTTGAAGCTATGGTCGCTACTTCAGAGCGTAAGTCCAATGAGGTGGAAGGTACAAGGCACATGCCGTGAATCCTTCAGACGACATGAATAAACAAGGGTCGAGTTGATGAGGAAGCACAAGAGTGAAGTTGAGAAAACCAGATCCACCACCCCAACACGAGGAATTCATAGAACCGTGGTATTTGCAATGAACCCGGCATAACGTTGACACGCGTGCCCCTGGACGGTGAGCTTACTCATGAAGGGCAAGTAAGCCTATGCGATGCAGGGTTCCAACCCCGCAATAGCTCGAGTCTAATCAAGAATGCTTGGGTCGGGGTGGAGGAATCAACCTAACGTGGGGTGGAGGAATCGAGTCAAGGGAAGAGTTTAAACTGAGTGCCCCATACCAAGACCTCCACAACCAAGTAATTTCAAAGAAGAGCCACAAATAGCTTCAAAGACAGAGGCAATATTCGCAGCAGAGTAGCCCACAAAGCAGCAGCCTCACCGCAGAGTTTCCGCAGAAGAAGAAGAAGACGGGCACCTCCACCACCACCTCGAGACCACTTTTGCGAGATGATCACCCAAAGAGTAGATGCTCAAGATTCCACAATCAAGTGTTTAGAGATGCAAATAGACAGATTGCTAGCTCCGAACGAGCTTTTACAAAGAAGTAGCGCTGGGAAACTTCCTAGACAACCCCATCAGCTCTAGTCACAATGTTTCGGAGGAGTGGTCGGGTGATTGAGAATACATGGAGAGACATCCGAGAAGCATGAAATCTAAAGAGGTGAAAATGAGAAATAGATCGAGGTCAAATTGCATAAGGCAAGAAAGCCTTATACTCCAACCGATACCCTTTCCACACCGTGAAAATGAGAAGAAGACCAAGAATTCAACAAGTTCTACAAACCCCGTCAAGGTGAATGTCAATTTGCTCTCGCTGACGTTATCGTAAATGTGTCGGCCTATGTTAAATTTTTCATGAGCTAGCCTCAAAGAAAAGAAGATTTGGAGAGTACGAGAAGGTCGTGTCTTCGAGGCGCCTAATTCCATCCTCAGAGCACCAGCCGCTTCCCAAACTCCGGATCCGTGTAGTTTTATCATTAAAATTGCTTTAGGTAATGGTAGGAAGCTTCGTATGCTTGATTTGGGGGCCGGGATTAATTTTTATGCCTTATTAAATTTTCAAACAATTAGAATTAGGCGAACTTAAACCCACTCGCATGTGTCTACAACTAGCCGATAGGTCCGTCAGATATCTGAAGGATATTATTGAGGACATTTTAGTTAAGGTGGGTAGGTTGATAGTTCCTGTTGACTTTGTTGTTTTGGAAATTGGTGAGGTTATGGAAGATGGAAAAGAGCACAAACTGTTATTGGGGAGGCCATTTATGGCCATAACCAACACACTAATTGACGTTGAGAGTGGCACTTTAAAAATGACTGTGCTTGGTGAAACCGTGTCTTTTTCTGTTAGGGATAGTGTGATGTTTCCTTCTGTCAATTCTATTGATGATTGTGCTTTCATTGATGCTATTGATCCCTTGGCCGAGAATGTGTTGTTGCAGGAGCATAGCCTTGAGGAAGTTTTTGCAGGATCGGCTAACGAGGAAGAGTGGGCACTTGAAGTTGCTAACATGCCAAAGCCCACTCTAGAAATGAAGGAATTGTCAAACACTCAAGTACGAATTCTTGGAGGAGGGAAATAAAAGCTGAATCATCTCCACGAGCTTCGGATGTTGAAGAAGAAGAACTGCTCGGCCCGAGAAAGAATAAGCTTGATTTGGGTGGAGTCTAGCCGACATCAAGGAATTAGCTTGAGACATGCATGCATCGATCACGCTTGAGGATGGAGTGAAGCCGGTGATTGATGCCCGAGGAGATTGAACCCGATCCTCGGTGAAGTGGTGAAGAATGAGATTTTAAACTTTATGGAAGGACTTATCTACCCTATCTCGGACAATGAGTGGTTAGCCCAAGACACGTGGTGCCCAAGAAGTGAGGCATCACGGTGGTGAAGAATGAGAAAGGAGAAATGGTACTACAAGGGCTACCACCGTTGGCGATGTGCATCGACTACCTAAGTTGAATGTCATGATTTAAAAGGACCATTTCCTCTCCCTTTATTGATCAAATGCTTGATAGGTTAGCGGACATGAATATTTTTGTTTTCTTGATGGTTTATCCTGGTTACTATCAGGTTGCTATTGCTCCAGAGGATCGTGCCAAGGCGGCGTTTATAAGCCCTTTGTACGTATGCCTCACCGCGGATGCCTTTAGCTCGTAGAATGCACCATGCACCTTTCGCCGGCATGATGTCAATTTTCTCCGAGATGATTGGAGATTTCCTTGAGGTATTCATGGATGATTTTTCGGTTTTGGATCTTCTTTTCACGACCGCCTAGATAAGATTGATCGTGTGCTTAAACGTTGTGTGGAGAGCAATCTCACCTTAGTTGGGAAAAGAGTCACTTTATGGTAAAAAGTGGGATTGTATTGGGGCATATTGTGTCTAGAAATGGCATTGAGGTCGATAGGCTAAAGTGGATGTAATTGAAAATTACCTCCACCAGGTTGATGTTAAGGGCATTAGGAGTTTCTTAGGACATGCGTGTTTTTACCGTAGGTTTATAAAAGATTTTTCTAAGATAAGCCAACCTTTGTGCCATCTACTTGCTCAAGATGTTCTTTTCAAATTTGATGATAAATGTTTGCATGCTTTCAATTTGCTCAAGGAGAAATTGACTACTGCTCATGTTGTTGTTGCTCCAAATTGGTCACTACCTTCAAATAATGTGTGATGCTAGCAATGTGGTGTGGAGCTATCTTAGGTCAACGTGTCGATAAAATATTACGGTGATTTATTATGCTAGCTTAACTTTAAGTTCCGCTCAAGTGAATTACACAACTACTGAAAAGGAGCTGTTTGCTGTTATCTTTGATTTGGATAAGTTTCGTGCTTATATCATTGGTTCTAAAGTAATTGTTCACAGTGATCATGCTGCCTTAAGATATCTGTTAACTAAATCCCAGGCTACACCTAGATTAATTCGTTGGGTTCTTATTCTGCAAGAGTTTGATCTAGAAATTATAGACAGGAAAGGTAGTGACAATGGCGTAGCTGACCATTTGTCTAGTCTCGACCTGCACAAGAGAGTCTTGCTGAGTCTTATCCTTTTGAGCATGCTTTGGAAATTAATTCATCACCTTGGTATGCTGATATTGTTAATTACTTGGTTTGTGGCTCCTTGAGACCTGATTTGACTTCCCAAGAAATGAAGAGATTTCTTAGTGTATGCAGGAATTATTTTTGGGATGATCCATATCTTTTCAAGCTTGGGAAGGACGAGGTGGTTAGAAGATGCATTCCTGATGAGGAGCAATGTCAAGTTTTAAGGTTGTGTCATGAGGCCCACTGCGGAGGACATTTTGGTAGGCGCAAGACAGCTTTTAAAGTGCTGCAGAGTGGTCTCTTTTGGCCAACTCTTTTCAAGGATGCCCACGCCTTCTACCTCTCATGTGACAGATGCCAACGAGTGGGCAATGTGGGGAGAAGAAATGAGATGCCACTGAATAATATTCTTATCGTTGAAATTTTTGACGTATGGGGTATTGATTTTATGGGACCTTTCCAAAATCTAACGGATTTGAATACATTTTGCTTGCTGTTGATTATGTGTCTAAGTGGGTTGAAGCAATTCCCACGCAGACTAGTGATGCTAATGTTGTCTTGAAGTTTGTGCAGGAGAATATCCTTTGCAGGTTTTGTTTCCCCAAGGCGATAATAAGTGATGGGGGAGCGCATTTCTGTAATAAGTTGTTCAAGAAGGTCATGGAGAAGAATGGCATCACCCATAAGGTGGCCACGCCATATCATCCATGCACTTGTGACAAGTCGAGACAAGCAACAAGCAGATCAAAGGTGTGCTCGAGAAGACGGTCCAACCATCCAGGAAGGATTGGTCAATGAAGTTGTATGCTGCACTTTGGGCATACCGTACTGCGTTCAAGAGCATTTTGGGAATGAGTCCATATAGGCAGGTATGGAAAGACGTGTCATTTACCCGTTGAGATTGAACATAAAGCTTATTGGGCAATAAAGGCCGTGAATCTCGACATCACGTAGCGGTAAGGGTAGAGCTTTCGGATGACCGAACTCAAGAATTACGGGGACGAAGCATATGAGAATGCTCGATTTACAAGGACAAAGTTGTCGATTCATGATCGTGAATAGTTCGTAAGGATTTAAGGCCAGGAATGAATGTGTTACTATTTCAATCTCGTTTGAAACTCTTCCCCGGAAAGCTCAACTCCAGGTGGAGTGGTCCCTATATTGTTGAGGAGGTATTTTCCCATGGAGCGGTTTTACTTCGCGATCCTAACACCAACAGATCATTTACTATGAACGGACAGCGAGCGAAACCATACTTTGATCGAGAGGAGTTGGAAGAAGTGGATAGCGTTTTGCTCATCGATCCTCTTTATCTCGATCTCACTATGTCGTGCTTACGACGCTAAATTTGAGTACTACGTGAAGTTTATCCACTAATTTATCTTTTCTTTTCTTTTCTTTTGTTTGTTTCTTTTTATCTTTTGTTGTATCTCTTTTCTTTGTTCGGGTTCGGTGTGGAAATGATTTCTTTGTTTTGTTTGGTGTGGAATTGAAGCTAACCGAGGTGGAACTTGGCTTTTAAAAATCTACATTTTCCATTCACAACTTGCGCTCAAGTGAACGGCGCTCAAGAATTGGTCAAGAGCTATCCACATCCGGGCTCGTGGTGAATGGCGCTCAAGAATGGGACAGAAACCTCTCCCAGCCGGCGCTCTACATAAGCCTGCGGTCACACCCCCTGAATTGACGTTCAACTCTTGAACCGGCGCTAACATTATTGGATAGAATGCCTCTATAGCCGGCGTACTTCCCATAAACCAGAGCTCTTTTTAAAAAAGAAAAAGAAAAAAAAAAGAAAGGAAAACCGATGATCAAACCCTGAACCGGCGCTCACCCTCCTGAACTGACCCTATATTAGGGCACCGTGCCCTATTGCATTTCATTCCAAAAGTTTCAACGCCGCAGCTCCTCCAGCCTAGCCCACCGGCACTCGCCTGCACACGCGCATTCGCGCTCTATCCTCCGGTGTTCGCCCGCTCGCTCAGCGCGAGCGCCCGTTCCATCCGTTCACCAGCGCTCTCCTTACCCGGCATGTCGTCCACAACACCCGTTCACCCGTCGAGCACCCTGCCGATGCTATCTCTACGCCTGCTTCGCCGCCCGGCCGCCGTTAACCAGCTCGCCACGCCGAAGTTCGCCAACTCGCGCGCCGCGTGCATTTCGCCAGCATACCTCCGTCCGAGCGCCCGCTCTACACTCATCCGGCGCTCACGCCATACTTTCTACCGGCGCTAGCCCACAGCGTCCTCTCACCATCCACTCGCCCAACGCGCACCGTTTTCTTCGAGCCCCCGCTCGCCTAGCCACTGCTGTGCCACCAGTGCCCGTTCCAACAATCGCCAGTTCACCCGTTCACCAGTAGGCGCCGCGCGTGCATCGCCCCAACGATCGTGCGCCCTCGCCCAACGAGTGCCCGTAAGCCCAGCACCGCGCGCTCAACCGGTGTTCGATTCCTGCGTCCGCTCGCCGTTCGCCCGCGTTCGGTTTCCCTCGCCCTACGCTCGTGCATTCGCGCCCAGCAACCATGCGCCGTACACTCGCCCGTGCGTACTCGCTTCGGCGTCCTCGGGAGTCGCCCAGGCCTCTCGGCCACCGACCAGATAGCGCCCCGAGCCTCCGGCATCTCTTCATCATAGTTCGAACAAAAAATCCTCTCACCTCTTTGGCAAAAAAGAGCAAGAACAGACGTAGATGCTTCAGGATCCAGTGAACAGCCTGAAGATTTGCGGGAGAACTACAATGCTCCGTTCTCTATTTACTCGCCCCAAGAAGGTATTTTCTTCCCTGTTATCCGTTCTAAGGGGATTAGTCACCCACGTTCTTATGATTGGAATATTTTGGCTTCGTTGGGTGTTGATGCAACTGTGAAACGATACTTGAAATTGTGGGGTCTGCTTGATTTGGTAATAAGGGAACCGAAAAATGGTTTTAAGAACATTCTTAGGGAATTTTGTGTGATGCTCGAGACCAGTGCAAATTTTAAATCAGCTTACTGTCGGTTGGGGGAGGCTAGATATGATATTACACCAAAGGTTATGCACGATGTTTTTGGTTTTCATGTTAGTGGTTTTTCTGATGTACCAAATGATTTTCCTCTTGCTAAACATGGAGAATTTTAACTGGTTTTGATAATTGGTCATCAGCAGGCACTTCTAGTGCCTTTATTAAGGACCCTACTTTGGTTATCGCCCATAAATTCCTTGCATACAACCTAATAGGGAAAGAGCAGGCAAATAAAGTGAGTGCTCAGGAAGTTTTTTTCTTGCGGTGTGCTGTGAATAACAAGAAGATTTGTGCAGCACCGTTCTTGTGGCGGCGATTTGATTATATGAGGCGACACCGTAAGGCAAAACTCTCCTCGAGCCAAGACTTTTGATTCTAGCCAAGTTCTTTGTGGGATTAGCTGAGAAGATCGTCCAACTTGGCTCCGGTGTCATTGAGAATCTTCCCATCACGTTCGGTGATTTTCGGTGATTACATCCGATCCGCCACATTGCTTCCTTATGAAGCACGGCGTAGTGTCCAAGAGTATATTATGATTAAGTAGAATCGTCGTCCGGTCTCATGCCAAGACAACTACCCGATGGATGAAGATATCCCGAGGATCGTGCCACCAAGAAGGAGGCGGGACCACATGACACGCCCTCCCGGCTTACCCTACTCCCATCGCCCCCACGGCAACGCCTTCAGTGATCTTAGGGCTCATTTTGATTCCGCTTTGGCGATTTCAGCAGAGCCACTTCACAGCAGATTTGGGGACTTTAGCTCTCCCGTAATCGAACTTTGAGGAGTATAGGCAGATGGGTCGACAATTCACGTATTTCAATCAATCAACGACCTGTGGTTTTGGAGAGTTCCGTGATGAGGTATATCAAGATCTTAACACCCAATCTCGCCATTCAATGACTTCGCTAATCTTCCCAAAGAGCTTTTAGGATTTCCGTCAAGATGTTTACCGACGATTAGACACATAAGAGCAAAGATCGCCGACCTTCAAGCCCAATGGGACGCCTTGGCCCCTATCCCACACCGCCTATCCACCGCCACTATCGCGGACCAACAAAGTGATGCTTCTTTGTTGGAGAGTATATATATTTCTTTATTTTATTTTCTCTCGTCCTTATTTGGTGGTTATTTCCTTTCCTTTTGTGGTGTGTTTTCCTCGCTTTTACGGTGTCTGCTGCAGGCTATTCTTGGGACTCGATCTCGTAAGCCACCCCTTCGCTATCTATTATCGTGGAAGTCTCATCCTCTATTGGCCTTATTTTGTTGTTACTTGTTTAGAGCTCGGGGACAACTTTCGAATTTATGTGTGGGGAGAGTTGTTGATTATATGTCGTGCTCGCTTATGTGCATGATTGGTAATATGGATCCGTGTTTATTTTGACCTCTTGAACTCAAGTTTTTAATACATGCGAATAAGTTAGGATTATGATTTGTGCACGAACTCGTGGTATTGGTCAAACCTTGATGTATTCTCCTTATTTTGATGTTATGTTATTCAAGTGCAATGTGAATTGACGAGATTGTGTGAATTAATCTTAAATCGGGGTTATTGATGTGATTTGTCCGACTAATGCTAGGGGTAGTGTTAGCGATGTGGTTACCTAGCATTATTTGAAATATACTTGTTTTATGAAAGACCTAAAAGTCGGAATTGAAAAAACTCCCACAGTATTTGAAATATGCAATTTTAGAAGAGGATGACACGTTGCTCGTTGTTGTCAACAATGGCATCAGTGTTGTTGAACACTTAAGCAGACTGTTTGGTTTCATTATGTGCTTATTCTTGGTATTCGTTTACATGTCGTTTCCAGTGTTTCGTCTTTCATATATCGTTGTTTTGATTATAATTCTTCGTTTCAGACTTATTTGGTTTATCTCAATGTTTTGTAGGAAAAAAATATCAAATAGGATGAAATGGATCCGCCAAGAATTATGATTAAGCAAGAGCATCTCGTCAATCCATGGACACAAACGGATCGTATTTGGAGTTCGAACGGGGGAGCGGTGAAACAACAAAAGTCACGCCGCGTGCACGAGTGCACCTGCCGCTCCGCAGCCGCGCAACGCCCACATGCCGTGAGCACCCATTGCTCGCTCACCGCTGCGCGTTAAATCATCGGCGTCGGTTCTCGCGATCCTCCTCAAGCGCTCGCTGTCGCAATGCGCTGCGGCGCGCGCTAAACCTTAGCTTTTCGCCCGCCACAAGCATCTCCACCCCAAAGCATGCGCGCATCTCCACCAAAGACTCGTTTCACCGTGGCGCGCCCGATGCCCGCCCAGCGCCTCATCCGACATTCTCCAAGCGCACGTTCGCCATTTCCCGCGCGTTCGGCCAACGCCCGCCACAAACCGCACGCGCCCATCGCATTTTGCGCCTCGCCCATGTGGCGCCCGCGCCACGCCCTCGGCCACCAGCGCCGGCTCACTCCGTCGCGTTGCCAATTTCTCCTCGCGTTCGGCTGACGCCCGCTCATCGTCTGCCCGCCTGCACGCCGCCATTCAACCGACGCTCGTTTGTGAGTCGATGCATTTTCGAGCGGCGCTCGTCTCGAGCCGGCGTTCACCTTGGGGTAAAAGTTCTCGCCATGCTCGCTCACTTTCAACCGCGCCACTCACTTAATATATATACGCTAGGTCAATTATTCAGGGGGTTCGGATTTTCGGATACATCTGCGTGGCCGCTGTTCTTGGGAGATTTTCAGGCGACAAGGGAGAAAGATACAACATCAGATTCTAGTATTGATTTCTATTTTCATCCTTTCGATTATTGCACTTAGTTATATTGTTATTGTTGATATCCTTTGGATAATTTACATGTTTGTGTCGAGATTGTTATTGAATTGAATTACATAATATTATTGTTTGAGATTTCTTTTGGATTCAATTATATAGTGATGTTGGATTGTTGGTTGTTCATTTGATTCCATTTTATCTAGTATTTGAGTATTTACATTCTAAGCAATTGGTTTTGATTTTAGTAGAGTGTTGAATCATACTTAATTTTATCGTTACTGCTTGATGATCTAGATTTATTGTTTCTTTGCTTTGCTTCTGCATTCGTGATTTTTAGGTTCTCCACTGGGATTGACAACCCCTAGTTAGATTGCTTTCTTTGATTTATATTTCATGTTAGCATTTCAATTCCTGTTTTCTTCAGAAACCCATGTTGGTATTAGAGTGTTTAGGATTTAATTGCTTTCTGTGTGCGACACGAACAATAAGCCCGGTTAAGTTTTTCTTGAGAGACGACTAGGGTTAACTTTCCCTATTACAACACCTCATTCGATTATGAATCAATTAAGAGTACACTTTTGATTGAAACACAGACTGCAAAAGGAGCTATACGGTATCCCATACCGCACGATCCTCCAGATGGACAACAGTTTACAATTGAAGAGATGGAGATAATCGCGTTTCAAGAGATGAACTTGGCTACTTTCGATGTCAACTCTTGATTGCACCACCATGGTGTCTGGCCTTGGACCTTAAACAAGGGCACTACTTGGGAGGCAATCCAAAATTTTAATTTACTTTTTTTCTTTTACTTTTTATAGTTTATTTTACTTTTAATTTCTTTTTCTACAGGTTTGAAGTTTTACTTTACTTGGGATAATTACTCATCAACTCATCATCCACCCAATTGAGCCGTCACAGAAGCTATGCTCGGAGACCCGTCACAACCTGCATTCATTGTCATTCATTTTCCTGGCCTTCTACTTGAGTTTTCAGGGAAGTATTTGTACCTCTCTTTGTTTCTTTTCGAGTACATTAGTCCCTTTCTTTATACTGATGAGGATACTATGTTGTCTAATTTTAGGGGGGGAAAGTTTATTGTTTTCTGATCATAGTTTCTTTGTTCTTAAAAAATTAAAAATAAAACTTTTTTGGTTTTGTTTTGTTTTTATTAGAGTCATTGACAACTTCGAGATGGATGAATTGAATATAAGATATCAGGATATTGCCTTGGTTTGAATGATTGTTCTCTTTTGATGAATTGTGCAGGATACCTGTACGTATTCTTGGATGAGGAATAATTGAAAGATTGATCAAGATTTTTGAGCTTGCTTATATTGTGAGAATTGAACCTATGAGCAAAAAAAAACTTAAAAATGCTCCTTATTTCTTCGATGAGTGATGTATCTGACTTGATGTTGAGTTTGTTTTGTTGCCATAGTTGAAGCTGCATATGAATTTCTTGCATTAAAATGATCTAGGCTTTCTTTTTTCACTATCCCTATATATTTGGCCTTACTACACATTCCATACTCTCCACTAATTAGCTCCTTTGTGCCTTAATCCTTTTATTGGTTATTAAAAGCTTCTAAATATGAGCCTTAGCCTTCTTTTGATCCACAAAAGTTTGTGAAAATTTGATATGAGCAATGATTGTTATATTTGCTGGTTGATTTAGTTCAAAAATTTGGAGATTTGTTGGAAATATATACTTGGAGAATGTGGGTGGAGTTCATAGAGTACAAAAAACAATATGATATTGTTTAGAAAAAAAAGTAGAAAAGGGAACGAGATGGCTGCATGCAATTGTTTGAAATTATACTTTGTTGCGTTGTTTTGAACAAAGAATGTGAATTGATGGATATGATGGATGGTGTGTTGGGATCCGTCTTGCTAATTCAATGATTGACGAGTACTTTACTTGCATATTTTTGGTTTTATAAGCCTTTTTTTTATCCTCTTGTTTATCCTACCTATGCACCCAAGCTCCATTACAACCCGTCGAAAGTCCTAGTGATTGTGCATGAGTTCATTTGTAGTGGAGACAGTGACATATGGTCAATTTTGTGATTGAAAGAGTCAAGTCATGATTAAATGAGCGAATTCTGCCCATTTTCTTTCTTGAGAGTCTTTGTGTGAACTTGGTGAGGTTTGGATTCATCTTTCACGATTTTGACTTAAATGAAAGATGTATGAACAATTTTGAATCGAAAGAAGGGTTGGAGGATTGTATTCGATCTCGACTATGATTTTTGTCCGTTAAGTTGTTATCAATGTCATTTTGATGTTTTGAGTCTTTCTTTTTTATGTTTTGTTTTGATTCCTTTCTTTATGCTCAAGGCGAGCATCGTCTAAGTGTGGGGGATTTGATTGGGCGTATTTTACTTTATATTATGGAGAATTATTGGTATATTTTGGTTTCAAGTAGGGATTTAATTGTGCTTATATTGATAATTTATGATTTCGTGATTTATTATTGGGTTTGTCATCAATATGGAAGAATTTGCAACATTTGGGAAGAGTTTTGAGCGTGGAGATATGAAGCTAAAGCTATAGCAGAAGTTGATCTTATGATCATACCGTATGCAAATGCGTGCTGAACAGTTAAAGATGAGATGTATATGATCAATAGTAGAAGTATTTTCTTGAAGAATGATATGCATGAGTTATTGGGCTGAAGAATAAAGCTTTATGAGCTTTAACCTTTAGTATTTAGGTTTTATTTATTTTTAAGTATTTTCCTGATGGGATAAGATAAGAATTGAGACTTTAAATAGGATTTGGAATCCTATTAGCCGCAACTTGGAGGAACCGGACGAGAATTGAGGATTCAATATTCAGATTTTATTTTCTTTTTACTTTCTTCTTCTTCTTCTTCTTCTTCTTCTTCTTCTTCTTCTTCTATTTTTTCCATGACTTTTTGCTTTAACTCAATTATGAATTTTAGCTAATCTTTTTCATTCTAGCGAAGATTAAGGAAGCTCTAGTGCGACTCGTTCTGTGAGATCTAATTAGTTTTATTATTTATTTTAAGATCTAATTAGTTTTATTATTTATTTTACCCAATCATCTATTGTTCTCTACATTTTTTTTTTATTTTTTTTTTGTCAATTAATACAGAAATTTTAAAGGCTGCATCACGGTGGACTCGAACCCGAGACATTTGGCCTCGGGCATTAACCACTCTACCACTAGGCCAACACACACACACAATTGTTCTCTACATTTATTGTCGCTAATTGTTTCATCTCTGTTATGTAGTTGCAAACACTACAAGAATTTCGGTTATAGACCACGGGGAATCTCCATTGTCTATTACAGAAAACCTCGTTGTCTATCAAGGTATAGTCTATTAGGGCTGGCTATAGACCACGGGGAAATACCCATCGTCTATCACAATATAGAAAACGGGAAAATCCCCGTGGTCTATCATGTTATAGACGACATGGGCCTTGTAATATACAATGGATATTCCCCGTTGTCTATAGCATCATAGACAACGTGGGTTTACCCGTTGTGTATGTTGTTATAGACAACAGTGTTCTAGCTTTATAGAATGGTTAAACCCCGTTGTCTATTGTGTTTTAGACCACGCGGACATCCCCGTTGTCTATATATTAATAGACAACGGGGAGAAGCTCGTTGTCTATTGATCAGTCAACGAAATAAATTTATTTATTTATTATATAATTCAAAAAACATGTTTCTGCCATTAAAAACAATAATACAAAATAGATATAAAATATATATTGTCTCATAAATAGAGAAATCAAGGTACAATACATAAACGTTATATACCGGGAAAATCCCTAATCAACAATTGTAGCACAACAAATATTGTCTACCTAGCTAATTAAATTCGTCCACAAAACATCAATTTCACCATCTTGAACCTTTCATTTCACCATCTCTGCTCCAACATCAATCATCTAATTCGCCTCTCCATCTACATGATCAAATAAGATGCAATATGTGCAGAAATAAAATTTAATACCTCAAAAATATTCAATTCAATAAAGGTATCAAACTTACCATCATCAATAACCATAGAATCAGCGACTAATTCGGCCCACTCTATACGGACTTCATCGAGTTCGTTTTTTTAGTAAAAGCCTTCGGAAAACTATTAAATCAACAAAATAGACATTTTCATTACTAAAAATATTAAAGAATAAGTATTTAGAAAATTTTGGATTAAATTGTCACGCTATAATTACCGTAAAAGAAAGTGCAATGGTGTTATCCGAACCATAATTATCAATAATATCTTTCATGTGCCGCATTGACATAGAATCCACATCGACTTCCATCAGTTGTTGTTGACACTACATGAAATGCATAATTTGAGTTATCAACATTTGAAGGACAATAATTTTCATAATTATGGAAAGAATTCCATACCTTGATCATTTCCCACAAGAGATTATGTCTCCCTTTTCCTATGCTCATATTGAACATTTTAGTGCCTCGCAAATACATATTGTGGATTAAGATACATAACACATACAATAAGTAAAACTTTAATATAAACAAATTTATATTTCCATGATGCACTTCCACTCACGAACATGATTCTCATCACCAATGGATCCATCACATATCTGGTTTCAATATGAGGATCGATAACTATAAGAATCAATGCCACCTAAAAGAATACATATGTAATCAATTATCACAAAGTACAATGCATATTAGCATATTAACTACATATCAATCTTTTTCACATACCCGAGATTGCATGGCATCAAAACAAGTTGCTTATTCCATGTACCAATCAACATTTTACCTATGATACTTGACTTCATTGTCGATCAACCTTTGGATTGTGTGATATTTCATATGGATTAACAAACCGAAATCTATCAAGAATGTGCAGATTCTTACATTCCTTGTATAAGTGCCTACAAATTTTCACAACACAATAATAAAAATTAATATCAACTCCTCAAGAATGAGTTGGGTTCTTAACATGTGCATCATGAACCATATCTATTGGCGCATATGAGCGAAAATCAAAATTTCCATTGCTCCCCTCAACTTTATCATTTTTTTCAATACCACATCTCTCCCCATGCAATATCCAACTAGGGTATGTTAAATCTATTCCATTGTATGTTAGATGTGCTCTGATGGTTTTGACATCCATATCATGTATATTGCCACACTTTATACAAGGACAAGACATTAAAAACATTAGCATAAAATTTATAAAGAGAATTATATCCAATGAATCATCAAAGGAAAACACAGCTACTAATATTAATAAAACCAGTTTGACCTTGCAGCTTCTGTCTCACTATCAAACAATCCAAGATAGATATAACTGCACAAAAACATTGCTAACAAAGCACGTGTTCGTGATTGATCGACTTTGGGACATATAATATTAGCTATAGTAAATAATTTGAAACGTTAACGAGTGTAATTGTCAGGACCAGTATAAATATATGAGAATTAGGAGGCCTTGGACTGATTCAAAATCGATGAATTTTAATTGCTGGGAAATTAAAATATGTTTTATAGTGTGGACAATTTGCTGTGGAATAAACAAAGTAAGAACTGATAACAGGCTGCTCCAATCTGCAAAGTGTGGATAATCTGTTTTGTCTTTTGTGGAGCATTTCAGAAATTTCTCCTTGTAGCAGTTATTTTGACATATGATATAGGCTTCAAAACAATCTCTTTTCTATCAAACAAGTACTTATATGTTTTCCTTGCCGTCTTTTGTTGGAGTAGACGCGAGACTAATCCTTGATGGTTAACTTTTATAACCTTATCTGTATTAAATACCGTGATAAGGCTACCTGGGAATGAGACATCTAAGAACGAATCATCCTTTTTTTTCTGAACTACATTGCGAACTTGAAACTTAAATCATTGTTTGTCCTCAAACAAAAACAAGACCAAAAAGAAAGAGAGAAAATAACAAAAGATCAACGAGCGTCAGCGAAGGTGATTAACCAATAAAGCCTCAGAAATATCTCAAAGCTCAAAATCATTAGTGCACACGACGACATTAGTCAACTCGACAATGTACAACCATTGAAAGCAAAAATCTCATTCAATTCAACCCTCACAATGGCATGTGCGTAAAATATAGAGTACACTCAACTCATAAAGAAATAAGGGACGGCATGCACTCAAAAATCAATGCAATGCAAAATCTCATCATAGGCTCGCCATATCTCTAATATCTCCACCACGTCAAATGCATTCAAATTAGGATCAAAAGGACTTTTCATAGGTTGTATTGTAGGCACATTGGTTAAGGTAGGATAATATATGGCTAAGTGACTCAAATATATTCCAAGTACTTCCATCTCTATAATCAGCTCATATGGACTTTGTCCATTTCCTTTTTCTTTCCAACATGCTATTTCGACATTTATTCACTCAAGGTACCATATACTATGATATGACTTCCTTTATATTCATACTATTCACAAAATTTTTCATTTCTTGGCTTTGTAATAGAGCTTATAGGGTCTATTCTTTTTCACACGGGTACCATACTTTATCTTTTATCCCCACTTTGCATATCAAAACAAATTTTCTCCCATTTGATTCTCATATCCATCCTCACCTCCTATCATCCGGTTAATCGAAAGAATAAGGTCTAATAAAGGCTCAAAGAAGGCGACAAATGGTATATATCATTGAAGGCTAGTGTTTCGTAAATATGTGGTTTAACAAAGATGACCTTTTATCCTTTCCATATTCAAAACACCTATCGCAGCCTCGATACGTAAAAACAGCAAGTTCTAGAAGATAATTACATGCAAGATATCACACAAATAAAAGAAATCAGAATAAGATGTGTATACGGTGAAGCTCAAGTCTCACGGTTTTAGCAAATGGTTAAAAACAACAAGCTAAGCAATCTCAAGTTATCCATGCACTTTTTCTAACATATCATGTGCACTATCACATATTTAACAAAAAATTTCTATCATCATTGGCTGCATGGATTAACACATTTCACTTCAACTCGTTGATCGACCGACACAACAAAAACACAAAAGACACGACAAAAGCCCCAACATATAATAACTTAACAAAACAAAGCAAAAACATAAAAAGGACTCTCAACCACATCGCACTCGATCACTCTCCCCTCCTCCCCCAAACTTATTGTGAACAGTGTGCAATGGAGACAATAATGTTTGCGTAGAGAAGTGATTGGGAGAGATCTTACCTCAAATGTCGCTACTCTCCGTGGTGGATAGAATCCTCGCCATTGATGATATACCTTGGGACATAAAACAAACAAACAAGACACAAAGAAACAAAAAAGAAGAAAACAAAACGAAAAATATAAAGCATGTAAAATGTTGGGTTACCTCCCAACGGTCTTTGGATTTATCGTCGCTAGCTCGACGTTACTCTCGTCAATCAGGCGATTTGACAACCGTGGTCTTTCCAAACTTTTTTCGCCTCTTGTACTTAGCATTCACTGCAGACCACCAATGCGTGCGTGAGTAGCTTCCACCGAACTTGAACGACTCACTCGATTTTTATGCCGGGTCCACCTCTTCTTTCTAGCATCTTCATCGAATGGTCGGTTGCCTGAGCGCGAGACTTGACTAGCGATGAGTGATGAGTGATCGAATAGCAATTTTCGTGCTCGAACTATCGTGTTGCTTGATGGCGTCATATATTGAAATCTTTAGCTCCTCATCATTGACACGAAACGTGAGATCACCTTCCTGCACATCAATCAAAGCACGACCAGTTGCTAGAAAAGGTCTACCCAAGATTAGTGGTTGATGCTTGAATTTGGCTATGTCTAATATAACAAAATCGGCAGGAAAGACAAAGTCCCAATTTACCAACACGCCTTCAACAATTCCCTTAGGATATGTGATCGACCGTCACCATCATCGCGATATCTTTGTTGGCTTCATCTTCCCTACTTCCAAGCGGTTGAATACATTTAACGGCATCAGATTGATGCTCGCTCCCAAATCGCATACAACACATCGTGGGAATGTGTGCTCGGCAATCTCGCATTCTAGTGTGAAGCTCCCGGATCTTTCGCTGAGAGGCAACTTCCGTTGTAAGATGGCATCGCATTCTTCGATAGGTTAATTTTTCAAATTTACCCAATTTATTTTGCTTGCTAATGCATCTTCGAAACTTCACATATCCGGCATGTTTCGAGCGCTTCAAAGAGAGGTAGATTGATATTCACTTTTGGAATATCTCTTTGAACTGCAAACTCCTCGTCATATTTCGACTTAGCAAGTCGACTTGAAACGGAATCGGAGGAGTGTACGCCGGAAATTTCGGCTCTGGGCGTCCTCGCGCCACCCCTCGCTCGCGAGGATGGTCTCTAGGGACGCGCGCTGCTTCGACGTTCTTCCTCGCGTCTGTGCGCGCGGGCGCGGGCTCGTCCCCCTGGATCTGTGCCTGGTCTCTCGCGGCCGACCTCGCGGTCGCGAGCTCGGTCGTGAGGTGCTTTTCTTTTGCAGCCCCGGATTCGCTCGCGTGCTCCTCGGACTGGCTGAACGTGTGATGTCTCGCGGCCGGGCTCGCGGTTGCGAGCTCGGTCGCGAGGTGCTCTTCCGTCGCTCCTTCTTCGTCCGGGTGGGTCTGATACGATGCTCCACTTCTCAAATGGATAGCAAAGCACTTATTCTGTGGTTCACTCAGATTACTCGAAAATTGGCCGTCTTTGGGTCTGTGCATTTTGTTGTGCGACTATCGACCAACTGATTCTCCATCATCTTCATGTGTTTGCCACGGTCGCTTCTGATGGATTCCAACCGTGTTATCCTCCGCCAAGAGTATCGATGAACGATTCGCTGAGTCTTGGTTGTTGGTTGCTCACAACCAACCGCCGCATCATATCCTCCAGCTCGTTTTTCGTTCTCGAATCATACCATTTCGCATGATGAAGCTTCTTTGGAGGTTCTTTGAAGTTGTTGGGGGTTGGCATACGATAAATTCGGATGATTCACGTTGTTGGATGGTATGCCGATTTCCATGGTTCCTCCGATTGATATGATTAACCTCTTACGTCTCGATCCGCTCTTCAAAAGAGTGAACTTCTTCATAAAATCGTCGATTGAGTCACTCTCAGCGATTGCTTCGCCACAGGCGTTCTTCCATCGGCCATTGATAACTATTGGCGCCATCTCTTCTATGATGCGGTGGCCGCCTCTACTCGACGGTTCAAGCAGGCATCCCCGCCGATGCATCTACAATGCTCCTCATGTATGCGATGTCACCGCTATAGAAGCTGCGTGATCTGCCGCTCTCTAGAAAATCCATGTTGAGGCATTTTCTCAATAGCTCCTAAATCTCTCCCATGCTTGAACAACGACTGTCCTTTGTTGGCAAAGTGGAGATCTCGATATGATCTTTTGTGCTTTGGTTGGCGGAAAGTATTTTGAAAGGAACTTCGCAAAGTTTCCCACCGCTCTATCCTGTTCGGTCCAGCTCTTGAACCAATCTTTCGCCTGGTCAGACAGAGAATCGAACACGCGCATCCGGATCGTATCTTGTGGCACCCCATTTTGCTTGATGGTGTCACATATATCGAGGAATGTCTCCGGATGAGCATTCGGGTCCTCGATCCACCTCCTCCGAAGCGCTCTCCTTGCACCATACCGATCGGGGCGGCTTTAATTCGAAATTGTTCGCGCCCATGTATGCGGGCCCATCCTCCTCCTTGGAATTTTTCGGTGGGAGGTCGGTACATGTAGTTCGGAGGTCTCGTCTGCGGGGTAGGGACGAGGAGTCCCATATTCGCCATCTGGGCCAGCATCTCTGCGAATCGGCTAGCATGCGTGCGGCTTGCTCGGGAGGAATGCCCTGCTCGTGGATTAGCCGCCATTCGCCCTTCTTCTCTCTCGTCTCCTTCTCCTTTGGGAATTTTTGATCTGGGTCAATTTTTGCTCAGAGGTCCACAGGACCTTGTGATCATAAACTACCAGAGAAAAAGAGAGCTTAACTCGACAAGAATAAATAAATAATATAATATATAACTTGAATTAATAACTCCAAATCGTCAAATTATTCCTATGTGATCTTAACAATCCCGAACGGCGCTGAAATTTGATCGCATCGAAAATAACAGCGATGTATATGGGTAAGTCGAGTATCGTATCCACGTGGATTGCAATCCGAAAACACGTAAGCTAACTCTAATCCTTCATCATTATCCAAGCAATGAATATGGTTTGAAGGTTTATGGCTTCGTATAATTAAATCCAAAGCAAAGGTAACAACGAAAATAAACAAAGGCGATAAATACTCAAAGATGAATATAAGAGATAAAGACTAACCCTGGGATGCACTAATCCTATCCACGACGATGTTTATCCCGCTTATTATTAACCGCTTTAATCCGCATAAGATGGAAGATCACATATGTAGCCAACAACTTCGCCATTTACAATTGTGACAGTTGATTACTAATTTTCCCTATTACTGTTACGTCTCTAGTGAAAAATAAGCAACTCCAAAAGGATCACAAAGAATATGCTTCATACGAATGTTCCTATCTCAATTACGACTCAAGGTTTATCCGTATCATGCATTCAGGATCGATTGACAATTAAAATCATACGTAATTAATCGCAACTATGATATGCATCAAGATTGATCAATCAACACATATAATTAAGCACCAAGAATCATGAATCAATGCCCGGAAGGTAAATAACAATAGCGGAATCACAACATATAGGATAGAATCATGCAAACCCTAGGATTAGAAATGTAAATTAGCTAGACATAAATAACGAAATTAAATACAAGATAATCATAAAATACGAATTAAATAGATCAAACCCGTAGGAAAACGTCTGAGAACAATGGTTGGGTTCGTATCCAAACCCAACGGAAAATGAGAAAACGATGGAATTTGTTCGGACAAAAGCGTCCGGCGTCGACAATGCGTAGAACTAACGTAGAACAATGAAAAATTAAAGCTAGAATGAATCTAAATCAAAGCTAGAGTGCAAAAGAAGTAAAAATAATGAAAAACTGGACAAAAACGTGTAAAAATAGGTGCTGGGAAGCTTGGGGCGCGAGGGTAATGCCCTATTTATAGAATTGGGGTGAAACCCTAATTTTGAGTGCCTCCGCCCACGCCGCGCACCCGAGCTCATGATCGTGAGCTCGGTCGCGAGGGAACACTGCCGCCTCGCCATCCTTCGATTCTCGGCAGGGCGCGCACATACTTGCCTCGCGGTCGCTAGGTGTGGTCGCGCCGCATGAAAAATCACTGCGGGCACGCCTCGCGCCGGGGAATGCTCGCGTGCTCTCCGCGTGTCTTTGGTGTTTCCGCGCCGACCTGGCGGTCGCCAGGCGATCGCGAGCTCGCCTCAGGCGTCTCAAGGCGCGCCGGGGGCGGCGGCCGGGCGGTCGCTAGGCCTGTGTTTTGCCCTCGTCGCCGTTCTTTGTTCCATGCGGTTTTCAACTTATAAACTTACAAAACACCAAAACGGAACCCAAGAGCAAGATCTTCTAAAAATATGTAAAAGCATTGAGATCCAAGATATAAACGCACTTTATCGATCTAAAATCATCTTTAAAATCAACAATAAACGTGTAAAATGCGCTGCTTATCGGTGGTGAACTCCTAATTCTACTCGATCTTGGGAGATGAAGTAGTCTCCGAAAATGTATTATGCGATTACCTATTTTGTCAAATGCTCCTAACAAGAACTTTATGTGTCTCTAAGTTTTGCATTTGAACCCAAACTCATACACACAATGCCATGCAAGACAATTGCATATTTAAAATTTTACTTTTAAGCAAAACATATCATTGCACTTGCCTTTTGTGGAGTTTTCTTCATCGAAACCAAGTTGGTTGTGGGAAGTGCCCACTCTGAGTGTAGATTTTGTTTCTTACATGTTCATCGACTCTCTTGTGTGCGAGCTTATCAATGCAAAATTGATGTTTTCATGTACCATTCATTTCTTGCAATTCGGTTAATCATCGAGTCACATGAAGGCCACGATGCACGGATAAGTGGCACGATCTTGGAGAATGGATACAGGATATCTTGTAGATCATATTGTTGAATACTGAAAAGCTAATTGATCGAGCTAAAACACACTCAAATTACTCGCAATCGCATGCGAGGTAATCGTGGCGTAATAAGTTAACACGAGTCGCTCTCAAGGAAAACTTAATGGGCCATTGTTTGTGTTGTGCACGTAAAGCGATTAAATCCTAAACATTCTAATACCAACGGGGTTTGAAACATGCAAGAATGAAATACGAGAAATAAGCAATGATCCTAAGCGGGGTTGTCAATCCCGAGCTAAACTAATAAAGCGATAAATCTAGACTAGGGTTGTCAATCCCTAGTTGAACACGAAAGGTGATAAATCGGCGGTAAACAAAAGCATATGCAATCATATTATTCATAGGGTTTGTCATTCCCTAATCTAAATCAAATTGCAAATAAACTATAACTATCAATCATCCAACAAAAACATGAATTAAGCGATGGCATGATAGATTAAAGCAACATGAACACAATCCATTGTCATCACGAATCAATACAATAAAACTCATCAAACAATAAACCATGAAGTTGATTCCATTAAAATCTCCAAACAAAGCATGTAAATGTTCAACAAGAATTAAGAAACGAATTGCATAAATTAAAAGGAATAAAACCAGGAATTTAACTATGATTATATCTGAAATGATGCTCAAGAAATGTGGGAACAATCTTGGTGAGCGATGTCGCTGCCGTTGAAAGAACTAAAAACTGAGAGCCCACTTTTGACCTAATGCGCGAATATATATATATATATATAAAATAAAGGTGGCTGGTGCAAAGTGAGCTGCGTTCGAAAAACAATATGTATTAGAAATGAACTCACGGTGACATGGGTCTGCGCTCAAAACCAATCGAATGAATATGAACGCCACGGGTTGTTGTTGGAGGAAATATGGGCTGAGCGTTGGAAGGAACGCCGATTGAGGCGAGCTGGCCGAGTGAACGCCGGCGACATGTGAGCGAGCGAGGGAATTGGGCGCCACGCGGTGGCGTTGCGAGCTGGGCGAAGTTGAGCGGTGAACCGCTCAAATATTACGAGCGCGCTGAAAATGGTGGCTGAGCAGGTGAACCAGCGCTCAAATATTCTGAACGTGCGCTGAAAATGGTGGCTAGAGCAGGTGAACCGCGTTCGGGATGAACCGGCGTTCGCCGGGCGCTTGGAGGTTGGGCGCGCTGACACCGCTTATGCGCAGAGTTTTTTTTTTGGCCCGTTCTCCTTCGTCTGAACTCCGATTTGCACACGGTTTTCTCCTATGGACTCCTATCGCAACGTACTTTACTTCTTATGCAGGACAAAATCCTTGATTCCTTCGAGATTATTCATGAGAATCATTGAAAGTGTTCAGCGCCGGTGCGCCGGTAGCGCTGGAGCGCATGTCTGCGCGACTTTAAAGAATTGATCCGTTCTCCCTCGTCCGAACTCCGGTGCGATCCGTTTGTGCCTACGGACTCCTATCGAGCCGATCTTAAATATACCTGATCCTTGGCACATCCATTTTATCCTATTTTAATGCCGTTTTTCTACAAAACATCGAAACAACGAAGTAAGTCCGAATCGATAAATATTAATCAAACCAACGGCATAAATAGGACAAACAACTGAAAATGACATGTAAAACAATACCAAGAATCATCAAAAATCATACCAAACACTAATCACATTATTGGTAGCCAGGTGTATCCACAATTTTAGGTAACTTCTTGTGCGGTATATCCGTCTTGGCAAGCATGTGGGTAGCTTGTGCCTTGGTAACCTACAAGAATGAAATTGAGATAGAATTAGTCTCAAGACTTCATCAAACTCAAAAGTATATTAATCCCAATTATTCTTACGAAGTTTCAACCTTTTAAGATGCAAATAAATAAATATGTAAGAGAAATTGCATCAAACCATATTTATTACTCCCTCCGTCCCAGCCCAATTGGCACACCACTTTATGCACACATATTAAGAAAAAATGGATTAAGGGATTTAATGGTGTTGGTCCCACAAGATTTAATACTAATAAAACATAGGAGAGAGAAATAAGTGGAGATAGAGAGAGAATGTGAATCTGGAGCCAAAATCTGGAGCCAAAATTTCAGGCGAGATACAATATGCATTAATATCCAGCTTTTGTCCAATATTCAAAAAATTTACAAATCTGGAGCCAAAATCAGAAAAACCTAAAAATTCAAAATTTACAGAAATAGAGCAGCTATTACGTCTTAAATCTGAGTCGGTTCCAATATTCAAAACACCAAAACTCAAAATGAAACAAAGGAAAGATCTAAGTGTGGCTGAGAAGCACCACATTGTGCAGTTCCTAAGTGAAGGCGACAGGAAGGTCATGTGACTTCGGGAAGAAGAGCAGTTGCCGTGGTGAAGTTTTCCGACTCTCCACGAACCATTAGCAGATTCGGGCTGCGACAAATGAACAAAAAAAGAATGGTCATTTGGTATCTCTACAATATGGAAAGCTAAAGAAAAGAGGAAAAAAGGTGCAAATTGATCTTGAATTAATCTCCAGTTTGGAGATGGGCCAAAGATCAAGCATAAGGAGGTTGTGATGGAGTTAGCGCAGAAATCGAAGTGGGAAGGTGGGTAAAGAAAAGGCGATCAAAGCACACACAAATGCAATCTGGCCAGAGCTCACCGCCCCAACAAGTTAGAGCGGTTAAAATTCTCACTTCATGCACTAGAATTAGATGCCATTTAAATACATTCGGGTTTAAGAGCATGGATAACATAGTACACATAGATGAAAAATGGTTTAACATGACAAAAGTCGTGAAAAGATTCTACATAGTCCGGGAGGCGAGCCACATAGAACATGCAAGAGCAAGAAGTTCATAACTAAAGTTATGTTCATGTGTCTTTGTCTGCCGACCACTCTTTGGTCGAGATGGGAATCGATTTTGATGGAAAATTGGAATATTTCCTTTCCTTGAACAAGTACCAAAGAAAGAGAAAATCAAAAAGCAGACCGGTTGGAACAATGGAGACCAAATCGATGATTCGGTCACCAAAGAAGTGGTGAGAGCGCATTATCAATGAGGTATGCAAATGTACAAGTGAATTATGTAGTGTATGTCGACACCATTAATTGGTGTGCAACTGTAAGTTGCTATGTGATGTAATGAATGGTTGAATTTTCGATTCAATGAATGCAAATATTCTTATTTTATATCGCAATAAATGTGTATTTATTGCAGATTTTTTACAATAAGGGAGAAGTGGCCAAGTACATCGATAAGAATATCTATATCCAACAAGACAATGCAAACCACACATTAAAGACAATGATCCCAAGTTCGTAGAGGCGGTGATAAGGATGGATTCAAGTTCACATTGATACAACAACCTCCAAACTCACCGACCTAAATGTGAATGATCTAGGTTGGTTCAGTCAATTGAGCAACTACAAACCAATATTGGTTGTGTTACAGGTTGATCAATTACTAGTCACATTATCAAATCATTTAATGATCTAGATCACACAACCTCGAACAATGTGTTCTTATCATTACAAGGTTGTATGATTGAGATCATGCAAATTAATGGATCAACAACTACAAACCCCACATATGGGAAAAGAAGCTTTAATTAGAGGGTGCACATTGCCCATTAACCTAGATGTATCACATGTTTCTTTGTGAAAAATGTCTAACACATATGCTTGAAGTGGGAGACCTGGCGATGGAAGAAGTTATGAAAAAGTCTGGATATGCAGACTTTGGAGCGAGAAGCGATGGGATAAAGAAAGGATTGGACATGTTTTTTGCAAAGTATGCAAATGATGTAATGCATTTGATGATGACATATTTTTTGTAATGTCTGATGCTCCAAATTGTGAGGCATCATTTTTTTGTAAGGCACTAGATTCATATGCAAGGAGCAGTTTTAGAGCTTGCATCTCAAATTGTAAGTTAAAAATGTCACAAATGCAATGAAAAGTTATGTGTGCAGTTTTTCATCATCTCAGCATATACCAACAACCTCCCACAAACAAATACAGCAGCTAACTCCATTACAGGCCAACAAACCACACACATAAACCACTCAATATTCATGAATCACAGAAACAGAGCAGTTAACACAATCATAGGCCAACAAACAACACACATAACCACTCAATATTTCTGAATCACAGAAATAGAGCGGCTAATTCCAGCATACGAAATAGAGCAGTTAACACCATCGGAGATATAGAGCAGCCCCAAATCAGATTCCAACACACAACCACTCAATATTTCTTAATAAAGCGGCTAATTCCAACACACAACACACAACCAAATCAGAAATAGAGCGGCTAATTCCAACACACAACCACTCAATATTTCTGAATCATAGAAATAGAGCAGTTAACACCATCGGAGATATAGAGCAGCCCCAAATCAGATTCGAAGTGGGATAGTAGGAAAGATCTCACCAGCTCGAAGTAACGCGGAAGAAGAATCCGCATCATCTCATCTCCCACACCCACGAATTCATCGTCTTCAACTGGCGGGTGCGACTCCATCCCCAACGCCGTCTCACCTAACGCCATCGCCGCCTCAGATGGGATATAGTTGGGGTCGAAGAAACGCGGAAGAAGGATCCGCAGCATCTCATCTCCCACACCCGCGTCTTCATCGGCTTCAACTGGCGGCTCCGACTCCATCTCCAACGCCGTCTCACCGAACGCCATCGTCGCCTCGATCGCACAAAACCACAGATCCGAGTTAGGGTTTTCGGATCTGGGAAATGGGGCAAGAACCTCTACGAACTAACTGGTCCGCAGCGAACCCATAGAAGAATTAGGGGAAGAAATCACAGATTCAAACATGTTCGACTCTGGGATTTCAGAGAGAGGCGTTTCCGATGTCGAAAGCCCTAGCACCTTCTTGATTTTGTGCTTGTGCTTATGCCACTCAATCGATTGAAGATCTGCATCTCTCATGCAGTTCTTGAATTTGGCTTCACGCTCAGAATCGTCGGCGAGGAAATATGCCATAAGGGGAGATGGAGGGAGTTGCAGATGGAGATCGAGGGGAGTTGCAGATGGAGATGGAGGGGAGTTGCAGTTCATGAGATGGAAGGGGAGTTGCAGATCTGGAGATGGAGGGATGCGAGAGATAGGTGGAGATAGAGAGAGAGGCGGTCATGATTGAGAGAGAGAGAGAGAATGTGAATCTGGGGAAATGGGGGATAATTCCAGAATGGAGAGAGAGCTAAGTGTGATTAAGGGCTTAAACCCACCCATTTTTGGCATGTGCCAATTGGGCTGGGACGGAGGGAGTATATCGAGCAATTGCAGCAAATATATATGTAAGAGAAATTGAAAATCCACACAATCAGCAAAATCTGCATCTCCAACCATCTCTTACGTATTTTGAGATTGCAATCTTATAGCAACTCTTTCCTGAAACTATCCAAGTAGCATACAAGAATTAGATTTAGCCTCCTAAAAGATCATATCTTCCTCTAGTACTTAAACATCATGACAATCTAGAAAAGCTCTCTGTTAACATCCAGATGCCCTAACAATCTGATCTTACAATGCAAACAATAATTACTTGATTTATATATGCACAAGCAATAATAATTAAAAAAAAGCATACAACACAAATAGGCGCATAAGAAAGAGTTCTACAAACTATTAATCAATTAATTTTGATTCGAAAGAAGAAAAGCACAATGCAATTCATCCCGCAAATTAAAATTCAGTAGAATAAGAGAGAGTGAAATAGAAGATAAAGAGAAACAAGGGAGGGACGAAGAGAGAGAGAGAGAGAGAGTGTGAAGAGAGTGGGATGCACCAGAGAGTTAAACGGCGACAAGATGCGAATGAGGGAACAACTGACTTCGGAAGGGAGGGTTAAGCGGTGGAGTGGCATGAGCATTGACGACAGCGAGAGATTTCTCTATGTTTGCGGGAAGGGATGACGACGGCAGATCTAAAGGGACAGAAAGGGATAACGGAGGCGACGTCGGTGGCACGTGAATTGGAGAATCAGGGATTGGGGGTTATGTCTGAATATGTGAGAGGGAAGAGAAGTCCTACTATGTATTTTAATTCCCACTTGCACATTTCAATTCCTGCTACATATTTCATGTCTGTGAATCTATATGAGATGTAAGAGAAGTTCCACTATATATTTTAAATCCCGCTGCGTACTTCAAAAATCAAAAAGTTAAACTGAAAATATTAATTTTATTATTATTTTTCCACGTAGGTATAGAAATATTAAAAACTAAATTGCAAATATAAAAAATGTGATTCATATTTTTTTTACCACACATACAAACGTCAATATTTATTTTTAAATTATCTTACAGATTCATTCACACATATATAATTAGGTGTGGCAAATCATGTGTGGCTAATAATTAGGTGTAGCAAAAATGCCATACATATATAATTAGGTGTAGCAAAAATACCATACATAATTATGTGTGGCAAATCATGTGTGGCTTATAATTTTTTGTAGTGAGAAATAAAGATTAATTTGATTTTATTAAATACATTAATTGCAAAACGTAAAAGGCAGATCACGTTTAAAGAATGTGACTTTTGACAAAATATTTAATTCTCATTAGACCATGCGGTTTATGACCCATGGTATTTAATCAACGAGAGGAAGATGACGTAGGCTAAAGCCCGTTGTCTATGGAATTTTGTGCTAATAGACCATGCAGAATGAACCTCGTGATCTATAATATGAAACCACGCTAATAGACCACGGATTTTGACGATGTACCGTCGCCTATAACCGATTGAAAAAATGGTTATAGACCACGCGCTTTCATCCCGCACATTGTATATATCATAATAGATAACTTTAGTATTAATGTATGTGGTCTATTACATGTGGTCTATAAGCTAAATTCTTGTAGTGAAATATTTAGTAGTTCATAATTAATTAATAGCCAATTGAATCGGTCATCCGTAATTGTGGTTTAGATTTGATTAGTGGTAAAGTGATTCATCAAAGTCGAGGGAATACAATCTTAATTCGATAATCCTGCGTCAAAGCTTATTGGTTTTAAATTGGGTTTCTAATTCTTAATGTTGTTGGCTCATTAAATCTATAGAACATCTCTTGCGGTTGTCAGTCGATTAGAGAAGTAGTTAGTGAATCGTCTTCCTAATTACTGAGAAAATAATGAGAAATATGATTGTGTTAGAAGCGTCTTCGGTGATCATAACTGATTTGTTTGTATGAATTAAAGTTATATTTACATCGAAGATCGAATTTGTCTAAGCTAGAGTGGAATTAATTGAAACCGGAATTCCTTCATCATATTTATCCCAACTAAGTTCTGGACACTGTTCGTTTACTTTTTATTTTCGAGTTTTTATAGTTTATTCCAAAACTTATTTTGCATGTGGAAAATTGGAGAAATTCTTACCAATGCCTTGGGAGATGATCTTGCTTACTGCTATCTATATAGTATAGTGTATACGGATCGAGTATCATATTTATTTTTGATGAAAAACGACGCACCAATATTATTTCACCACAAAAATGCCAAACTGCTAGCGTTTGATTTTTCGCGGATTGAAATATATTGAATGTTTAATTGTTTAATGTAATTTACTCGAGTTTGTGATTCGGTGGCTCATCAACGTTGATCTTTTAATGAAGAAAAGTTGGTTGGTAGAGGCTTCAGCCCCCCTGCAAATAAATCTCTAGAACATACCAGAAGAGAAGGACCATTGCAAGAGTAAACTAAAGCTAGAATGTTACGTGGAGTTGCTCAGCTGGAGACGATGCTTGACGCCGCGGATTATGCTTACTTAACTTATTGCGATATTTCGATGGGTGAGGGCGGATCCAGAAATTTAGTGTGAGGGTGAGTATAGACGTTTGTAGTCGGAGATGGACGTAGAAAAATTTTACTAGTTGATTTACTTGATACCTAAGAGAATGATTATGAGAGATGAGTAGTGTAAATCTCCTTTGAGTCAGATTACATTTTTATTTAAGTATATATTCATTATCTACTTCGATAATTATTTCTTTTAATTTCTTTAGACGTCTTTCAACTTACCTCATTATACAAAATTATCTTGAACATAAATATGTTTTGTATGAAAAATATGAGAATTTAAAGTTGGAGTTCATCCATTATTGGTTATATTAATATTTGTAAATATAGATTATTAATTCGATTAAAATTCTTAATTAACTAAATGATGTTAAGTCTAGATTTTATATAGCACTTTTGAGGATTTTTTCAAATTTTATCATTTTACTCGCGAAATATTATATAATTTGTATATTTAAAACTTATGAAAAGTATATAAAGAATGTGATTAAACTAACTATTGCAACTTAAAAATATATATATTCGTAGTCTTGTGAAAATAGTAATAAGAAACTTCCTAAAGTATTAGAACTATGATTAATGAATATGGAACAATTGAAAGTTGGAAAAAAAAAATTTCAAATTTTCCATTCGCATGATTATACTAGAAAAAAAAAGTGATCAATTCCTTGTTCAAAATCGTGGAAAATTATTAACTAAAAGTAAATCCAATATATTATGTAATTTTGTTCATATATGTTGCTACATATCATGTAAGGATTAGGAGCTTTAAATTAAAATTTTAATTATTTGGGGTGGGCTAAATTGAAATTGGGCTACATATAATATATATAAATATAAGAAGAAATTTTGGAATAGCCCAGTGCAGCCCTTGAATAAATCCTCCCATGGGGCTGAGCCCGGGCCTGTATCAGATAACGACTCCTTTCTAGCTACGTTTTCCCCCTTTATTATTTTTCTCAAGGGTAATCTAGGATCAATTTAATATCAAATAATCGAACAAAACAAAAACTCTTATATATACGTCCGTATCGTACGGGTCGAAAAAAGTACCATTTGTTGTTAAGAAAAATATAATTTATGTCAAAGAAAAGTATCTTTTGTTTTTTACCCTATAATTTAGAAAGTATCAGTTATATTAAAGAAAAATATCATTTAGACTAAATAAAAATATCAAAGTCCATATATGCGGATGAATGTACAAGAGACCACTTCATCGAACAATTATATACAAGATTAGATGATAAAACGAATTTGAAGTTAATAAACCTATTATAATATATAATAATTAATTACTCTATATTATTTGTATCTATGAATCCTATCATATTGAATAAATGTATACAAGTAATTGCAAAATTATGTAACACCCTAAATTCATAATTTAAAATACTATATTTTCTTAAATAAAATAGCTAAAGCGGAAGCATGTCATTTTTTTTATAATAAAATATATAAAATCTATTGAATAAAATTATCAAATAATGAATCCAACAAACTCAAGTCTAAACTTTGCAAAAGGCGACGCCAACCAACAACCCAAAGCAAACTACACAAGACTTAGTAGATGAGATAAGTTGGAGTTCTAGTAACTCAAATCCAACAACAATAATAAAGGAAAATAATTTAAACAAAAATAACACAAGTCTTGGAATGAATTAAAAGCGACAAGACACCACTAGGCACACCCACACCACCACGCCGCTCCACGATCACTGACCTCAAAAATATTTTAAATAAAAAGGGGGTGAGCACAAAAACGTACTCAATGGTGGGGAATAAGGAATATCATTATTTTATTTGTCAAAACGTGTATACATCGCAAGAAAGTAATAGTCAATTATATTCAACCACACCGGTTTAAAAATCACGCACAGTGCTACGCCACCTTCGGCAAAAGCTACGCCACACAGGCTATGATACGCCACACAGGCTATGATTCGCCACAGGCTATGATTCGCCACACAGGCTATGGTTCGCCACACAGGCTACGCCACATAGGTAATAATACGCCACACAGGCTATCACCATGGATGTAACAAAACACAACAATGATTATCACCATGAACTTACAGATAGAGTAAATCCCATAATAAATATGTTTATTCCAAATCACATATTTTCAAGTTAAAGATGATTTCACCCACCTTATTGTCGAACACCACAAATCAAAATCATCTATTTTGGGACGAGGGTCCTAGTTGCGCCACACCTAATCCAATAAATACAAAATAATAATTTGTAAAGGCCTAAACAAATACGTAATAGATATTCTCTATAAACAATATTTGATAAGACTTTTAAGGTCTATTTTTTTACAAAGCTCGACAACAAATAGGCGCATATATTAATCGATGACTTCCTTAATTAATAGTTAAAAACTGTTTTCAATATCCTTCTTTATGTGTTCTTAAACAATATAACTTTTATTGGCACAACCTGTAGCACAACATCCTGACATATTGTTATGACCCCTATAACACATTTATCTACAAGCAAAAACAATAAGCAAGTAGCATTCAGTATACGGATATTTATATGTATTTTTACAAATATGTATGAATTCACATATGATTTCATTTATTTATTGTACCATATAATCACATAATCAAAATTTTATATCCCTAAATATAAATATACATATCGTACACAAATTTTTTTTGATATATATATATATATATATATATATATATATATGTTACAACTCTCAAACTTTTATAATTACATAGTGTACCATTAAACAACCACTTGATTTATAAAACACGTTGGGCTTAATATTAAGTGTAACTATTAATACTCAACCAATTATTAATCCCATTATGCATATGCCTTCTAATCGTCTATTATACACTCGCATACGTGTATATATATATTCACAAATACCAAAATCAAGATCTCTATCAACCAAAGATGGAAAACAATGAGTCCCTTCCTTATCATTAGACACATGTAAATTAATACTACATCAATTATTCAATTTATATAGCGCAAGAGACATCGAAAACAAATAATAGATTTATGCAAATCCTACAAGCTATTAAACCTTAGCAGTAGAAAGCGATATGAGATAGGCAACTAGTGAAAGAAAACTAACTCCTGTCGAACGACGGCTAATACCTCTATGTCAAGTTATGCAATTGGATCTTATGTGTGCGTGTGAATGTGTTGAGAAAAATCCAAAAAAAATGGCGTGAATGTTATATATATATTTTTTCATGGGCATGGGTTTGGAAGTTATAACCCTAAAGATATCCTAATCCTACTAGAACTCTTGTTAATTAAAACTCAATTCTAGATAAATATAAAATAGAATTTGGGCTCAACAAATAATATTCTACAAAGCCCAATTTGAGGATAAATAATATAATTTGGCAATTATATAAGCCCAAAACTTAATAATATGATTTGATAATTCCATAAGCCCAAAAATTTATTTTATTACTTAGCCAATATCTGTAAAGTAAAATTTGAAGGCCCTAAAATAAATTATGAAGTTCGTTTTCTAGCTAGGGGTGCAACTACGGACTCCCTCAAGTCCAACACAAAATCGAGCATGACAATAAATCCAATGTAAATCATTCAAAATTTAAAGCAAATTAAATCAAGCAAAAAGTGGGCAAGATAACCTACCCGGTTAATAAAAATTTAGTCCTCGAAATTTGTCTTACCAGTGCTATTAGGGACGGTACTTAGCTAAAATTTCGTCCTCACGCTCCCAAGTCGCTTCCTCGGGTCCATGACGACTCCACTGTATTTTAATTAAAGCCATGCGCCGGTTCTTTAACTCGTGGATTTATCGATCTAGAATCTCGATGGGTTCTTCCTCGTAGGTTAAATCCTTATTAAGCGATATACCACTATAAGACACCACATGACTCGGTTCATGCATATACTTCCTCAACATCGAAACATGACAAACATTATGCACGGATGACAGCTCAGGCGATAACGCCAAACGATAAGCAACATCTCCAATCTTTTCCAAAATCTCAAACGGTCCAGTGAAGCGAGGTCTTAACTTTCCTTTCTTACCAAATCTCAAAACTCCCTTCATCGGCGCTACCTTAAGAAACACCTTATCACCAACTTCAAAATGCAAATCCTTTCTTCTTTTATTAGCATACGACTTTTTTCTATCTTGAGCAACTTTGATCCTATCTCGAATTGCCTTGACAACATCAACAGTCTTTTCCACCATCTCGGGTCCCAAAATTTTTCTTTCACCAACTTCATCCCAAAAGACAGGTGATCTACATTTTCTCCCATAGAGTGCCTCATAAGGAGCCATACCAATACTGGAGTGGTAACTATTGTTATAAGCAAACTCTATCAACGGCAAGTGTGTCTCCCAACTTCCTCCAATATCCAAAACACAAGTTCTTAACATATCTTCCAAGGTTTGAATCGTTCTTTCTGACTGGCCGTCTGTCTGAGGATGATACGCTGTCGAAAACTTTAGCTTTGTACCCAAAGCAAGATGTAGAGCGCCCAAAACCTCGACGAAACGTGGATCTCGATTAGATATAATGGATGTCGGTACCCATGAAGTCGAACTATCTCCGAACATATAAGCTGCAAACTTGTCCATCAAAACGCTATATGCACCGGCACGAAATGCTGCCGACTTAGTCAAACGGTCAACAATCACCCAAATTGCATCATTTCCTCTCAAAGTTCTTGGAAGTCGAACTACAAAATCCATAGTGATGTGTTCCCACTTCCACTGGTATCTCTAAGGGCTTTAACAATCCCGATGGTCTTTGATGTTCGGCCTTCACTTGTCGACAAGCCGGACATCGCCCACATACTTTGCAATCGACCTTTTCATGCCATACCACCAAAAACTCTTCTTTAAATCTTGGTACATCTTGGTGCTACCGGTGTCTTTGTGTACAGCTCGATGTGCCTCATCCATTATCTCTTTTCTCAACTCCTCATCCATCGCACACAAATTCTCTTATTATAAGCTAGTGTCCGTCATGTAAAACGAAAATCCTCTTCGATCATCGACACCTCCTTAGCTAGCATCCTTTGTAGGAACTCATCATCCTTTTGAGCTTCTCGAATTCTATCACGCAACGTCGGACGATACCAAAGTCGAGATAATAGCATCCGCTTTCGGTGTGGTCACAACTTCAAGACTCAATCTTTCAAAATCTTTCACTAACTCCTCTTGTTGAGTTAACCTTCTTACAGATTTGCATTCATCCTTCTCGCTAAGTGCATCTGCTACAACATTTGCTTTTCTAGGATAGTACAAAATTTTACAAATCATAGTCCTTAACCAACTCCAACCACCTTCGTTGTCTCATGTTTAGCTCTTTTGCGTGAAAAATATTTCAAACTCTTGTGGTCGGTATAAATCTCACACTTACCCCATAAAGGTAATGTCTCCAAATCTTCAAAGCATGAACCATCTGCACAATTCCAAATCGTGTGTAGGATAATTTAGTTCATGTGGCTTCAACTGCCGAGATGTATAAGCCACCACTTTTCCTTCAGCATTATCACACATCCCAAACCCCATTTCGATCGTCACTATAGATTATGTATCCCTTAGAACTATCGGGATAGTCAAGACCGAGCGATTACCAACTCTCTTTTAATATTTGAAAGCTTCTTTCGCACTTCTCCGCTCCACTCAAATGGTATTCCTTTCCGTGTCAACCGAGTGAGTGGTCCCGCAATCCTTGAAAACCTTCGATAAATTTCCTATAATATCCTCGCCGGATCAAGAAAACTTTGTATCTCCGCATGGCGCTTGTCGGCACTTTCCAATTACTTACCGCCTCAACCTTTGTCGGATCCACTTCAATTCCTTCCGAGGTCACCACGTGTCCAAGAAATCCAATCCGATTCAGCCAAAACTCACACCTTGTAAACTTAGCATACAACTTTTCTTTCCTTAGTGTCTCGAAGATCGTACAGATGCGACTCATGCTCTTCTTGATTTTTAGAGTATATCAAGATGTCATCGATGAAGACGATCACGAACTTATCCAAGTATGGATGAAACACCCTATTCATCAAATCCATAAAACTGTAGGGCATTGGATAATCCAAAAGGCATTACCACAAACTTATAGTGACCATATCTTGTCACGAAAGCCGTCTTTGGAATATCATCTTCCTTTACCTTCAATTGATGGTATCCGGATCGTAGATTTATCTTTGAGAATACTCCCGCACCTTGTAATTGATCAAGAGGTCTTCAATTCCGGTAGAGGATACTTGTTCTTTATCAGAAGTCGATTCGGTCTCGATAATCGACACATCCTCATGCTACCATCTTTCTTCTTTACGAACAAAGCGGTGCTCCCTATGGTGAAACACTCGGTCGAATATATCCTTTATCCAACAATTCTTGTAATCGCGCCTTCAACTCTTCTAACTCCTTTGGTGCCATTCGGTATGGAGCCTTAGAAACCGGTCTTGCTCGGGCACAAGGTCAATGGTAAACCCACTTGTCGACTCGGTGGTAAACCCGGTATTTCTTGAAACACATCGACAAAATCTCGAACCACTTCCACATCCTCTATTGTTGTCTCTCGTCTCTGTTGACCCCAATACATTTACCAAGAATCCTTCACACTTTCCTTTTCTTAGCATCTTCACCGTTTCCATTGCAGATATTATCTCCAATGGTTTTCCAACCCTCGCTCCGTAGAACGAAACTCATTCTCTTCCTGCTTTGAAAAATCACTTTCTCTCATGACACCTTATAGTAGCGTAATTGCTACTTAACCATCCATCCCCAAGATCAAATCAAAATCACGCATCTCTAAAGCATAAAGATCCGCCTAATGTTTTTCCTCCCAACACGATTTTCACACTCTGTGCCATCTTGTTAGTTCTTAGAGTTTATCCCGAGGGAATCCTAACATCAAGGGCTAGATTCTCTACTTCTGATTATTCTTGTTTTCTCACATAGCCCAACAGATATAAAAGAATGTGATGCTCCGTAATCAAATAAGGCTAAAACAGTAATCCGTAAACGATAACCATACCGACATAGTACCACTCCTTCACCACCTCGCCGAGTGAATGCATATAGTCGAGCATTACCTCCTTGCTCGCTCAACTCTTCCCTTCTTTCGACAAGTTGTTGGCGTAATGTCCGGGCTCACGGCAGATATAACCTACTCCGACTTGTCAAAATATCTTCCAAAATGTGGCGCTTGCACCGACATGGGCCTCTGCGTCGGCGATTAGGAGCATGCCGAGTGTTAATCATTCTCCCTTTCTTATAGGGAACATTGTTGTTTCCCTGGTTTCGGTTGTCCCACTTCCTCTTTACTGGATAATCCACATTTCTTGTATTCTTTTCAACTTCGAGTCCAGCCTCTACTTCATGAGCTCTTCTGACAGCAACCCCATAACTTAAAATCTCGTGAACTGCAAGGATGCCCCGTATCTCAGGTTTAAGCCCACGAAGAAAACGATCAGCCTTTTGGTCATCAGTATCAACCATTCGTGTAGCGTAACGAGCAAGTTTATTGAACTTCCGCTCGTACTCAGTCACAGTCATACCGCCCTGCTTCAAGTCAAGGAACTCTGCTTGTTTCTGATTGCGGTAGGAATGTGGAAAGTATTTCTCCATGACTACTTCTTTGAACTTTTCCCATGTTAGGTTTTGATGCTCCACTTCGGTCAAACCACTTTTATAAGACTTCCACCAGTGGCCCGCATCTTCAGTGAATTGGAAGACCGCGCACGACACCTTGTGGGCATCAGTACACTCTATATGCTCAAAAATTCTCTCGAGCTCCATTATCCATTCCTCTAAAATCAGAGGTCCACTCCTACCATCGAACCTCGGCGGTGCGTATCGACGAAATTGCTCAATCACTTTGCTAGTAGTCGGCGGCGGTGGTGCATTGTTTTGCAGAAAGCGGTATTGCATGAGGTCACTAATCGTGAGTTCTTGCGGGCGGCAACCAAAGTGTTTCCACCAAATTGCATCTGTTGGTCATTATTGGGGTTGCGTTAGTCCACGGGCCATTTCCTATAAATTAAATTTCACTTTATAACGCTGGCGTAATCAGACTACGGAAAGAGCATGTTCATAGACTAGAGGTATATTATTGTTATTCTCTATCTAACCTACACCAGTGATGCCTAATAATCAAGCAGCTAAGTTCCTTCTAATTTCGAGGAAAAATAAGTAAAAATTTCAATCAACTTATGCTCAAGTTCAACAATAATTTCGCAAAAAGATGCATAACTTTCATATAATGCCACATAACAAACACCACCACATCTCATAATATTTGAGAGAGAATCTCCACTACTAAGTGCTCACCAAGCTATTTTATCATATCAAAACAACGTAAATTACCTCGATCAGAACGCGTCGGGAATGGGTGGTGCCTTTGTCATAACAACATCATATAACAAATTTTCCAAAATTTTAAAGTCTACAGAAACGTAGACCCGCTCTGATACCACTAAATGTAACACCCTAAATTCATAATTTAAAAATACTATATTTTCTTAAATAAAATAGCTAAAGCGGAAGCATGTCATTTTTTTTATAATAAAATATATAAAATCTCTTGAATAAAATTATCAAATAATGAATCCAACAAACTCAAGTCTAAACTTTGCAAAAGAACTGACGCCAACCAACGACCCAAAGCAAACTACGCAAGACTTAGTAGCATGAGATAAGTTGGAGTTCTAGTAACTCAAATCCAACAACAATAATAAAGGAAAAGAATTTAAACAAAAATAACACAAGTCTTGGAATGAATTAAAAGCGACAAGACACCACTAGGCACACCCACACCGCCACGCCGCTCTACGATCACTGACCTGAAAAATATTTTAAATAAAAAGGGGGTGAGCACAAAAACGTACTCAGTGGTGGGGAATAAGGAATATCATTATTTTATTTGTCAAAACGTGTATACATCGCAAGAAAGTAATAGTCAATTATATTCAACCTCACCGGTTTAAAAATCCTGCCACACAGGCTACGCCACACAGGCAAAAGTTATGCCACACAGACTATGATATGCCACACAGGCTATGATTCGTCACACAGGCGATGGTTCGCCACACAGGCTATGGTTCGCCACACAGGCTACGCCACATAGGTAATAATACGCCACACAGGCTATCACCATGGATGTAACAAAACACAACAATGATTATCACCATGAACTTACAGATAGATCCCATAATAAATATGTTTATTCCAAATCACATATTTTCAAGTTAAAGATGATTTCACCCACCTTATTGTCGAACACCACAAATCAAAATCAATCAATTTTGGGACGAGGGTCCTAGTTGCGCCGCACCTAATCCAATAAATACAAAATAATAATTTGTAAAGGCCTAAACAAATACGTAATAGATATTCTCTATAAACAATATTTGATAAGACTTTTAAGGTCTATTTTTTTACAAAGCTCGACAACAAATAGGCGTGCTATATTAATCAGATGACTTCCTTAATTAATAGTTAAAAACTGTTTTCAATATCCTTCTTTATGTGTTCTTAAACAATATAACTTTTATTGGCACAACCTGTAGCACAACATCCTGACATATTGTTATGACCCCTATAACACATTTATCTACAAGCAAAAACAATAAGCAAGTAGCATTCAGTATACGTATATTTATATGTATTTTTACAAATATGTATGAATTCACATATGATTTCATTTATTTATTGTACCATATAATCACATAATCGCAAATTTTATATCCCAAAATAGAAATATACATATCATCCACAATTTTTTTGATATATATATATATATATATATGTATATATATATAGGGGATGGATCAAATGAGAACCCTATATATTATAAGAAATGAGAACTAATCGTGTTCATTGAATTGTCATGATCCAAAGGTCACAATTAAATCGTGATTTTGCCAAATAAAATTTACTGAGATTTTAATAAGGTTATACTTGTAATTGTATAAATTATGGTAACAGAAAAAGTGAGGATTTTAAGGATTTTATATTGTTAGTTTGGTAAGTACCGATTTATTTGTTTCCATTTGTAATATTTGTTATTCACCATATACGCAAAACACATTCTGTTTACATTCGCAACATTTATTCATGGAGTCAACATGTAAGTATTTTTACCCTATTCTTGCGTAATACATTAGTAAACATTTAATATTGTCGAGGTTATTCATGTAGCCAAGATTTTTCAAAACCGCATAATACGTAAATTACGTAATATTGAAATTTTAATTGAATGTTTACTAATGTTATTCAAGATTCAAGATGTTTTAATTCGAATGTTTACTAAATTACAGAATATTCATGTTATTCAGTATTCAATATTATGTTCATATCGTTATTCATGTTATTACAGAATATTGAAATTAACTAATACATGCCGTCATTAACTAATACATGTAGTAGAGATTATTCATGTTATTCAGTATTCAATATTATGTTTTATATCGTTATTTCGAAAAAGTTCATGCCGTTTGTTAAAGTGAAGACAGAGATTAATTTGTGCGTCATTTGTTCTGGATTGTGCATTGTAAGAAATCATATGTTCATCATTTATTAAGTTCTGGGTTGTGTTTGTTAATTACCCAGTCAAAAAAAGTGTTTATATTTGTAATATATATGGATGATTTTTGTTCGCGGTATCGACGTTGAATCCGATGTCGTGAATTGTGATGACCGGATTTTTCCATTTTGTGACGATATATTGAAACCAAAGATAGGCGAGCTTTTCGCAACTTGAATGAAGGGAGAAATTTTATGATGACTATGCCGATGCATGCGGTTTGAAACCCGTAAAAGCACTCTAAAATGTTCAAGAGGCAATAAGGTAGTTCTTTCGTGTTCATTTTATGTACGTGAAGGATCAAGGATAATTCAAATGTTCCTTTAGATGACAGCTGTCTAAGCGTAAACGAATTCGATATTCAAGCGAGTTGGTTGTATGGCTCGGATGGTTCTTGGTTTGAGGTGGTGTTGGTTACAAAATTCACAAATTTGTTGAGGTCATACACATCCCATGGCACCGGATACATATCGACATCTAATGAAGAAAAATCGCAAGGTTGATTATATGCATCAAATTTTCATAGAAAGGTATAAAAGCAAACATTGGTACAAGTAAAAGTTTTCGGATGTTCAAGGAGATTGTTGGTAGCTATGAGGATGTGGGGTGCACTATGACCGACTTCAAGAATTACAAGCGTGATATAAGGTTATCATTGCGGTGTTGATGCTCGATGTTATTGGATAATTTCAAATGGAAAAGTGACAATTGTCATGGGTTTATGTTTTTTACGATGTCGATGATGAAACAGATTAACACGCCTTTTTGGGGATCGAAGTCGATAAAGAACTTCAAGATTTTTGGTGATCTTTGTGTCATTTGATGCCACATATCGTATGAACAGTGCACCTAACTTTATTAATGCATTTCTTGTAAGTTTATGTTTAAATAATGTCGACTATTTACGCCATGCATCTATATTCATTTATCTGATTTTGTTTTGTTTGTATATGATTATGTGCACGTAAATCGTGTAGTTATTCGTTTTGAAACTAACGCTCATAACTTTAGTTATATTATGTTATTCATTGTATATCGCAGACATATGCATGACTTTGTCATTTAATTTCACGTCTTCGATAATAATTCACTTTATGTCAGAGATTTTAGTTTACAATAGATTATAGCACGGTAACTTACATATCATGCAATTTCGGTACAAAAGATTTTCACAATCGCTTGGTAGAGATAATTATGGTAGGAGTGTTACGTTTGGTGCGGTATTATCTCGAATGAGGATATTGAATCGTATTCTTGGGTTTTGTCTAAATTCATTGAGTGCATGGGTTCTCATCCAAATATTATAATAAGCCACCAAGATCCAAAGATTGAAGATTGCTATTGCTTGTATGGCCAAATACTACCCATAGATTTTGTATGTGGCATATTACCATGAAAGTTGTTGAGAAGTTGCCAATTAGTTTGAGAGATAATCTTGAATTTAAACAAGATTTTGATGAGGTTGTTTGGTCCGATTTGGATGAACCTGATGTTTTGAGCATAAATGGCACGAAATTATGGAGAATACGATTTATCCGGTCATAAATGGTTTGGTGATATGTATAATCTTCGTTTTTGTGGATTCGCCTATTTTCGTGACATACCTATGAGTGGATTGTTCAGACTACATCTTCATCTGAGAGTCAAAATAGCTTCTTTCGATTGTTCTTGAACAGTGAATCTAACCTTGTCGATTTATATATGCACTACAATAATGCTATGGAGGCACAACGTAGTGGTTACGATGAGATGACATACGCGGATCAAACTCATTGCCCCGATATGCAAACAGATCTTCAATTTGAGCGTCATGCAGCATCCGTGTATACTAATAAGATATTTTCCGAGACACAGATTGAGATTGTATCCGCCGATAGAAGGTGTATTATGAACGATATGCATAGAGATGGCGATGACAGGTACTTTGTTGTGGATGATAGAGATACTGGTACGTTCAATGTTGTGCATGATCTGGCTGCTGATAACATTTACTGTTCATGCAAATTGTTCATCAGGAAAGGTTTATTGTGCAGACATTTATTCTTTGTAATGAAGAATTTGAAAATGAAGGATATTCCTCAAAAGTACCTTTGCCGACGTTGGATGAAGTCGATTAAGTGTTTCACAAGTTCGATATGTAACCAAAAGCCTTTAATGGTAACAAACACTTGTTTTCTGAAGTATGCAAGATGATTGGTCATGTTGAAGGCAATAAGGAGTTGAAGGATAGCTTGTACGATGACTTAAAAGCTATCACTGATAAGTATTCTAAGATTGGCCATCCAATATGTTCGTTGAAGGGCAAAGATAAGGTTGTTGAAGAGTATTATGGAATGTCGATCCCCACAGACATTGAAGTTCTTTCTCCTGAAGTTTCTAAAACAAAAGGTAGTGGTCGTGGTGGACGTAGGTTGAAGTCTAACAAAGAGCAGGCTATTGAAAAATCTCATAAGGTAAAAAGGAAATGCAGGAAATGCAATGAGGTAGGTTACCACGATTCCGTAAACCGCCCAAACCGAAGCAGGAGAAGACGTCGATTCGCTTTTAAGTGTTTTTTATTTTAATTTGTTTTATCGTACTTTATATCATTTTCATCTTCACGTTTTTTCAATGGCCATGTATTTTTCAACATTTAAATATCAGGTTATTGTGCACAACATATATCCAACATATTAATGTTTTTTTTTTTCTTATATTCAAACGTGAATACAAACATATGGTAATATTTTGGGTCCTTATGCATGCGATGGGGCACATCATTAATTAATATATCTACAGATCCATGACATTTATTTGATCCAACGTAAGAAATATAATGTAATAATCCGACCATTTATACACCCATAATTGAAAAGAACTATAAACTAACAAGTTATTGCTATAATAATAATTTTTATCATTTATTAACACAAATATGGAAACTGTTCAAACCAAGTGGAAGATGTCTGATTGGTTTTTTTTTTTTTTTTCTTTTATGTTACCTTATAATAATATTTATGTATTACAATTTTCATTTTCATTTATGTTGCAGCAAATTCCTTGTTCACATATGTATAGATAAAATATGCATATATATTGGCTCCTTATGCATTCGAATGTACATAATAATAGTACGTTCATGTATGTACTCATAAATTTAAATCATATAAACGAACAAGTTATTGTTCGTTTATTCACCCTATATATTTATTTACCCGATGTGCATTAAATAATGTTTTTGATCCGTAATATATAACTAACATAAGGATATTCGTTATCATATTCACAATGACTACATAAATATGCGCATATATTGGATATTTGTGCATACTATTTTGCATACGAATAGATTTTGTAATTTTGTGCAATTACGCACACCTCTAATAATTTATTACTAGCTGATATATACACTAACATCGCTATATAAAAAATAAGATATATGTACAAAAAAAAATTAAAAGTTCAAAACTGATATTAAATTAAATGTAAGTTAAAATTAATGTATGACATTAATGTAAATGTATTTCTAAAGTATCCATACTAAATAAAAACACACGCTTAAAATAACATTATTTCAACCAAGCAAAACCATATCGGCATTGAAGCCGGGATCCATGCACAACTCACGGTAGTAATCGACGCCCATTCTCGACATCTTCTTTGCAACGTTAATGTCGAATTTAGTATCGATGCACAATACCTTACTCTCATTCGCATTAGTTGTCGATTGATGTTGTAGACATACCACACTTCCAACTTGTACTTCCATCACCCATAAATGTTTCCATGTGTCTCAAAAGGTATACACAAGTTGTCATTTATATTCCTTTTATCCGCCCATTTCATCTTCACCAAATTCATCTTCGTCCTCGATATTGTCTTGGCCTTACTTGGTTGATTCACGATAAGCTAAGAAATCGACAAAGATAATCACCGCAAAATACATTTTTATTTAATTAGGAAAAGATGCTATACATATGCAAACGTATGGTCAACACTTACAATATCATTACACACGTGCTCATATTTGTTCATATCATTATCGTCGGTTGTGGTCAATTGTATATCCAATATGAATATCTTCTCATTTCTCGTGTCAACGATAATGCATAATATGGTTATTTTCATATACCGGGAAAAAAAACTGCACAACATAATAAAAACAAATTAGAAACAATAATAAAACTTTATGCATAAAGTAATTCTTATGTAACCATTTTTTCAATTACCATGTCAATTATGCTCAACGGGTTGTGTTGATACTCCTCTAGTTCAGCTGACATTAAACCAAAGAAAGCATCTTTTCAAGTTCATATGCCCATTCGGTTGGTGCACTGCTTCTAACTCAGAATACGCTTGGAATTTCATATCAAATGTAAATAATTTATAATGACTAATCATATTACGACCATACTTACATAGATGCTCGTCGTGAGAAAAATCGTCATCGAGATGATTACGAACGATATTGCTCTTTATAGTTAAGTTTCGTTGCCCATGAATCAACTACAAATATACCTATGCTCTCGCCTTCCTCAAGGAGTACATGTCAAACCTCCTCATCTCAATCGATTCATACGAGAACATCACTTCCTCTCTAATGATATGCGTAAAAAATATGCAAGTGAGAAATTTGTATATTATATATTTATCTAATTGAAATGTAGCACAATATAATTCATACTCATCATCATCATGCTTGTACATTGCATACAACCCCGCATCCTTTTCCGATTGGTAAGCTTTTAGAAATACAAATCTCCTTCGCATAAAAGGTGACCTTAATTTATTTGTTTTCGCCAATATCCCTTCTTTCCTGCATGCTCATTTATTGATAAATCCTCATCATGCTTCAAAAAAAATCGAAAAGATTAGAATAAAGTATATTATACTAATCGAAAAGATTAGAATAAAGTGCATCTAATAATCAAGTTATACAGGCCATAATTACATATTCAAAATGAAGTTATACAGGCCATAATTACATACGCTTGTTCCCATACTTCTCAAAACAAGACGCTTAAGACCATCCGCTTGGATCATGTCTATCAACCCGACAAGACTACACGCTATCGCTAATAATTACAACCAAATTGAACTACTTCCTCCTAGTACTCCTCCTAAGATATGTATGTGTTACCACTTTTGTTTCCATAATGTTCTCTTTCCCGCACATTCGCACAACCGCACTCTTCACCGCATGTAAATTAAGAGTTATAATTTAACATAATGTAGGATAATAACATGTAAAACTATTTCAATTTCAACCTTTTCTTGCCGGTCTACAACTTTTTCAGAACACATAACTTCTTTATGTCCACTTTCAAGAGAGGATTTACCCCTTTCACGCACATCCTTTTTTTTAAGACCCTATCATGCAATATAAAAAAAATATACACATTACCATCTTCTATATTACGATAAAATAAAAACATATGCAACCAGATATAAATAATTCACACTATGAATAACCAGTACACATCAGCAATTAAACAACATTATCCGTATGCATAAAAAACCAAAACTTATGCACATTACCATTAATCTTACGCTTTTCATAATTAAATACTCAAAACCGAATTGTATAAGATATCAAGAATACACAACATTATACGTATGCACAAAAAGAAAACTTATGCATATTTCCAAGAATCGTATGAATTCCATAAACAAAGATAAGCGTAAACCGAATTGTATTATAAGAATAAGCAGTTAGACATTAGCAAGTAACCAACATTATCGACTTGCATAAATAAAAAAACATATGCATCCAGATATAAACAAATCACACTATGAATAACCACTAACACATCGCAAGTAAACAACATTCTTCGTATGCAAAAAAACCAAAACTTATGCACATTACCATTTATCTTAAGCATTTCATAATTAAATAGTCAAAATCAATTCTATTATAATAATAAGCAAGAAGATATCAAATACACAACATTAAAAGTATGCACACAAAAGGAATACTTACGATATTTCCAAGAATCCTATGAATTCCATAAACAAACAATCACAAACTGAATTTGTTTGAAAGAATAAACATTTAGACATTAGCAAGTACCCTACATTATTTACTTGCATAGAATAAAAACATATGCAACTAGATATAAACAAATCACACTATGAATAACCACTAACACATCGCAAGTAAACAACATTCTTCGATGCATAAAATACCAAAACATATGCACATAACAATGAGATACTCATGCATAAGGACTAGTACAAAGAAGAAATACTCTACCATTTCACCTCCAACAGATGTAACCTTATTTCGCAACGCTTGTATGCACATCAATTGTTGTTCCTCGGACACATCCAACCTCTACTCTCTTCCCTAATATAGTTAATACAATATAAATACTTGGTCATACACTAGAGTAAAAACCATATGAATTTTCATGAATCATAATACGCTTACCTTTGCAAATATAGAATCCAAATTGATTCTTTACCAACACACAACATCTATTCTTCCCAACATTTACCTAGTAATAAATATTAGGAAATCGAGAAATGCTCACAAATTAATTACACCCAAATAAATATTGAATCTTTGTTTTTTTTACTGCTTGATTGAGGCATCTAAATTGACATCAACTCACCGGTATTATCATTGTCTCCAAATTCATTGCCCAAACCCAAGTCAAAATTTGAATCAGAATCGTGACTTTTCCAAGCTTTTGCGGATCTTGAACGCGGTCAACCGCCCGAGAACATCATCTCGGTAAAAAATGCGCCATCTTCCGGTTGCGCAGACATCACTTTTTCGATAACTGAGTGTGGATATCTATGGTAATCCCCAATACTTTACGTCCGCAACGACACTTTCATTGAAATCTTTATCCTTGAGCTCGGATATAGTTGCATCCTCAATCATCCTCTTTAGTTTCGCGATTCTCTCAAAGAATATCAATTGTTTCAACCATTATCTTGTTACCCAAGGTTTGCATCAGAATATCTTGTACCGCAGTTGTCCTTGGTCCCATCATTTTTGTCATTACTTGTCTCATGAATTTCAATTGGTTCACACAATGAACCCCACCGAAATAGCCATCTTCAAGCTCGTTTACTGTCTCTCAATGTTTGTGATGTCCGCTACAAATCAACGGATATGTCCTCGACTCGCTTACGGTTAATTTCAATCTATCAACATAAAAGAGTGCACATATATGAAACGCCGATCATTTTACTTTATACAATATAATTTGTATATATTATCGCCTTAACTTACCACAAGAAAGAGGGTAGGCCAAGCAAACATTCCTCGCTTCTTGATTGCCCATGACCTTTGTGATCAATGAGCGATCGTAGTATGTATTCGCCCAATTCCATCCGCAGAGATCACGAACATTAGAAAGACATCCCATAATAAAAGGATGCGGTTCCGCTACACGTGCTTTCCATCATTGAGAATGCTAATGCAATCATGAAATGTCGTTTGAACCAAGAGCCTCCGTCAGATAGCTAATCATTTTGTACAAACATTCTCGATCTTGATTTCTTCTCTCGCTTATTCCACCAAAAATCCAACCCATTCATCGAGCAGTTGACTTGTTTTCGACGTCCAAATATTTGTATCTCCTTATCACCTCTAGGTAATCCAAACACACGCGTCACGTCGTCTTGGGTGATCTTGACAACGCATCCATTTGGCATCTCCACTCACAGTTATAGAGTTGAAGTGGTCTAGAATCCAATATGCTAAGTGTCCCGGAGCTCTTTGATATCTAGATCCAAGATATGCGTGAAACCCGTCGATTTATCGCCCATTTGCATATCATTAAGTTCTTTCAAGCTCTCAAGAAACATAGTGGTGTGGTTCGTGTTTTCAACTGGTAGTGACTTATCATCTTTCACCCGCACACAACCATAGTTTGACTCAAATTTCTACGCCACAACGACGTCCCTGGGTCGCTTTATCGCTTTTTGGGCACAACACCTGAAATCATCATCATCACGATCATCGCTACCATCTCATGATCCGAGCACAAATTTGTTGTTGAACTTTGTTTTTTTTCATTTTTCCTACAAAACAAGTAAAAGTGAGTACTCTTAAACATAAAAAAAGAGTTATGTAACTTTTGTAATACACAGGACAATAATGACTTTACCCTTTTCAAACCGGTTAGCTTCTTCTCTTGTTTGATTTTCGCCCGCCGATCCTATATTATAATGTATAAATCATTAAAACAAAATCATTTTTTACCGATTGTCAATAGAATTAAGATAGCCCAAATACAAGATAATTATGCACAATTTATGCAACTTTAATGTATGAATCTATTGCATGTATCAATTTTTTTACCTCGCACATCAAGATCTCGTGGTCTTTTTGACCGACCTCGGTGGACACATCCTTGTTCAAAATAACATCCATAATTGGCCCTCCCACGGATCCCGCAAAATAAATCGATCGTGTTGTGCGCATTGTGTACATGTATAACTATATTATCGAAAATCATATTGTGGATATTTATTACCTTTGTCTCGTGACATTCGCCGCTTAATTGTACCAAGTTCTTTGATACGACATCGATGTATCCTTGTTTATAGCTTCATCTACATTATTAATAATATTTAAATTAATATAACAAGTTGTGTCTTTCGAAAAAAATCACCAATTGTGCGTGGAAATTGTTTTGTACCTTCCACGTCTTGTTATTTTGTTTCATCAATACTCCCTTTTGGTGCCTACACCACCGCGCTTTCCTTTTACGATCTTCATACCTATTAAATGTGCACAAGAACAATTACAATATGCACAAACAAAGGATTTAAACAAAATATAGAAAATGTGAATAATTAAATTATTAATGATAATACCTTTTGTTCCAACTTTCGATTGATTCAAGGACAACATCACTATCTTTAATAGTCATATATTATTGTTTGTTTCAAAGGATCACGCCATCACCTAGAAAGTATGTACAACAGATATTATTATATGCTCAACAAAGTCGATTTAATCATATGCATTAAGAATATTTATGCATAAAATGGAGACAATAAAATTCCTCCAACTAGTAATGTTGATACCTTTTGAACAAACTAAATTGGTAGATTAGGTGACTCACGACAAACCTCTTTAATAGTCACATCCTTCTTATCTACTAAGTATGAACAAAAACACTTACAATATGCACAATAACGTCCGAAAATAAGCAATAAATTACTAATGCACAAAACTGCATTTAATTATATTCATGAAAATATAAATTATACTACCTTTTGATACACATTTCTTCGTAAGTTTTAATTTATTCATAATCTTCTTTGTCTTTGAAGGTGATCCTTCCGATCTTCCACCTACACAAAAATCATAAGTGATAAACATAATGACTACAAAAGGCATATATATTTGTGAAAATAATTACCATTTTACAACACTTACGCCTTAAACCACTATTTTTTTTTTAGCCGCCTCTTCCAAAGCCATTTCGCTTTCGCATGGATAATATTAATACAAAAAGGATAAGTAAATGTCTATAATAAAATGGAACAGCACAATCTTTTTCCATGGAATTATCCAAAATTGTTCATAAAATATATATTCAAACAAACCACCATTTTATCCAAATCGTGTAATGGTCCACAACTTATATTGAAATAAAAATAGTCCTCACTTTTGGCAACAAACAAAAGAACACGACACAGTGGGACCACAAACTACCCAAAACAACAAACGGAAAAACGAAAAAATGAAAACTCCCACATGTAGATGCACAACCAAAAGTTGCAAAGAAATTCCTTGTTGACGCCGACGAAAAAAATCAAGAAAATAAACAACTTTTAACATCTCCGAAAATACAAGAACTAAGTAGCCATTTTGTGCATAAAACAAATCTAGACAAGTTTATAAAATGAAAAGTTGCAAAGAAATTCCTTGTTGCACGCCGACCTTAAAAAGTTCACAGATTATAAGTCACATCCTTCTTATCTACGAAGCATGAACAAACAAAGGACTCGGGTTGTGTATCTACATGAACTAAGTAGCCATTTGGGTGCATAAAACAAATCTAGACAAGTTTATAAAATGAAAAGTTGCAGAAATTCCTTGTTGCCGACGCATAAAAAGTGCGAATTTTTTTTTTACTACGAACAAGTTACAATTCGGAAGTTCTAGTTCATATTTACAAATCGGTGCATAAAACAAATCTAAACAATCTTTACTTACTATGTTTGATCGATCTACTAGGCTTCCCGGATCTCCGTCACAGATTCTCGAAATTTAGAAGAGGTCGCGTGTGTATCTTCTTCACCAACTCTTCGCCCAAATGATGTAAACGATGAAAAGAGGAATGCACTTAATTAATCAGATTGTGCATAAGTAAAAGATTTTTCAATCTTCTCAAATATCGCCTTCACACTTACCGAGATTGTGCAGTTACACGCTGAAGTAACCAAAGCGCTTGCGTTAATTCAAAGAAGATCCGGTAGGTGAGTGGGATGCGAATAATTTAATTTACTATTATACCCTCATCCGCCTTTTCAACTCCAAATCAACCGTGTGTTAATAAGTTCACGATTATATTACTTTATGTGTTTGTGTCGTTAGATTAGATATAATCAATGGATATAGTTAGTTCTCATTTCTTATCTATGATGTGTTCTCCATTAACCAAACCCCTATATATATATATATATAGAGGAGAGATCATGTGAGAATATATATATTTGTGAGAAATGAGAATAAATTTCAACCCTTAAATATGATAGATCTATGGTCTAGATTTGATTATATAAATGCTATGATTATTGAGTGCATGTGCTACGATTTAGTATAGTTTCGAATTTAAAAAGGGTAATTTTGTATTTCTATGTGTGATAAGATATGGTGATTCCTAAATTCATGGGTTTACATAATTAAATGGATTTGTTATGGTTATTTTGCTGTACACGTTTGAATACATGGAATTCTATATTGACAAAATAACATAAAACATTGCAGAATACAATTCAGACTATAATGGATAATCTAGGTTTGCTTTCGATTGTTTTTTATTTTTTGTTACAATTTGTATGTTGTTACAGCGTTTTTATAATCACGCATCTGTTATTGATGTTTATAGCTTTTCGTTATATATAATGTTGTATTTGAGATTTATTTTGATTTTTTACATCTTCATGTAAAAAATGTGCTAGGTGTGCTACATATATTGAGAAATGTGCTACATATATTGAGAAATGTGCTACATAACGTATTATATAATTCAAATATATATCTTGAAGCAAAGATATTTTCGCTTCATTTGATATTTTAAATATGTAACCAACATTATATATACATCATGTGCTATATATATCACATAAGATGCTAAATAATATATCAGTTAATGCAACGTTATATACTGATCATTATATGTTTTTTCATTTGATATAGTATATATTTGCACAACATTATATATATACATCTTGTGCTATGTATATCAAATATTATGCTAGATAATATATATATATATATATATATATATATATATGAATGCAACGTTATATATAATATAATATAATTCAAAGATATATAATGAGCAATATATTTTCGTTTCATTTGATATTTTAAATATGTAATCAGCATTATATATACATAATGTGCTATGTTTATTACATAATATGCTATATAATATATCGCTTAATGCAACATTATATCTCGATCAAGATATATTTTTTTTCATTTGATATAGTATATATCCGCAAAGGAAAGTGATGGATGAAAAGGTTTAATTGTTCGAATATGGAATAAAAGTTTTCATTGATTCATGTGCATAATTAATAATGATATCGTGTGTTGTGCAAAAGTAAAGGAAATATATTTGAGATACATTGTATACTTAGATTTTAAGGGATTTGTACGACCCTTGAAAATCGGATATGCATTAATGATCAGTTTTCTTTCCCAATAATAACCCTGACTCGTTTTTTCACACTAAAAAAGAAGGATATTTATGCAATAATCTGAAGCGTCTGCTTTTTTAAATGAATGATTGAGATTCATTCTTATTTCTTATCTATAATCTATTCTCACCATAACCCCTCTCTCTCTCTCTATATATATATATATATATATATGTTACAACTCTCAAACTTGTATAGTTACATAGTGTACCATTAAACAACCACTTGATTTATAAAACACGTTGGGCTTAATATTAAGTGTAACTATTAATACTCAACCAATTATTAATCCCATTATGCATATGCCTTCTAATCGTCTGTTATACACTAGCATACGTGTATATATATATTCACAGATACCAAAATCAAGATCTCTATCAACCAAAGATGGAAAACAGCGGTCCCTTCCTTATCATTAGACACATGTAAATTAATACTACATCAATTATTCAATTTATATAGACGGCAGATACATCGAAAACAAATAATAGATTTATGCAAATCCTACAAGCTATTAAACCTTAGCAAAGAGAAAGCGATATGAGATAGGCAACTAGTGAAAGAAAACTCACCCCGCTTAACGAGCGGCGGCTAATACCTCTATGTCAAGTTATGCAATTGGATCTTATGTGTGCGTGTGAATGTGTTGAGAAAAATCCAAAAAAAATGGCGTGAATGTTATATATATATATATATATTTGCGTGGGCATGGGTTTGGAAGTTATAACCCTAAAGATATCCTAATCCTACTAGAACTCTTGTTAATTAAAACTCAATTCTAGATAAATATAAATAGAATTTGGGCTCAACAAATAATATTCTACAAAGCCCAATTTGAGGACAAATAATATAATTTGGCAATTATATAAGCCCAAAACTTAATAATATGATTTGATAATTCCATAAGCCCAAAAATTTATTTTATTACTTAGCCAATATCTGTAAAGTAAAATTTGAAGGCCCTAAAATAAATTATGAAGTTCGTTTTCTAGCTAGGGGCGCAACTACGGACTCCCTCAAGTCCAACACAAAATCGAGCATGACAATAAATCCAACGTAAATCATTCAAAATTTAAAGCAAATTAAATCAATCAAAAAGTGGGGTGTTACAAATTATATATAATTTTAATAGGGATTCCTTGTTTATTTGATTCGTCTCCATAAAATTAGCAGCAACTGTTTATATTTAATTTGAGGTGAGGGCTAATTTCTGTAAAATGTGGTTAGAGCAGACGCTATAAACCCAAGCGCAAGTTTATTTTCTTGCTTTTATCCATCTATTTGGAAGTTTCTCCTGCGTTCTAAATTAATTTAGTTGTAGACTCTCTCTCGACTCCCACTAGTTGAATTTTTTCGTAATCTATGTTGCAGATGCAAAGAGGCAGATGCGGAGATTGCGGAGTGCTTGTGAAAGGGCCAAGATGAAATTGAATCATTATTTGAGGGGATTGATTCCTTCTCTACTATCAATTGAGGAACTTAACATGGATCTATTTAATAAGTGTATGGAACAGGTGGAGATGTGCTTGCGGGATGCAAAGATGGAGAAAGTCGAGCAACGTCCATGACGTTGTGCTGGTGCAGCAGCTGTTGCAGGAATTGGGACGGAAAGAAGAACAAGATCATCACAACCAACAACAAGGGTAGGCTGTCAAAGGAAGAAACAGAGAGGATGCCGACATGTACATGTGGGAGGACGACGAATGCTTTGGAGAAAACTACGCCATCAAATATGAGAAGATTGCAGCCGGGAAGAAGAAGATTGAGGATGCTATACAGTGGTTGGACGCAAAAAACTTGCAGTGCCCTGCGCCTGCTGTTGCTCCACGTGCGTTGGCTTGCGCATGTCCGTGCACGAGTCTTACCGTGCACTGTTGCTTTCCCACGTGCGCTCGCCTACGCATGCCAACTCATGGCGACCCGCGTGTTTGCCTGCCATGCGTTTGATGGGAAAACTTAATTTACCCATGCTCTTTAGAATCTATCTTGGATGTTTAATTCACAATACATTGATTATATTCGTAACACGCTCCTATATAATTAATTGCAACACACATGGATTTTCTCATGTTTAACTATGAATTTCTAACATAGTAAATCAATGGCAGACTTTAGTTTTGATCTTTTGGACTGTTTTTCGGATACCTAATCTCTAATATTGAGTGAAAGTAATTTATGGAGAACACTGAAAATTTTCGCCCCCTACTCCGGTGAATAATTCGAAAATCACAATGTTGGAAAAATAAATAATCTGATTTTCTCCTACCCTGTATTTATAATACTCTCTCTAGAATCCTATTAGAATAGAACTCTGACATATCTAATAAACACAATAATAATCTTCTTCTCTGAAGATAATTCATATCTAGAATAATTATCTCTTGATATCTAATAATATCAGATAATATCTATCTAGATATAGAGGATGTATTAAATAAATAATACATTAACCAGAACAGAATCTCAGTGAGATTCATACAGGGATGGTCGAAATTACACTGTAAAAGCCCTTGAAGGGCTAGCCCATGGATCAAACACAAGAAATAAAGATAGAATTAAAATAAATTAATTATCTTATATTCAACCCAGGATATAAATTAATTCATAAATATTTATTCATTTTACTAGAGAATAAATGATACTTACCCCTTTATTACCGAAGTTAAGTTGAGCTTGTAGTTAGAGTTACGAATCCTCATATTTAAGATATCAGACGTCTATTAATTAGTTATAGCACTTTGACTGCTTAAAATAATTAATCTCTTTAATTCCTTAAGTAATAACACTCGATCTTATTATTGTACTTGAGCTAACTCAACGTATAGGATTTAGTACAATAAATATTTTTAGCTCCTTAAGGGGACGTCATCATCCTAAACAGATACAGTGACTCGATACAGGTAACTATCATGACATACAAGCACTGTCACCACCCAAGATGCAGAGAATCTTGGGTTATATCATGTAACTCTCACCATAACAAGTCAAAGTGATGTTCAGTAACTCATACTCACCTAAAACCTTATTGAGGTTTAGATCAAAGTAAAGTCATTGAGATCTAGGCTCTTCATGATTGCAAGATAGAAGAAATTATCTCACTGTGATCCATCAATACATCAAGACGTACCAGAACAAACAAGCAATCAAGTCAAGTTACTTCTTATCTATACTGCAGCCTATACCGATAACTCGTCGTCAAGTTGTCTCATATGTGATCATTTTTATATCTCAACTAGCTTAACCAATCATACAAACTTCTGTGATATTCCACACACTATATGATCTAACTTTTGTATGAGATAATGAGATAACATATGAAATCAAGTAAACAATTCAGATAGGAGATTGAAATAGTGGTAACAGGAAACATTGTATACAAGCTCAACCATCGTGCTTTCAGTATACGAATCCAACAATCTCCCACTTATAATAAAGCAAACTTTTGGTATACAATGTGTCTCCCAACTAGCTTTTACATACAACACCATCACTTTGCTTCTCTCACTTATACAAAACTTTTCATTCTAAGTGGGGGCCATCTTACGTAATGCAATTCATCGAACGTGCTTGTCGTAGACTATTTGCTGTAGGCTCTTCGTGAATGGGTCAGCTAGGTTATCCACAATACCAATTTTCTCTTTAAGCACATCTCATCATTGTACGATTTCTCGTATGATGTGGTACTTTCTCTCTATGTATTTCCTCGCCTTGTGGGTCCGTGGGTCCTTCGAGTTTGTTATTGCACCAAAGTTATCCCAGAACACTGTGATACTCTTGGGCAAACGAGGTCCCACATCTAGATCCAAGTGGTAGTTCTTGAGCCATACCGCCTCCTTAGCAGCCTCCGGTGTGGTTACATATTTTGCTTTCATGGTGGAGTCTACGATGCACCACTGCGTTGCACTCCGCCAAGATACAATTTCATCTCCCAAGATGAATACATAGCCTGAGGTATTTTTCTTCTCATCATGATTAGCTTCGAAATCCGAGTCTGAATAACCTAAAGACATTAGACTATCTGCCTGGTAAACTAGCTTATAATCTTGAGTCCTTTTCAGTTACTTGAGTATATGCTTTACCGCAGTCCAATGAGCTTGTCCAGTGTTAGACTGATATCTTGCGACTATGCCTACGACAAAATAGTTATCGGGCCTCATACACAAGATCGCATAGATGAGATTTCCTACTACGGAAGCATAGGGAACGTGTCTCATTTCCTCTATCTCCTTTGCAGTCAGCATATATGAGATTCCTACGACGGAAGTATAGGGAACATGTCTCATTTTCTTTATCTCCTTTGTAGTCTTCGGAGACTTCTCCTTAGATAAAGGAACGATATTTCTGAAAGGTAGCAATCCATTCTTAGCGGTTTACATGTTAAAATGACTAATCGCAGTATCAATGTAAGACGCTTGAGATAGAGCTCAATATTTCTCTCTTACGATCCCGGTAAACCTTGATCCCAAGAATGTATGTTGTATCTTCTAAGTCTTTCATCTAAAACTGATCGGATAACCAACTCTTTACGTCTGATAACAACTTCACATTGTTGTCAAGTAGAAGGATGTCATCTATGTAAAGTGCAAGAAAAACCACATCACCGTTGACATCTAAACGGTGCACACAACTCTCTCTCTAGGCAACTGGGTAAAACCATAGGTCTTTACCACCCCATTAAAATGTAAGTTCCATGACCGGGAAGCTTGTTTGAGTCCATAAATGGACTTCTTAAGCTACAACACTATATGCTCATCACCTTTGTTCACATAACATTCACGTTGCTGCATATAGATGTCTCTACATTCCTCAAGGAAACCTTTTAAGAATGCGGTTTTCATATCCATTTGACAAACCTCTAGGTTTAAATGAGCTGCTATGGCCAGAAGAGTTCTGATGGACTTGAGCATTGCTACATGCGAAGGTATCATCGTAATCGATCCCCTAAATCTAAATGTACCCTTTCCCCATAAGCTTGGCTTTAAAAGCCAAAACCTCTCCATCAGAATCTCTCTTCTGTTGAATTTGTATACTGGAAGCAGTTTTGGTTGAGCTTGTATACAATGATTCTTGTTACCACTATTACAATCTCATATCTGAATTGTTTACATGATTGCATATGTATGTCCATTTATCTCGTATATAAGTTAGATCATACAGTGTGTAGAAGATCACAGAAGTCTGTATGATTGGTTAAGCTTAATGAGATATAAAAAGGATCACAACTGAGATAACTTGAGGATGAGTTATCGGTATAGACTGCGGTATAGATAAGAAGTGACTTGACTTGGTTGCTTGTCTATACCGGCACGCCTCGACGTATTGATGGATCACGTGAGATGAGTTCTTCTATCTCGATCGTCGTGAAGAACCTAGATCTCGTGACTTTACGTTGTTCTAAACTCGTTAAGGTATTAGGTGAGTATGAGTTACTGACCATCACTTTGACTTGTCATGAGTGAGGGTTACATGAGATAAGTCAATATTCTCCGCATCTTGGGTGGTGGCAATGCTTGTATGTCATGCTAGTTACCTGTATCGAGTCACCGTATCTATTTAGGATGATGACGTCCCCTTAAGGAGCTCAAAAGGTTTATTGTACTAAACCCTGCAGGTTGAGTTATCTCAAGTCCAATAATAAGGTTGAGTGGTACTACTTAAGGAATTAAAGAGATTAATTATTTTAAGCAATGTAATGCTATAAATAATTAATGGACGCATGATATCTTAAATACGGGGTACATGAAGTCTAAGTGCAAGCCCGACTCAACTTCGGAAATAAAGGGGTAAGTCAGCTTTTATTCTCTAGTGGCATGATAAATGTTTATGAATTAATTTATGTTCTGGGCTGAACATAAGATAATTAATTTATTTGAGGCCTATCTTTATTCCTTGCATTTGATCCCTGGGCTGGCCCATCAAGGCCTGGACTGCTAAGAATTTCATACACCTGATAAGAGTCCCTCTGGGACTCTGTTCCTCTCTATCTGAAAAGATATTATAATATTTATTAGATATGCAGAGATCCTATCCTGATAGGATCTAGGGTTGCATTATAAATATAAGGTGAGAGAAAATCAGGTAATCCTAATGCTAGTGTGATTTTTGAAAATCACAAGAGAGATGATTTTGATTCTCGAAAATTCCAAGTGTGAGGAAGAAGACGAATTTATGCAGTACTTTCCATAGATTGCTCTTACTCGGTATTGGAGTTTTAGCAAACGGATATACCCGTAAGATCAAAGCACTAGTCTTGATCCAATTCCTTGTCAGAAAAATTCGCAGGTGAACACGGAAAAACACCTATGTGTTGCAATTAATTATATAGATGCATGCTAGGCAAGTAATCAATGTATGGTGAATTAAACATCCAAGATAGATCCTCGGGAGAGGTTAAAATCGATTTCCTACATTTGTATCGAGCCGTGGATTAGTATCTTCGCTCGCTGGATTAATTCACATTTGATTATTACGCGTACGCTATTTAATTGTGAACTGCGCTTATCGTGGCTCGCTTTAATTTTTTACGGATTTCGCCACCATGAGAAAATCCGTGGTTAGATTAGTGATAGGATACGGCCCAACTACTGTGCCCAAGCATCGTGCCCAATACAAGTAAACCCGACATCAAGCTCGGCTCGACAAGTTCGCCCATGAAGACTCTGAAGCTGCTGGAACGCAGAAAGCTCACCATATCTAAAAGAATCCTAATTCAAGAGGATAGATCTCGAATCCTAGTTAGAGAAGACTTGGATTCGAGATCTAGGTCAATACATTGTGTATAAATAGAGGCTAGATTAGACTACATTGATTCATTCACTCTTTGTAATTGCTTCACACCTCAATACACATATTCTCTCTCTGCCCCTGGACGAGATCTTATTCATAGATCGAACCACGAAATCTTTGTGTTCTCACATTTATTTCCTCATAAATTAAGATCGATCATCGCGCCGTCTGTGGGAAACGAAATTTGTGTTTTCGATCAACCACCGCTACAAGGAAATAATCATGACCAGTACACCAGGTTATGCATCCAGACCGTCGCCGCAATAACAACGCCGACGGCGAAGGGAACGCCGAGCTCAACTCGAAGAGCCCAATCGAGAGGAAACCCCGAGGAGCATATCCAAAGTCTTGACGAGCACGACACCCTGCCCCGCAGAGGCAGTTGCCATAGCGAAGCGCAATCGTAGTAATAATCCGTGGGAACCTCCGCTCATAGTAAACCTCGACGACGCCGTCAAGGGATTTCGAGAAAAATATGAGAGTTTCTCCGGCCTCGTCAAGCATTGTGGTCGCCACGCCCCAAGAACGGAACACCAAGCCTCATCTAGATACGAGGCATCACAACGAGGTCGGGGCCCAAACCGACCCGCAAGGAACGAGCAACGCGGAGAGGACGTCGTGATCACCGCAAGCCGCCCGAGTCGCCAGAATCCATCCACAACTCCGCCCGATCTCCGTGGGACGAGCAAAGAGAAAAGGCATCGTGGTCGCCGCGAAGTCGGTCCGAGTCACCTAAACGAAGTTCGATCGCCGAACTCCGTCCCGCCTCCGGAGGACGGCTTGATGGATACGGGAAGATAGCCACCCGCTCTCAAATAGAATACTCAACACTACTCCGGGATAAGCACCGGTACCAAGCATCGCCTCACGACGGGTCGAGGGATCCATGTAACTTTCTCTCAGCCCAATACAACATGATCAACCAAAAGCTCGCCGATTCACATGTAAACTCTTCCTGAGTTACTCGTCGACAACGCCCGCAGTGGTTCGGTACCTACCTACGGAAGCATCGGCCCTATCGCGACTGATGGTCTGCTTCCACCGAAGGTTCTTCCAAAAGCGGAATCAAAACGCCGTAAGACACCTCCTCACCATAAGGCAAAGCAGAATGAGTCCATCGGCGACTTCACGACAAGGTTTAACAAGGAGTGCTTGAAGGTCAAGACGTGAACGACTGTTAGTCATCTCGGCCTTCCAAAACGGCATCTTGTCGGGGCCTTATACCGAGAGATCGCTGGCACGAGCCTCAGACCGCTGCAGTAGTGGCGATAGCCAACCGTTCGCCAAAGCGGACGAGGTCGACAAGAGAAAGCGCCAAGCGCATAAGGCAGACCTTCGAAAGAGGAAGAGGAGACGAAGGAAGGAAGATCGAACCAAGGTCATGCGAAGCGCCGATGTATTACATCGTCCGATAAAGTCCAGCTCGGTCCGCGACGCTCGGAACGACCTCAAGACACCCTGCCGACGAAGCCGAGAGCGAAATTCACGACTCCACATGAACCTGCTCGAGAAGCCTCGACCGATGACAGTGAGGAAGAGGTGCCGACCTATGGATAAATATTGCTCATTCCATGATGATTACGGCACGACATCAAGAGTGCAAAGAGCTCATGGGTGAAATAGAGATGCTAGTTCAGACGGATCCCCAAGAAATACGAGACAGGTCGCCAAGCCGACCAAAGCCAAAAGACGAAAAAGAGAGGAAGAGGGAAATTGTGCCCCCAAAAAAACAAAGCAAAGACCGACGAAGAAGCGAGATGACGAGCCCCAATATGACGGGTGATCTCCACACCACGGGCTCAGTGGAGTCACGGTCCTCCCTGAAGGCCGATGCCCAAGTCCTAGACCCCCGAACCTACCAATAAGAGGTTCAGAAAGGACGAGGCGATCACCTTCTCCAAGACGACCCTGCTCCCGCGACAAGCATTCCCATCGTGATGCATTGGTGATCCGTAGTGGTCGCAAATAAGTTGGTGAAGCGTTTACATCGACAACAAGGCGTCGGTGAGCATCCTTTTAGGAATGCTTTGACAAGTTAGGAGTGGAAGACGCGCACCGCACAAGCCCCGCTGCCACTCAAGCTTCGCCCGGGAGAGACGCGCCTGTATGAATAATCGAGCTACCCGTCACGGTGGGAAAGCACCAACGACTCGACAAAGGTGGTGCAGTCAGAAGGAAGGCCAACTCGCCGATAACATCATACTAGGGCGTAGATTGGCCGACCGTAAGGGCGGTATGCTCAACGCACCACCCGACGATAAAAATACCCACCACGAGGGAACAACCGTGATCCGAGGTGATCAAGCAAGCAAGCAAGGAATGTGCAGTTGTTTTACGGTGTCGGACCTCGGTCCAAAGACCACGTGCATAGCAATTAAAGAAACCCAAGAGTTGGAGTCCGAAGTACATCGCCACTCCCCGACGTCGTGGAAGAGGTCGATTGTACAAAGATGAGCCATCAAGGTCGCCCGTGCTGGTTTCACCACGACACCAAGTGAAGGATCGATCATCCAACTCCTAAGGGAATTCCGGACGTGTTTGCTTGGTCTCCTCGACATGACCGGAGTCTCACGAGTATCATCACCACCGCTCAACATCGACCAACATAAAGCCGCTCGACAAAAGCAAAGAATCTTCGCACCGAACGGAACCAAGTCATTCATGACGAGGTGAACCAACTATTAAAAGCACGACACGTTTCGAGGTCAAATATCCGACCGATAGCCAACCCGGTGATGGTGAAGAAAGGAGGAGGGATGGCGAATGTGTATTGACTACACCGACCTCAACAAGCATTGCCCAAAGGATTGCTATCCCTTCCCAACATCGACAAGAAGGTCGACGCTGGTCGGCACAAGTCTTCGCTTGACTTATACAGGGTATCACCAAGTCCCGACGGACGACGAAGACGCCGCCAAGACAGCCTTCATTACCGACTTCTGGGTCTTCGATATAAAAGACGCTATTCGGCCTTAAAATGCAGGGCTACCTATCAAAGGATGGTGGACAAAATATTTCAGCCCACATAGGTCGGAATGGAGATATCGTAGACTACATCGTCGCCAAAGCAAGGAAGAAGTCGATGTGGCCGACCGGATCGCCCTCGCCTTCTTCGAAAATCAACCTAAAGTCAATCCCTTAAATGCACGTCATAGTCCGTCCGGAAAGTTCTGTGGTGTTGGGTTTCAAGAAGCGGCTAAAGCAAACCCGACCAAGGTCCAAACCATTTGGAAATGAAGATGCCAAGACTATCCATGACGACACAAGTCGACAGTGTGCATAGTCAGACTAAGCCGCTCTTTCAAAAGCCGCTGATAGCAGCCACCCTTCTTCAAGGTACTCAAAAGCCCCGAAATTCTCATGGGATGAGGTGCATGTCCGTCAAGACCTCAAGAGCTACCTCGCCGAGCTCCCCACTCTATCCGTCCCGAAGAGGAGAGGTCCTTTCTCTACTCGCCGCCTCGACGAATCCATAAGTGCAGTCCGGTACGAGAAGAAGGACGCCACCCCGGTGTATTTCATCACCGAGCACTAAAAGGTCCCTAAACGAGGTATCACCGAGAAGCTTGCCTTAGCATTCGTAAATGCCACGAGGAGACTACGTCCGCATTTCCATGCACATCGCATACAAGTCCTCACCGACTCACCCACTTCGGCAAGTATTGACGGCCCAAGCATCGTGGAGAATCGCGAAATGGGCAATCGAACTGGGCGAGCACGATATATCCTTCGCCTCGCCAGCCATCAAAGGTCAAGCCTCAGCGGATTTCTTGCCGAGGCTAACTTCGTCGAAAAACCGAAGCCCACCGAACTGTGACGACGATGCCAAAGCCAACCCGGTTGAAACACCGAGGGAGGCCGGCAACTCACGCTGACGGGCTTCGGGAAAACAGCAATGGAAAGGTATCTTACTCCTAGGTTCGACAACCAAGAATGCTTACTCACTTTGTTCACATTCAAAAATACGAACAACGAAGTGGAGTACGAGGCATCGATCACGTGACTTCGCCTTGCTCAAAGTCTCCGACACGAGCCGCAAGTTCACACGATTCTCAAGTCGTCAGAAGCCAAATGTTAGGAAAATACGAGGCAAAAGCTATGTAATGAAGAAGTATCTTGAAAAGCAAAAAGCACGCGAACTGACTTTCTCACACTTCCAGATAGTTCGATCCCAAGGGAGCAAAATAGCCGAGTCGACATCTTATAAATTGGCCTCGCCATCAACGAACCCGCCAAGAGAGGAAGTCCAAAGGTGAGCATAAACGATGCCAAGACGGAGCCGAGGTTAACATAGTCTCGATGAAGAACCCAATTGACGACTCCCATTCGAGAGTACTTGAGAAGGGCGAATCGCCTACCTACAAGTTCTGAGGCTAGAGGATCCCAACAAATCTGCGATATACAATTGAGCAGGAGTCCTATACGTAAAGTCATATCTCCAACCTCTTAAGGTGCTTACCGAACCGAGCTAATTACGTTTCTACGAGAAATACACGGGTTCGTATGAAGCCACATCGACCCCGAGCCTTGTCAAAGAAAGTCATGCGATGGGATACTATCACAACAATGTTCCAAGACTCAATGGACTCGTAAAAAGTGTCCAAGTGTCAAATCCATGGAACGTACAAGGCTACCCTGCATCGACCTCACCTCCGCATGCAGCCCTCGCCGCTTATGCAATGGGATCGACATCAGGGCCCCTTTGTAAAGCACCGTGACAGCCCATTTTTAATTGTTGCGATCGACTACTTCACGAAGTGGGTAGAAGTCGAGCCTCGCGAAAATCACAAGCAAGAACGCCTCAACTGTATGGAAGAACATAGTGTCGCCGCATCCCCCATATCCTCCTTTCTGATAACGAACACAATTCACTGATAAGACATTCAAAGATTGGTGTCAAGAGCTTGGATCCAACAAAAGTTCACCCGTGGCCCATCCTCAAGCAAATGGTCGACCGAAGTTACCAACAGACCATCGTAGGGTCTAAAACTGCCTCGACCGAGCTAAAGGCCTCGGGTGGAAAACCTACCACAGTCTTATGGTCGCATCTAACAACACCTGACCTCAAACGGAGAAACACCATACAGTTTGGTGTATGGAACCTGCGATGATCCCCGCAGATCGGAGTATCGAGTCCTCGCACTCATTGACTTCTCTCACAAGCAATGGAGAAAATTTACGAGCCGATCTAGACCTACCGAAGAAAAGAGACTCGCCACATCAAGGAAGCTCGGTACAAGCAACAAGTAGCTCGGTATTACAACCAACGTGTTAAAACCGACAATTCCAAGTGGGCGACCTGCATCTCGACATAATGAAGTCAAGAAAGCCGCACCGGCAAGTCGGAAGCCACACGGGAAGGACTCACCGGTCGACTAAGTCCTCGGCAAAGGGCCTATAAGCTCGCCAATTGTCCGTGAGCAATTACCCAACGCATGGCACATCATCCATCCAAGAAATATTATGCATAAGTGTCAATGGTCGGGTCTTGTTCGGTCATATTTTTAAAGTCCTGCTTAGAGTCCGTCTTATTTGGTGGTCGCGTCATCTTTATCAATAAAATCTTTATTTTTACGTAGTTCTACACTCACTAATGCATAATTAATCTTCACATTATTTACCCTCACGAGGACAAATTTCGACGGAGGTCGACACATCTGCTTCATACGAATGTAAATCTAACGCCACGATGCTCACATACGAGATCGACCACCTTCGCTTATTTCAAGCTGCTCTCTATGTAGACGAAGGGACCACCCTCCCACGACCTCGGCAAAAATAGAACCATTCCTACATACGATCGACTACCTTCGCTTATTTCAAGCTGCCTTCTATGTGACGAAGGGACCACCCTCCCGACGACCTCGCAAAAAACAGAACCATTCCTACATACGAGATCGACTACCTTCGCTTATTTCAAGCGCTCTCTATGTAGACCTAAGGACCACCCTCCCGACCCACCCCAAGAAAAACAGTGAACCATTCCTACATACGAGATCGACTACCTTCGCTTATTTCAAGCGTTCTCTATGTAGGCGGGGGACCACCCTCCCGACGACCTTGGCAAAAAACAGAACCCCACTGCATTTAAAACGATTTCTTTCAAAGCGGAATTTCACGAGGACTAACTACTTCGATATTACTCTTGTTCAAATACAAAGTCAATAAGAAACCATTCTTATTAAATAAAAGATGATGTGTTACATTTTACATTTTACGAGGACGAGCGGATCGAAAAGCCGAGCCAATCCCTAGAAAAATCGGAATTCAAAGAAATCATCTATGCTAATCCCACCTCACCTCGCCCGTCAATATTACGGGCCCGCCGAGCGACTCGGTCACTGACGAAGCCTGCGAGCTCGGCCTCCGCCACTGATGACGCCCGGTCTCGACGCATGAGGGTCCACGACGCTCAAGAGCACAGCACGCCTCTTGTGCGCCGCCACCCGATCGCCATAATGTGGTTCATTTATTCTGATCGGAAGCCCGGCGAAGAAGAGGCTCGCATCCCGTCAAGTATTTCGCCGAGCCGTGGTTGTCGAGCGACGACGCCTTGTATATGGTCCCGAGCCTTTTAATTCAGCATCGCTCGTGAATTGCCGTGAGGTCCGACCATATTCGCGCTGCACTTCAACAACGGGCAGCCTCGACAACCTTGGCTTCAACCTCCGGATCGCTATCCCACCATTTCGTGGATAACCTCTCGACTCGGCATGCTCCTCGGCTATCACCGCCTTCTCCTCATGGCGACCTCGAACGCCTCCACTCCAAAGGCAGCTCGAGTCACACAGCCTCCCGAGTGCTTTATGTTGACATCGACTCCGCACGCCGCCAAGCCGCCTTTATATGGAGGAGTTCAACCTCTTTCAACTCAAGAGCCCGCGATAGGTCTTCGATTCGGTTCAACCAGGAGAAGCATCAAGCATTTCAGAGACAACCGAATAAAAAGATAAGTTTTAACATAAACTTGTTATTTTATTAACATGCCCTTAGGCAAAAATCAAGACATTTACATTCAAAAAAAAAAGTGGTGAAAGACGCAGGATCAACCGACCCTCCCGAAGCTTCGCCATGTCCACGTCGCCGCCCAAGCCTCGGATAGCCTCACCGCCTCTTCTGAACCACGAGTCTCGACGCCTTCGGCCACCGCCTCCCGACCCTTTGCATGATCAGCCAATAAAGCCCTGGCCGGGGATCCCGATCCACGGACAAAGGCCGCATGCACCCGGACAAAACAACGGAGGAAGAGCGCAGTGCTCAGAAAGCACGGGAAGCTCCTTCTGTGCCGCGGACGAGCACATCAAAGTAGGCCTGCCTCAGACAAGATCCTCGGTCCCCTCGCACTCCATACTTGGCTTTGTCCAGATCCGGTAGTCCTCGGCGACCTCTTCGATTAAGGTCCGAGACGGGCCAGCAGCACATCACCGCCCCGAGACCATCCTCGAGAAGTCGGCCGACAGAACAGCTCTCCGCTGGGGCGCTGCTGCTTCTCCCGAGAGCCCGCCATGTCCGCTCCCGACGGGAACCTGCTCCACCGCCTTCATCGAGGCAACCTCGCCTAGCCGCCTGCCGCCTCACCACAACCGCCTCACGACTGCCCCCGCCGCTTCAATGGCCGTCGATCCGCCGCTCGCTTGACGAGGTCCCTGATCTTAGCCTCTGCCTGGACATTTTTGAGCAAGGAGGTATTCGACTCCTCCACCTCCCGAGCATACCGGCCACCCGCCAAACCGCGAAACGGCGCTTCAAGTAATCCGATATAAGATCGATACTCGACACCGCCGCCACGCCCCTCGACCCCCTATACAAAATATACATCAGTCGAAGAACACAATTTGGTTACTAATGCACAAAGTATAAGGACAAGTACATACCTCCTGAAAGAGACGAGGGCCGACTTGAACCGATGATCTCAGACTCACCCCCATGCGGCAACCGAGGACTCATGGATTACATCCTTCCGCCTTCAAGCGCTTGAGTGGCTGCTGGGGCGGGATCTCAAGGCCCCACAGTCATTTCGGCATGTCCTCGAATCCTTCAGGCCGAGACCTCGGCTCGGCCACGTAGATCGGTTCGCCACGTAGATCGGCTCCTTCCTTTTCTTCTTCCTTTCCTTCAAGCAGTTCACTACAAGGAAATACGGGTCAAGATCAACACGTAACTCATGAAATAAAGAAAAAAGAGGAGAAGAAGAGGCCTCACCCTTCACCGACTCCACCTGGAGGTAGGATCATAGTGGCTAAGCCCCGCCTCGCAAGCTCGGCCTCGAGAAGACCTCTCAACAAGGCCACTTGTCCCGCCTCCAAGTCACAAGCCCTTGTCGACATATTATCGGCGATCTTATCGATCGCCATGGAACTCCATATGTCCTCAAACCGCTGTAAAAGAACTTCTTCCGCCAGCTTGGAGATCTTTGATTTAATTGGCTTTGAAGTTCCTACGGGTGATAGATAATACCACCCGAACCGCCTTCAATTGCAAAAGCAAGGACGAGCCCCAAGGTAAAAGGAAAATTATGCCTATAGGCATAGACACCTAGGGCGCCTATATGCCGGAATGAGTTCGGCGAGTGGGCAAGAGATAGGCCGAACATCTCTTGAACTCAACATATACATAGTGGTAAGGAAGACGAAGACCGCCTTTTGCGTCGCCCTCAGACATCGGAATAAACCGTCCGAGGGCATAAGCCCTATCCTCCGGACGGGGCAACTAGCTCAATACTAGAGGGAATACTATATTGAAAACATATATCCCTAATGTCAGAAATACTTAGGATTGAAGAAAAAGAAGACACTTTACCGCAATCCCCCACTGAGGGGAATCGCAGACTACACTCAGAAAGAGGCATATGAATGCGAGTAAAAACAGGCAGAGACACTAAATCAGACGGGGAAACAGACACGATTTGACGCTAAGGCGACTTGTTATGAGAAGAAGTAGCCATTACTTACTTTTGTTTATCGAAGAACAAGATGTAAGCTTCAAATCACAATGGCGCTGAATAAAGTGTTTTCGCAGGCGAGGGTTTTTGAAAATCGTAGAAATGAAGGCGAAGTTGATAAGAGATATTATGATCAAGGAAGACATTCCCTAATATGCACTTTATCTGAATCCAACCGCCGCTAATTTAATGCAGACAATGCGATCCCGCCCTCCAAGACTCAAGAACGGCAGTAAAATCCCGCTTTCGCCCGCATAACACCGCCGTCAAAGCCAAGAAGAAGACCTGCTTAACGCCTGACAGTGAAGCCGTCAAGACTCGGCATAACACCGCCGGTGAAGCGGCAGAAGACTCGGCTTAACGCCGACAGTGTGAAGGCCAAGACCTCGCATAACGCCTCGTCAGTGAAGCGGTTAAAGACCCGATAACGCCGGGTGAAGCTGGGCCAGAGACCTCGCTTAACGCCCGTTAGCGAAGCAACATAAGACCGGCATAACGCTCGTTAGCGAAGCAAGTCAAGACTCGCACGACGCCCCTGCAATAAGCCGTGACACCGCCGTAGATACAAACAAAGACCTCGCAGACGATCACAAGACAAGATTCGATATACGACGCCAAAAGATCGACACACAAAGTCGCATAATGAAAAGAATGTGTAAGATCGCCCAAACTCCGCTTGTCACAACAACCCCCAATCCAAAGATGACCTCGTCAGGTCTTTTGTGGGTGTGATAGGATACGCCCAACTACTGTGCCCAAGCATCGTGCCCAATACAAGTAAACCCGACATCAAGCTCTACCGACAAGTTCGCCCATGAAGACTCTGAAGCTCACTGGAACGCAGAAGCTCAAACCATATCTAAAAGAATCCTAATCAGTAGGATAGATCTCGAATCCTAGTTAGAGAAGACTCGGATTCGAGATCTAGGTCAATACATTGTGTATAAATAGAGGCTAGATTAGACTATATCGATTCATTCACCTCTTTGTAATTGCTTACACCTCAATACACATATTCTCTCTCTCGCCCGTGGACGAGATCTTATTCAGATCGAACCACGAAATCTTTGGTGTTCTTAACATTTATTTCCTCATGAAATTAAGATCGATCAATTAGATTTTCTTATAAATCTAATCAGAAAGAGGAATGAAGATGAAGAACGTTTACGAGACCGCCACACCACACCCACGGAGAGGCTGGTCGGAAACCGGACGTGCGCGCGAGGGCATGCAGCGACCATGTTGTGCATGCTCGATGCTCAGAGCACCGCCGACGCAGCACGTGAGGCTTCGATGGCATCGGCGAACAAGGCGCGTGGAGAAGGAGCTCGGCCAGCAAGACGCGACGGCGCGACGAGGCACGGCATCCCCTCAAGACGTGGGTGCCCGTCATGCTAAGCGACGGCAGTCTAGCACGCGATGCGCGCAGATGTCTCGGGAGCATGGACAACGCCGCAGAAGCAGTTGTTCGGCTCGGCGCTTTGCGCAAAGCAAGCCGGCATGGTCATGCGCAATGTGTGCAGCAACGCCCGGCACCTCTCTGCAATAGCTCTCGGCTGGGCGACGGCCGAGCACGCACGGCCTCGCCGGTTGTATGACGCCGCCGGGCATTCCTCGCAACACCCCAAGAGCTTCGACTTTGAGACGGACGATTAGGCGACGGCAAAGACGGACGAGGTTAGGGCAGTATGGGCGGATGCGGTTGGGCGTCAAGGCCGTGGTCGTGCCCTACGCCGCTGCCCAATCCACATTGGGCCGACCCGTCCGCTTTCACCTGCACTCCATTTTTGACCCGATTCCAGATTTTTTGACCCGCCCGCCCATTCCAATCGCTCCCACCCGCTTAGATTTTTCGCCCAAATCCGCTTTTGACGAGTCCGGTCCAGGTTTCGGCACGCGAAGGCTAGTTTTGAAGTTTTAAGATCTCAGTACTTTTGCAAATTTATGTAATAAATTAGCGGCAAGCACAAGATCCATGAGGGCAAATATGAACTAATTTATTTTATTTTTATCGCTTAAAATATGTCGTGGATGTTTAAATTATGCAGAAAGTACGCGAATAACCCCGTGGTCGCAAAGAAGAAAGAAAAGTACTCGCGATCGAGTGGTGACCGCAGCTCCGCCAAGAAAGACTGTGCAGAGAGCTAGAAGAGAGCCCATGACCGCATGCCCTGCCAAGAAGATGGCAAGTAAGCAGTCCTTAATGATCAAGGCCGCGATCGCGTGGACAACCGCGAGGCACGCCCAGGATTTAACTATCCTACATATACTCCTCGCGGTTCCGCTTCCAAGTCCATCGCTAAGTCGAATATGACGAGGAGTTCGATAGATTCAAAGAGATATTTCAAAAGTGAATATCAATTCACTCTCTTTGAAGCGCCCAAACATGCCGGATATGTGAAGTTTCGAAAGATGCATTAGCAAGCAAAAGAAATTGCAATTTGAAAAAATTAACCTATCTCGTTAATGCAGCGCCATCTTACAACGAAGTTACCTCGCGTAAAGATCGGGAGCTTCACATTGAATGAGAGATTGCCGAGCACACATTCCCAATGTGTTGTGCGATTTGGGAGCAAGCATCAATCAAGTCACTTAATGTATTCAACCGCCTCGAGCTAGTAAGATGAAGCCAACAAAGATATCATTGATGATGGTCGACAAAGTCAATACATACCCTAAGGAATTGTTGAAGACGTGTTGGTAAGAATCGGGACTTTGTCTTTCCTAACGATTTTGTTATATTAGACATACCGAATTCAAGCATCAACTACTAATCTTGGTAGACCTTTCTAGAACCGGTCGTGCTGATTGACGTGCGCAGAAGGTGACCTCACGCTTCGTGTCAATGATGAGGAGCTAAAGATTTAATATATGACGCCATCAAGCAACACGATAGTTCGTGAGCCCCGAAAACCGCTATTCGATCACTATCACATCGCTAGTCAAGTCTCGTGACTGAAAGGCAATCGACCGGCCGATGAAGAGGCTAGAAAGAAGAGATGGACTCTGCATGGAACCCGAGTGATTCATTCAAGTTCGGAGGAGGCTACCATACGCTAAATGGTGGTCTCGTTGTAAATGTTAAGTATAAGGCAAGAAAAAGTTTGAAAGACCACAGTTGTCAAATCGCCCAATTGACGAGTAGGTAACGCCGAGCTAGCGACGATAATCCAGAAGACTCGGTCGAGGTAACCCAACAAGTTTTACATGCTTTATGTTCTTATCGCTTTTGTTTTTGCTTGTTTTCTTCGTGTTGTCGTGTCGTGTCTTGTTTGTTTGTTTTAAGTCCCAAGGTATATCATCAATGGCGAGGATTCTATTCACCCGAGTAGCGCGACGTGACGAGGTAAGGTCTCTACCAACTACACTTTTCTCGCAAACCTTATCATTTCCATTTCCACAAGTTTACAATAAGTTTGGGTGGAGTGACGAGTTTGGTTGGTCGACGTTCTGCTTATGTTTTTATGTTTTCTTGTAAAGTTGTTATGCTTTGGGACTTTGTCGTGTTCTTTGTTTTGTTGTGTCTCGTCGATCAACGAGTTAAGTGAAATGTTTTAATGCATGTTGCCAATGATGATAGAAATTTTCTCAAAATGTTGTCGATAGTACATGATGTGTTAGGAAACGAAGCATGAATGACTTGAGATTGCTTAGCTTGTTGTTTTTCACCATTTGCTTAAAACCGTGAGACTTGAGCTTCACCGCATAAACATCTTCGATACGCTTTTAATTGTGTGATATCGCATGTAATTATCTTCGAGAACTTCGCTTTTTCTCTGTCAAGGTCAATATGTGTTTTGAATATGGAAAGGATAAAAGACCATCTTTGCTTAACCACATATTTACCCAAACACTAGCCCAATGATATATACCGCTTGTCGCCTTCTTTGAGCCTTTATAAGACTTTATTCTTTCGATTAACCGGACGATAGGAGGCGAGATGGATATGGAATCAAATGGAGGAAATTTTTTTTGATATTCTAAGTCGATAGAAGATGAAGAATGGTACTGTAAAAAGAATAGACCCTATAAGCTCTATTACAAAGGCAAGAAAAGACAAATTTTAGAAAATGCGAGCATAAAGGAAGTCAATTATCATAGTATATGGTACCATGAGTCGCATAAATGATCGAATTAGCATGTTGGAAAGAAAAGGGAAACGGACAAAGTCCATATGAGTTGATTATATAAATGGAGGTACTGGAGTATATTTGAGTCACTTAGCCATATATTATCCAACCTTGACCAATGTGCCTACATTACAACCTATGAATAGTCATTTTTATCCTAATTTGAACGGATTTGATGTGGTGGAGATATTAGAGAAATGGCAAGCCTATGGCTAAATTTTGCATTGCATTGCATTGACTATCGAGTGTATACACGCCCTTTATTTCTTTACGAGTTGAGTGTACTATATATTACGCACATGCCGTTGTGAGGGTGGAATTGAATGAGATTTTGCTTTCAATGGTTGTACATTGTTGAGTCGACTAATGTCGCTATGTGCGCTAATGATTTTGAGCTTTGATATATTTATGAGGCGTTATTATGTTAATCACCTTGTCGACGCCGCTGATCTTTTGTTGTGTCTCTTCTTTTTGGTTTTGTTTTGCTTGAGGACAAACAATGCTTTAAGTTTGGGGGTTTGATAAACGCCGCATTTTACACGCTTATTGTTGATATTTAAAGATGATTTTAGATCGATAAAGTGCGCTTATGTCTCGATCTCAATGCTTTTACATATTTTTGGAAAATATCGCCTGGGTCCGCTTTGGTGTTTTGTAGGCTTATAAGTCGAAAACCAAGCATGGAATGAGGCACGAGCGAAGAAGGTTGAAACAGGCTCAGCCACGATCGCCTCGCGTCGCTAGCCCAAGCGCGAAAGCGCAAGATACGCCACAAATGTGATGGCTCATGACCGCCTAGCGACCGCTAGGTCGGTCGCGAGGAAATCCCACGCCACGATCGTGACATAGTGCTCGCGAGCTACCCAACATGCGAAAGAGCTACTGCCCGATTTCTGACACACCTGCATCGCAAGCGAGGTCGCGAGGTAAGCTTGCGCGCGCACACCCACCGAGAAACGAGGATGGCCGAGCGAGGATGTTCTCATGATCGAAGTCGCGATCATGAGCCAGTGTCATGGCGTGGGCGTAGGACCAAAATTAGGGTTTCACCTTATTCTATAAATAAGATTACCCCATCGCGCCTCAACTTTCCTCAAAATACGATTTTAGACGCTTTCCGCGCTTTTTCTATTTTTCCGATATTTTCAGTTTAGCTTTGATTTAGATTCATTCTAGTATTAGTTTTAATTCATTCTACATTAGTTCTACGCATTGTTAACGATTTGGAATGTTTTCGTCCGAACGAATTGCATCGCTTTTCCTGCTTTCGCATTGGGTTTGGATACGAACCCAACCATTGTTCTTCAGACGCTTCCCTACGGGTTTTATCAATTTAATTTCTATTTTTATGATTATTTCGTATTTTATTCCGTTAATTATGTCTAGCTAACTTTCCATTCTAATCCTAGGGTTTGCATGATTCTATCCTATATGTTGTGATTCCTGCTATTGTTATTTACCTTCCAGGCATTGATAAATGATTCTTGGTGCTTATTTATATATGTTAATTTCTGATCAATCTTGATGCATATCTAGTTGCCAGCAAATTTCTTAATGCTTTAATTGTCAATCGATCTTGAATGCATGATACCGATAAGCCTTGAGTCGTAATCGAGATAGGAACATTCTTAGAAGCATATTCTTTGTGATCCTTTTGAGTTGCTTATTTTACTCTGTAGAGATATAAATAATAGGGAAAATTAGTAATCAACCGCCACAATTGTCGTGAATGTAAATTGTTGGTTACATATGTGATCTTCCATCTTGTCTCGGATTAAATGGTTAATAATAAGCGAGGATAAACATACGCTGGGTAGGATTAATGCATCCCTAGGTTAGTCTTGTAGGAAATTGATTTTAACCCTCCCGAGGATCTATCTTGGATGTTTAATTCACCATACATCGATTATATGCCTAGATGCACCTATATTATTAATCGCAACACGAGGGAGTTTTTCTCGTGTTTACCGCGAACTGTCGAGGATGAACGGATCAAGACTCGTGCTTTGATCTTCCGATCGTATCCCATCGCTTAATCTCCAATATCGAGTGAGGACAATCTATGGAGAATGCTATAGAAAATCACCTCTTTCTTTTCTCTCAAATTTTCGAAAATTCTCACCAATGGATTATGGTAATTCTCAAAAATAATGATTGAGGATTAGCCTGATTTTCTCTCTCACCTTATATTTATAATGCCTCCCAAATCCTATCTAGATAAGATTATGCATATCTAATAAATATAATAATATCATTTAGGATAGAGAGGATCAAGTCAGAGTCCCAGTAGGACTCTTGAGAGAGAGGGGCGAGTTCCACTAAACTCCAGGCCTGGATGGGCCAGCCCAGGGATCAAATGCAAGGAATAAAGATGAGCCTCAAATAAATTAATTATCTTATGTTCAGCCCGTAACATAAATTAATTCATAAACATTTATTCATGCCACTAGAGAATAAATGTTGACTTACCCTTTATTACCGGAAGTAAGTCGGGGCTTGCACTTAGACTTTACGAATCCCCGTGTTTAAGATATCAGACGTTCATTAATTATTTTACGCTCGATCGCTAAAATAATCAATATCTTTAATTCCTTAAGTAGTACCACTCAACCTTATTATTGTACTTGAGATAACTCAACCGCAGGTTTAGTACAATAAACCTTTTGATCTCCTTATGGGACGCCATCATCCTAAACGGATACGGTGACTCGACTACGTAACTAGCATGACATACAAGACTACCACCACCCAAGATGCAGAGAATTGGTTATCTCATGTAACCTCACCCATAGCAAGTCAAAGTGATGGTCAAGAACTCATACCACCTAATACCTTATCGAGATTTAGATCAACGTAGTCTCCGAGATCTAGGTTCTTCACGACGGTCCGATAGAAGAACTCATCTCACCGGTGATCCATCAATACGTCGAGACGCACAAGCATAGATAAGCAACCAAGTCAAGTCACTCTTATCTACACTCAGAGCTCATACCCCGGCAACCTCGCCCTCAAGTTGTCTCACCGTGATTCTATTTATATCTCATTAAGTTTGACCAATCATACGCATTCTCGTGATCTACAACACAATCGTATGATCTAACTTATATATGACATAAAAGGATATACATATGCAATCATAAACAATTCGGATAAGAGATTGTAATAGTGGTATAGGAATCATTGTGATACAAGCTCAACCAAAAATGCTTCCAAAGATACAAATCCAACAATCTCCCACTTATACTAAAGCAAAACTTTTAGTATACAATGTGTCTCTTTACTAGCTATTACAAACAACACCATCACTTTACTCCCACTTATACAAAAGTTTCCTTTCTAAGTGGGTGCCATTTTAATGACGCCCAATTTTAGGAAGGGTACGGATGCCGGTGTGATTAAATTGGGGGTTGAAGTCGGGAAGAAGGAATACATATAACATACACGATAAGAACATGTGACCATGAAATCGGGCAAAGATCTCCTCTATAACTAGGACATATCCTCGGCTTATGCGTAAACAATCCACCAATGTAATAATATCGATATCATAACCTCGTAAAACATGATCTTGGTTTATAACAAGTAATGCAAGAAAGAAAATAGCATTACACCCTATCGACTAGACCAAATAACCATATAGCATGCTCATATCGGACTCACAAAGATAATAACATAATAGCAAATCTTGTTCCCAATCGTAAAGCAAAATAAGGACAAGAATACATCAACATCGTAATAATGATAACACAACATCGCGGAAGCATAGCATGAAGAACCCGCAGCCCACCTCCTGGCCGCCTGGCCCGCCTCTCCTCCATCTCGTGAAAAGATTTGAAAGAGTTTGGGGTGAGTACTAGCGCACTCAGCTGGGGTTTTATCATAAATCAAAAGAATCATGATGCAGTTCGAGCACTTACCTTAGAAGGTTTTAAAACGAAGTCCACTTCTAAGTAAGCAAAATAGATTTTTCAATTTTCGATACCGATCCGTTATTATCGCACTCTCATCATAGAACCAAGAACCACGGCTCGGAACGTATCCCGCCAGCCCATCACATCTCATTCATTCGCCCGAACATATCCACCAACCCACAATATATCGTTCGAAACATATCCAACAAACCCATGCCCGTAATGTATCCACCGACTAACTGTGTGGACTTGAGGTCAAATCCCGTAACCATAACCACCTCATTACTATTTTCAGGTGGACTTCCGGTTCATCCCTTCGTAACCATAACCACGTATTCTGGGTATATCCCTCACATCAATACTCAAGACGGTGATCAACCCAATCGAATCAGAGATCCGTGCGTAATCACAATATAACCATATCTCGGATCGTAGAACAAGAATAACTTCACCAAACATTTTACGGCGAACATGATTTATTTTGAAATCTCGTAGTAAATAACTCAAAATAAGCATATATAACCCAACCGAACAGTATTTAAAATGTTAACCTGGAGGTATTCACGATCCGATGACTTCACCGATTGCCTCGGTAGGTACCAGTAACAAGACGGAACAACTTTAGCAATGATGCATCATGGACTCCACCATGGAGCCGAACTATGTAGCCGCCGAGCATGCAAAGAGGCTATACTGGTTCAAGAACTACCTCAGGATCTAGACGTGGACACCGTCATGCCTAAGAGTATCATAGTTCTGTGATAACTCAGGTGCGATAAGCTCAAGGAACCACGGACCCACATGAGTAACCAAACATAGAGACAAAGTACCATGTCATCGAGAAATCGTTGACTGAGGAGCGTCATAGTAGAAAAGATTAGTTCAGCGGATAACCTAGCCGATCCATTCATGAAGAGTCTGTCACAAAAGTCTAGTAAGAGCATATTCGAGGACTTGGATTACAGAAGATGGCACCCACTAGAAAGGAAACTTTTGTATAAGTGGGAGTAAGCAAGAGGATGGTGTTGTTTGTAATAGCTAGTAGAGAGACACAGTATACTAAAAGTTTTGCTTTAGTATAGTTTGAGATTGTCTGTAGATCTGGGCGCTTTGGTTGAGCTTGTATACATGATGCTCTCGCATTACCACTATGACAATCTCTATCGAATTGTTTACTTCATTGCATATAAATGATCCTTTATCTCAATATAAGTTAGATCATACGATGTAGTATTGTATCACGTAAGATACATATGATTGGTTGAATTAATGAGATATAAAAGTATCACACACTACTACAAATATCACTTTTCTCTACATTTTAGACACGCTTTTCGTAAAGCGAGTGTTAGGTATAGACCTACGCTTTTTATCAAGCGTGTCTATTTCGCTAATTTTTAAATATGACACCTATGCGTCAGTACTATGAAAACTTGCACTATAAACTGGTAATCCAATGTTCAGTCGTGTTTTAAAAAAAGCGTAGTCTATGTGCATAAATTTAAAAAATAAAAAAAATTCAATCCTCAGACAATCGAACTCAAAAAATTCATACTCAACATTTTCCTCACCTCCGATTTCGTGACTGAAATCACCTAGTTATTGTTGAACCATATTTCCATGATTTCAAACTGATGTCTTTCAGGAGGCGGTTCGAGATGCCATATTCTCTGTTTGGCTTTCAGGATAATTGAGATTTGACAGGATCTGAGCAAAATTTGGTCGATTTCTTCAAATCGTTGCTAGAGAGGCTCGGACGAGATCTTCGTGAAGGTAGGTTGTGCACAGCTGCTCCGGCGCTAGAATGCCCGCCACAGAAGAGATTGGCGTTATCGACCACGATTGGGATCACTGCGTGGCGGAGGTTGGCTGAAGTGTCAGGGCTGACGATATCCGGTGCATTTTAACGAGGAACTGGACAACCGAGTGTGATTCGACTAAATGCGTGTGAACAAATGCATATGCATTCACTTATACCGAATATCATTAACAAACTTGTATAGACGTTTAGATATTGAGCAACGTGGGAATCTTTAGGTTAAATTGTGTAAGAATGTTTTGCAAAGATTTCTTATTCTCTGGAATTTTATTTTCTAGCATTAGTGAGTTCAAATAAAATAAGATCGTGTCGATTGACATGAATCAAAATATCTAAAGCCGAAATATTGCTTATACTTGGCATGTATTAGTTCTCATCTCATCTCTTTATTGTTTTACATGTCCATGTTGTCTTCAGGTCATTAGTTATGCTGTGAGGAACTTCTCGAATGCAATTTAAATTGTGTTATTCTTTTATGATTAATGTCGCTAGGTTTTCTAAAAGTGATATATTTGGTGTATGGTGAATCACATACTCGAAGTCGAAGAGAATGTTGTGTATCTCGGTCGAAATGAGGGTGTGTAGTTTATCCGAGAGTTGGTAACATAGGAGGTGCTTGTTTTACGTCATATAGTGATTTAACCCCATTGGAGATTTGTATGGAGGGTTGGGCGGCGAGATGTCAAATGTCGTCCTCTGAGTCGAGAGCTGTGTTCTTGATACTAAGTTCTTGACGAAGAGAATTCAAGGAAAGTACATAAGTAAGTTTATGAGGTTAAAGCATGTATTTACAATTTTGGATTCATCGCTCATGGTTGATTATGCACGCGTTTCAGTAAGCTGTGAACTCTGTGAAGTAAAATTTATTATGTCTTGTGCAATTTAGCTCAAGTTCACTTCATTGTAGCTTTTAGAATAAATCGCCAGCTTTGTATGAGGAGAAAGGTTTTAACTCATTTTAGCATAAAGGGTGACATGTACTTCCTTTGGAGCAAGATGCAGTCATCTAATGGATAGAAAATTTATTTGATTAGGAAATGGAAATGCTCTGCCCAGAAGTTTGATGCATTATTTTTTTGAAAAGTCGGCTTCAATTTACTGTCGCATTAATTTCAGTATGTCTTGGGATCTGATTGTTCTAGGTTGGAACAAGAATCGCTTCTTCTTCAATATGAAGTACTTCGAGGATCAAGTTCAAGCAGGTGAATGGATGAAGTTGAGCGCTACTTAAGTGGATTTACAAAGGTCGAGGATAACGGTATTAGATGAAAATTTCTTTTAGATTAGAAAGCAATATCTGAAGTCTTGATAATACAACTTCTTTCGAATTATGGTGTGATGATTTATTATTTTGTTCATTTAATTAATAATCCTTTTCGACACTGTCTCTAAATTTTCGGATGAGACGAAAGAATATTTGCAAATTAAATGGATTCTTCCATTCTTGATTCAAAGCACTTAAAAATTACATAAACTTAAATAAAGTTAGTTCTATAATGTTTGCTTTGGAAACTCACTATATAGAATTCCATTTCAAAGTCATTTCTTTTCTCCTTGAATAATGCTCAAGAAAATGGCTGACTTCTTCTCTTCTTTTCGTTTCTTATGTGTGTTTTAACTTTTAAACTCACGTTGGAATGGAGATAAAGTTTAAAAGAGCTACATGAAGCTAATATATCCTTCAGATTTCATCTTGCAACAGTGCAGGTACTTTATATCATCAAGTTGGTTTGATGAATCTTCTAATGTCATGGTCGACATCATTTCATTCATTATGCTTGCCATTTTTTGTGACTAACCATCGCTTCTCATTTGTGATGGCGATTGCTTTGAAGCGCCATCGAGCTGCTGATATCATCTTCATTTTGTGGGAATAACAAGTAGTGTAGTGGTGGGGGAATGAAAGGTGCCCATCGAGTTGTTGTCTCAAACATTGAAGTTTTGATGAATAGCGTTTCAATAGTCCAAAATGGCTTTATCTTATTCCGTTGTTATTCTTTACGGTTCTGTGCGGATGTTTACTTTTTAATTGAGGTATGGTTGTTAAGAATTAGATTTACGGTAAAGATTACTTTGCTTACCGAATTTTAGTCTTTTTTCATCTTGTCCAAGAGTAGGATAGAATTTAATTTTGCACTTATAGTCTCGAAAATCTCTATTGCTTCCGATTGATATATCGATTTATTTGTACATTTTGGGCCATGGATTGAGTTTGTGGATGCTCTTTCTAAGTTATGTTACTTATGGCTCTTCGTGGATAATGAGTTTTGTAAGGAGAGTCGACTTGTCTGGAGGCCTCTGTGTATAGGATATTGAATGTGGCTAATGTAAAATATGGATTTTGATTTAGGTTTTCTAAGTTTAGATGTAAATAAGGTTAGTGTAAGAGGGGGAGTGCATTTAGTTTGTCCCGTAGACGGACGAGGAGTTGGTGTGCGGCGAAAGCTTCTTAAGAAGTCCCAAGAGTGGTGAACAGCAGAGCTCGGGGTCATTGGTCACACCTGTAAAAGATTCGGTCAGATGATCGGTTTGTTACTTTTGGTCAAGCCTCTCCTTAGTAATTTCTCATTTGATATTGTAATGTAGACCATCACTATGTTAACGTTCCTGGTTTCGCTTATTCATTTGTTTGAATATCACTAGATTGAGTTCTACACTATGTAATGTTCTTGTTGTTATGATGTTTTGAAAATTGATCTTTTATTCTATTTTGTTTACGCATTCCTCAACAGGTTGTTATGAACTCCATTAAATGACATATAAACATCACATTTGTAATCAATATCTGTTTTTATGTATCTTACTTAGTCTAGACAGTAATTCAAGTCAAGATTACAATACGTGTGTTCCAGACAAGAATTTACATTCGTGTCTTGTTTCTTTCCTTAATCACCCAAACTCGATATGAATCAAGACGCTGCTTGTATTATATATTCGTGAAAGGCGTGCTTCTAATTACAAGTAAGAATCTGCGTTGTTTGTTTGAGACATGGCTCTCCTTTTGATCTTTGGTCCAAGAAAAGTTTCATGAAGCCTCGGGGTTCGAAATCTTGCATGTTTATTAAACAATCGACTCTTCGGAAAGATTTGACATGATAGAAGGAGGTTAGAAGTTTAGCTTTTTCGATTTTGCAAGAATCTGCATATCTTCACATTCTGGTTTATCTTCAATCAGATGGACCACATTGTGTGGATATCCGGCTTGGTCACATCTGACTTATTAACTCTCAAAGCACTCTTTCAACTACTTTCTACAAGTATCTGTCCAATTATTAGATGTTTAGTATTCTTTCTCTCTCGGCCATCCTTTTTGTGCTTCAATATCATGTGAACCATCGAACACATAACCTCAACCCATAATTTTTGTAGAACTTTTCCTCCGAAGGAAACAGACTTCATTTTAGCTAGTTGCTTTAAACATCTTGTCGATGTGCCGAGAAGAAAATATGAACTCGTGGTCTATTAGCCCAGATTGAGAGACCCATCTATCCCTCCCAGGCCCGGCCTGGCCGCTCTTGTTTGTGATGGTCGCATTGCTTTGAAGGCCATCTGTCGCTAAAATTTATCTCCATTTCACATTTTTCATATGCAATGGTGATTTTTTGTCTGATGGCCTTCATGTGATCATCGTTATTCTCTTCACTCGCATTCTTCTTCGACGGGAATGGCGTCCATGCCCATGACTTTAGGCACTACAAAGAGTTGTGAAGAAAGATGAAGGCAGTGGTAACTGGTTTTTCTTCTAATGCTTAAGCTCCTATGTCGGATCTGAAGGAGGTTATTTAGCATTTGTTCTTCGGGATTCTTTGATTTGGCTATTCTACTCGTGGTAGTTAACTTGGTCTCCTTATTGCCTCGGGGATGTTCAATAGTTTTATCGTGCTTCAAGTAGTCTTTGCTCCACTTTGCTTCCGGGACAATTCGACAAGAGGACATTTTAAAACTGGATCTCGTTTCATCGATGCATCGATAAAGTTGTAAATCTTTTCGAGTTCACTGGTCTTTAATTATTTTGTAGTGTGATATGGGGATACGTCTTATTGTTTTGTTATGTGAGTGCATAGTATTTTGTATAGTGATTTTGTGTGTGAAAACAGTTGTATATTTTCGATAATAGGATTTTGTAGAGCGTAATGAAAAGGTATTTGAATAAGTGATTTTGAATGTGTCTGCAATATATTTTAATCTCATTTGCTTCGTATTAATTGTACGAGGTTTAATAAAGAAATTACTACGGTTGAAATTCGAAAACCAGTAGTTATTAAATTGACTACGTAGTAATAGAAAAGCATAAATTGTGGCATTAAAAGCCGTAGTAAATAAACTCAAAACCGTAGGTTAATACATATAGACTCACGCCAGCGGGTGTATGTGAATTTTATGTAGTCATGACGTAGGACTACGGCTGAAGTCTTGGGTATAGCTCTGGCTACGGTGTGTCGTTTAGTAGGGTAGGTACTAGGCGTGGGTCGGCTGTCATGTGGAAACGCGCCACGTGTAGGTGTGCAGAAATTTTGTGTGATGCTTATGCTAGGCCAGTGAAAAGGTAGTCTATGTGCGAGCGGTCTGTAGTGGGTATAGACCAAAGCGAGTGATGCGTGGGCGTTGATAACGTGAATGCTAGCTAAGGTTGTAGTGGCGACCACGCAAAGCGATTATGCCGCATTTTTCTCTACACCACTTTTCTCTACACCATCGAACAGCACATACACATACACATAAGCAGTCTACATCAGATTTTGTAGTAGTGCGTGAGATAACTAAGGAGGCGTTGCTGTGTATAGTTGCGGATAGAAAACGTTGACTACTAGTTGTCTATCGCCGCACGCCTCCGACGTATGACGGATCACAAGGAGATGAGTTCTTCTATCGGACCGCCGTGAATAACCTAGATCTCGAGTGACTTTACGCTGATCTAAATCTCGATAAGGTATTAAGGTAAATGGTCGACATCACTTTGACTTGCTATGGGTTAGGGTTAATGAGTTAACCAAGATTCTCTCGATCGTGGGGTGTGCTTGTTGATGTCATGCTAGTTACCGTGTCGAGTCACCGTATCCGCTTAGGAATAATGACGCCCCCAGGAGCTAAAGGTTTATTGTACTAAACCCCAGTTTGAGTTATCTCAAGTACAAATAAGGTCGAGTGGTACTACTTAAGGAATTAAAGATAATTGATTATTTTAAGCAAGAACTGCTAAAATAATTAATGGACGTACGAATCTTAAACACTGGGATTCGTAGTCTATGCAAGCCCACTCATTAAAATAAAGGTAAGTCAAGATTTATTCTCTATGGCATGAATAAATGTTTATGAATTAATTTATGTTCGGGTGAACATAAGATAATTAATTTATTTGAGGCCCATCTTTATTCCTGTTATTTGATCCCCGGCCCATCCAGCACGGATTTTGACTCGCTCCTCCTCAGGAGTCCATCGACGACTGCTGATCCTCTCTATCTATAATGATATTATTATATTTATTAGATATGCATAAATCCTATCTAGATAGAGTTTGAGCATTATAAATATAAGGTGAGAAAATCAAAGCTAATCTCAATCATAATATTTTTGAGAATTGCCATAATCCAAATAGTGAGAATTTTCAGAAATTTAGGAAAGAAGAGGTGATATTTACTATAGCATCTCCATAGATTGTCCTCACACTATGAGTTTAGGCATGGATACACCCGAAGATCAAAGCACAGTCTTCGATCCCTTCTCCTCGACGTAGACGGTAAACACGAGAAAAACCCTACGTGTCTGCATTAATATATATAGGTATGCTAGGTATATAATCAATGTTGGTGAATTAAACATCCAAGATAGATCCCTGGAGAGGTTAAAATCAGATTTCCCACAATCATATTACGGCTGTTTGTCGATCATGAGACTTCTATCCGATGCGGGGTATGCCGTGAGATATCGACATTATCTATCGACCGAGAGAGCTTCAATCTTAGGCGGACCTGCCTCGCTTTGTTAGTCACTGAGCTATGTATTCATGGTTAATTTGATGCAATGACCATTGAGCCGTTCTCCGAAGGGAATACACTGGCGATGAAATTCCCAAGTGGCTACCTAGGTGCCCTGCTTGGCATCCGATGGACCGTATTCTGTATAGTAGTGGCGCTATTAATGTTCGAGAGCTGGACCTTCTCCCCGATAGCTCATTCTGTCCTACCACCGTGGATTCCACCTTCTATTGCCGCCCACCATCGCCTGAATCATGCGCGTCTGCGTACCATCCTCACGTCGGCCTCCCGACCCATCCATCGCCACCCCGCATGCACCTTTGACCATGATTCTGTGGAGATTGAGGATCCCGCTGGCCAGCTGCAAGACCAGTAAGAGGTGACTCGGTGCTCGTCTCTTTCATATATTCCCGACCAAGCTTTTGAGGAGGTCATGCCGAGATCCCAGAGACACGAGGCATGTGGAAGAAGCCGGGTCATTAAAGTCTAAGATCCTATTGCTCCGCACTCAAGGCGCGAGGAGGAAGATCCGAGAGAAGACCAGAGGAAGATCGAAGAGGGACATGGGAAGATCAGAGGACACGAGGAGGACCTTTCCTTTGATGAGATGGAGGGATTAGATAGTTCCATACTTCCCACTAACTCGATGCATGGAGCCATGTCACACCAGCGCATCATGGTTCTAGTTCTTAGGACTAGATAATATTTTGTCTATATAATTTGTATATCTTTCTGCATACATGTGAAAACGATGACCGCTTCCGACATGAAACCTTATCGATATCCACGGTACGCTTTAGATTTTGTACACACGTGACTAGGCTACCGAATGATGCCGATAATTTTTCGGGATCATACTACGTACGATTTTGTGATCTTAAAACACTAATGAATGTCCTCGTAAGCATTTGAGTGATATGACTGATAGCTCCCGAGCCTTTTATTTTAATATTGTGATATCGGTTGTTCGATGGCGTCTAGATTTATGCTCATAATTGTATATGCATACCGTGTGATATATACATTGATCCGATGGATAGTATAAGAAGATATTTAATCATGTATCTTTACGAAGGATATGATGCACTCGAAAAGAAGAAATCGGAGGTAACACCGACGAGAGAAGACACCCACCACCAGCCTGACCACGAGAGCGGATTGAGGACTATTCGTCGCGAACCGCTCCACTTTCAATGGGGATTGGAATCCTGAATGTTGAACTGATTCAGACTAGATCGAACTTCAACTTCCTCCCGCTTCCTGAGAACACTTGTCATCGTGGCTTCCAAATGACCGGTGCCATCGACTGGTGGGAGGCAAAACAAAGACCCTATCACGAAGAGGACTGGAAGAATATACGAAGGAATTCAAGGAGAAGTAGCGAAGTGCATTCCTAAGTGCTACCTGGAAAATGAAGGAACATGAATTCTATAATCTCGCTGAAGAAATGGTCAGTGATCAGACCGTGTTCTCAGTGAGATGTCGCGGCTGTCATGCTGGTGACACCGATGAGAAGATGACGTGAAAAAGTTTGGACGGACTTGCCATCAAATCGGGGTTTCGCTAACCTAGTCAGCAACTCGACTTATAGTGAGGCCCTCCGGCATTGACATCGAGCCGCCTGCCGAGGATAGAAATGTTGTCGGTCATCCACCCGAATCACCGGATCGTGGAAGCGAAAGCTGAAGGACCACCCAGTCAAGGATCCAATCTGGCAGGCATGACGAGGCCATGGAAGGAATAACGTGTCATCCGGCACGAACAAGGGCATAGCGTCCCGTACCCGCACTTGGCCGGGAAAACAGAAGTTCGTGAGACTCCCACTTGCCCAGGTGCCAGGGAGTCACAAAGTGGCATCACGATTGACGAATAATGGATGCTCTGTGGCCATAAGGTTACTACTCAGAGGAGCGTTAGACGACCCGACTTCTTCAGGAGATGGATTAAAGCGGATCATCAACGGTATGACAATCGGCAAGGATATATGCAACTATACCAATACGATTAACCAATCTACTATGAATAAATGCATGAGGCGAAGGAATAATGCTTTGATATAAACTCAGAGTCAGCAAGGACTTGCCGGTTCGACGCTCATGAATATAGCCTAATCTGGCACAATTCAGAAGAGGTAGCTCACCTCAAATGTTCAATCGAATAGAACTATAATCAAAGACACAATCAATATCGAAGTTAGCAGCAATAAAGCGGACATGCATATGACGACTACATGCCCAAGGTTAGAAATATTTTCTATTAAAGCAACAAAACAATCGGCCACTCTGCACTACAATTGCACCCATCATCAATCCTACTCAACCCTGATATCAAAACGAGATGGTGGTAAGATATAAAAGTACTCGGGACTCATTGCCGAAAATATTTTCTTTGTTAAAGTTATTGATCGCCCACAAGAAAGCAGAGGATTTTAGTTAAAGGACTCATGCTATCAAACATTTATCATTTTCAAAAGGTCAAACGCGACTATTTCATCCACGTTGTTCCATGCGATCATTCATTCATTCACGCACTATGGGGCGTGGCCACTCACACTAGTCGCCGCGACCGACGAGGTAGCTAACGCAACACCACTCACACGGTACACAATCCGAGTTAGTCCTTAACTAAGTCGGATCCGATCGATACCCTTTTTAACGTGGGACCAACACAGTTCCATACCACATCGATATACCAATTACTATAGGATCACAACAAAACATAAACATTTGGCGTCGATTCGGTTATGTAATAATATTTCAAAGTTTTAAATCATGCTTTGAGATAGAGATATGCATATCATTTTGTTTCGAGAGCCCACGCTTGATCAAAGCTTACTCATGAATCACGGACTTTATCGTTATTATATCATCACATCGCTTGCAACTTTATCGTGAAATAATAAATAAGACATCTAAACGTAATGATAATTCCTCTGAAAAAGTTCAGTGATTTCATTCTATTAAAGATTTTATTAGAGAATTTGTATTCTTTGTTTATACTAGCTATAAATATTACTTAATCACTAGAATTTCTCACGCATTCCCTAATCATAGAGATTTAATAACCGCCTCCTTCGTGATCGACTAAGATTAAATCGATAGCTATGAACTTATGGAAATTAGGCAAAATTAAGTAATTTCAATAATTGAAAGCTAACTCAATAGCTTAATTTATGAGTTTAAAATTAACTCATCTTACGCTAATCTAATATATTAGAACTTGAAAATCTAATTTAATAACTTTTGACTTATATTTAAGCCTAATTAATAATCTAATTAAAGATTCACTTCTAGTTTTAATTAACGACATAACTTAATTAATTTGAACCCAGATGCCACAAAATAACAACTTGACATAATTAAATAAATGGATCCATACTATCAAGCCCAAAACTTACATTAATTGCTACTATTAGATTGATCACTATATTTCCAGTACGACTTAATTAAGACTGTAGCAGTAATTAATTAATCTAGCCCCGAGGTTTAAGCTTAAATTATTCTAGGCCCAGGTTTAAAACCTCTCCCATTACCAATTTAAAGCCCAATCAAATACTAAAATCAAACCTAGCCTATCTCCTTCTCTCTCCCCATCCGATTCCTCTCTCGCCATTTCACGAACACACATCGGATCACCACCCTTCTCTCTATCACTGCTCCTCCGAACCGGCGTGTTCCATCGTCGGTTGCCCTGCAGACACGCGCTTCCATCATCGCTCTTCCATCTGACCACCCGTCAAACACGAGCTCACCTTCTCCCTAATTAACCCTGGCTACCGCTACAACCTCCTGAATCCACTCAGGCTTCATTCAAAACCCGGCGCGGCGCTTTCTTTTGTTCGAAGGAACAGGCAAGCCATCGTAACCGGCGAGCACATCGCCGGTGCGTCCGCCGCGTGACCTTCTGGTTTTTTTCCTCTCGGTTCCCTTTGACGACACAGCCTAACCTTCTTGTCTTTTCCTCGGTCCTCGTCATTTTCTTTCCTACGCGCTCATATAGTACAGCCCTGGCCATCAAGGCACATATCTCATCCTCGCGACGGAAGATCTCCTACACGACACCTCATGGTGTCTCATTCAAATCCAGGATCTGTCGCCCTCTAACAGCACAAAGCGGGAAAATACTGCAGGTTCTACCTGCGATCCCAAAATCAAAAATCCATATCTCATGTTTTGGCTCGTGCCCGCCGCCTTGGCACAATAACAGCTGACGCTCTTTCTTACAGCTTCACCCGACACTTTGCATTGACCTCCTCCGCCAAATGAACGGTAGAGTGTAACCTGAATTTTCGGGCTTAAAATTTACAAAATAAAAAAAAACGACGATAGAAACGAGAATGAAAGTAAGCGTTGGAAATTGTTGATTTTGAGTAAATCGATTTTTCTTTCTCAAAAATTAATAAAGTAAAATTTAAATATAAATAAATATATTTTTAAGTATATATGGGATATTATTTGCTGAGTATTACACTAAGGAAGAAAAGAAATATTTCCTATTTGTTTCATTATTTTCGAAATTTATGAGGATATGATTAAATTGTGATCAATATGCCGAAAATAAGTATAGAAATAGGAAAAAATAGAGAAAAGAATAGAAAGTGATCCCAAAGTTCTCTCGATCGTAGATGAAGCTCACCAAGCTCGATCAAAATCGATGAAGGTTAAAACCTTACTATTCTTATTATTTTATGTAAAATATTAGAAAATCATATGTGATATGTTTTGTTACATGCTTTCAAAATTATGTGAAATCATGAAATTTATGTTACGGTCGGGTTATGAATTAAATATGTTCATACGTAGCTTATATAGCATGTATTATGATTTTATCAATGTTAAGCATGTATTAAAAATACTATGATATGACAAATTGCTAGGTATATAGTTGATGTACATGAATTTTAATTGTTGTTTGAACATGAACTAATAATAATAGTTATTCGTGTTTAGAATTTTACGATTTTATGTGGAATTTTGGGAAAATATGGAATAATATATGAAATTTTTGAAAATAAAAAAGGAAAATATTGATGTACAAAGTATGTATGATGAATATTATATCATATTATTAATATATGATAATATATTATGTAAAAATTCGGAAAATATGTTGAAGTTTTCAAAATTCAAGTAAAGGAATTTTGATGTCTCGTGATGGTGTTATGATGATACGATCGTGAAACGCGAGAGACTTGTAAGTAGGTGACTTGTGAAACGAAGATTTAAGTATATATGAGTCGAGAGAGAACAGTCGACGAACGCATGTTAGGTATGAAATTAAGATTCATACGCTATCGAATGATTCGACGAGAAGATTGAAAAGAATGAGATATTATATCTTTCGAGGCATAAGTATAATAGTGGTTAAGGTATGAAAATAGGATCCTGCGTTAAAAGGATTGATGTAGTAACTCGCTTGTTCTTCGGTTGATGATTATCGAAAAGTATACGATGTACTAAACCTCGTTTCTCACGTTAAAGGGTCGCCGGAGGAAAAAGAAGACAATTAATTACTAGTGGCGTAGGAACTTTAAGTTCCCGAGTTGGCTTTCTTACCTAAACCCTTTGGGCTTTCTTACAAAACCATTTCGAGCTTTCTTGAAAATGATTTCTGTTATTATCTACTTGTTTCTCCGCAAAGTGGAGATACGATATTGTTCGCAAAATGTTTTATGTTTTGTATATGTCCATTCGGGTTGCAGCCGAGGCATAAAAAGTATTACATCGGATCCCTAAATCGGAGGCCTGGGGAATCTAGCTGTGGTTGGTACACTTATTTCGAACCAGGTTACGGTCATTGCCCTGACCTCACGTCGTCCACCGCTCACGTACAGCGAGGTCTCCGATGAGGCCCTTGTAATCCAACCCGACTTGGAATATCGGGATGTGAAAATGCTGCTTGCGATGTTTTTGAAAGTAATGAAAATGTATTTAGTAAGCCAAGCCTTTTCAAACAAAACCTCGGTGTCTCGTGTGTAAGGGACAATATTTAATAGTATAAATGTCGCATGTGTCACCGGTGCATTATTTCTACTCACCTGCATGTTTGTTTTAAACTGCGGGTCTGAGCGAAGATAAAACGTCAGGCTTGAGTTGAGCGGAATCTTTTGTTAAGAAGATGAAGTATTTTGCCGTCGCCTGAGAATGCTCTCAACATGTCTCTCGTTATCATGCCAAACTCTTAAGACTATATCTTTTGTTACTATGATCGACTTTGTGCTATTTTGTGAAACCGAACCATCTTTTATATATAAACTATTTTGATCCAGTCATATTGCTGTTCATTTGGAACATCTATAGTTCTTAGTAGATGAAATGAGTTGAAACCCTTATTCTTACATATTCACTAAACAAACCCCAAGTCACGGTCCGGTAAGGTTTAGTCAAGGCCGAGTCATGAGGAGTATATCGAGCGCATTCGTTTGCTTTCGAACCAAAAATTATTCTTTTTATCCAAGTCTAGCTGAATCACTAGACTTTTTATGAAGAATATCACCGCTCAACGCCTCACATTCATCACGCTCAACAAGAAAGGAAAAAAGTTCGAGAGAAAGGTATGGTTTTAAAAGTTTTGAAAAGATATTTATGCGTTTGAGGAAGTTAGAGTGAAAAATGTTTTAAAGGGACATGCCGTTGGAAAAAGAAAGTGAATAGCCTTGAATTGTGATAATTCATCTGATGATAAATAACAAGTGGTTTGTTGACGAAGTATATGTTCATCCGTAGGTATGTGATCATTTTGTTATGATGAATTTGAAAGAGAGTAAAGCTTATACCGGTAGAAGTATTGATGATGGACATATATAGTTATATGTCAGAAGGTTTGAATGAAAAGTTTGTTTATGAAACAAAGTTGAATTGTGAATATTTTGATTTTCAAAAGACGCTTAGATGAACTCTAAGTTTCACGGAGAACTTAGATCTGAGCGAGATCATAGGAAATTCTCTTCTATATACGATAGTGTTTGATGAACTCACGAGCTGAGAACTTAGAATGCCTTTTAGTAATCGATCACTACTGAATTTGAAATGCCACGTGAGAGAATGAAAGCTTCGATAACGAAGTCGCTTTGACATGGGATATCTTCATTTGAAATTCTACATAGGAATTTCTTGAATCGACTATTGCTACACGAATTAATCTAAGAACATATATGAATTGGGGTATAGAATGTTAATGAGGAATAAGATGAGTATCTGAGATGTTTTTGAAGTTATGTACTAAGTATTGTTTATAAGTAGTGATTGTCTTATTAAAGATGAGAATGATGCGGATTGAAGACGAAATACAAATGGAAGTTTAAAGTCGAAAGTAGTTAAAAGTCGTTTTAGGTTGTGAAAATGAAAGAGATATAGAAAAGAGTGACAATGATATGTCGAAAAGTGAAATGTTTGAAATCGTAGAATCGATAGAGATATATTATGGACAAGTTATCGTATTCTTGTTTGAAATTACAAGTTGTTAGTAATAGATAAGTAAGTTATCCCAAAAGAACATATCTTGCTTTAAGAGCAGTGATTCTTTGCAAATGAACATAGAAAGATGAACCATAAGAATTTTATTAAATGAAAAGGAGGATAGGAATTAGAACAAAAGCAAGGAGGAATAAGAATAATATCAAGTTGAAATGGAAATGATACGGCGAGAGTCGAATGATGATTTCAAACGATGAATGTCTTATGCAATAAAGATACATGAGTATAGTCTTCCTTTAGATGTTCACACTGCAACTAACCGAATTGACTATTAGAACTTAATAGAGGCGTGATCGAATTATTAGTTGGTTCTCACGCATAATATCCATATATAAAGGATTCGATGCGGTAGAATATAAAATATTTAAGTAAAGAGCTTTAGTTAGTAATGTGGATTTAAGTTGAGATGCATCAGTATTTGAGAATCCTTACAATTTATGATAACCAATTCGAGTTATATGATGTTTCAATTTTATTCATGCCCAAGTTCCGTCATCTGAGTTTAACTCTAGACCTATTTCAATCGAGATATCACTCGATTTCTCACTTCTTGAAAGTTTACAACCTAAAATTTATAAACAGTCCTTTGGAACCAAGTTTCATGTGACCGGAGAAGTATTTGTGGGTCCAGCCAGCCAGCGGATATGACCAAGAACATCTCAAGAAGTCATCATTCGGGTCCTGGGCCCTATTCCAATTATTCAGCTTCAAAGAACATATTGATTCAAATTTAGTTGTCTCCGAATTCAGTGAACCCTTACTCACTTATGTTTGTCATACATCGTCTTCCCAATCCTTGAAGCTAAGAAGTATGAAATAGGTTCGATCTTATTTTGGCACCTAAAGTTCTCGGATCATAGAGTAATATGTTTCTTCTAGAGAGAGATACGTGTCGTGATGAAGGAATGTTTCTCAGGTGAGATAAATAAGCGCAGCGATTCGAGATATAGTAAGGAACTGACATCATCCCATTAGTCGATATGGAAACTTCAAAGGCTACTTTTATTACGAGGTTGTACGTGAATGTTTTAGAACATAGTATGTAATCGAGATTTGAAGGGATACTAGATCTTCTTCATCAAAGGCGAAGATAGATGGTGTTAGCATATGTTGTAACTGTTTCAAGATCACTTAGAGTAGTGAATGACATAAACATAAAGGATTAGACATATGAATTTGAGAGATTTAGAAACGAGTCGATGAATAAAAGAATAAGAGGCACATGACGATCAAATGGGTACAAGGTACCACGTCAGGAAAGCATATGGAAAAGGATAGGAACAGAACGTGGAACTGAAATTCGAGGGCAAATTCTTTAAGGTAGAATGTAACAACCCGATTTACGGGCTTAAAATTTCAAAATAAAGAAGAAATAGTGCGATAAACAAGAAGAAAGTAACGCGAATTGTCGATTTGAGTAAATCAAATTTTTTTTCTTTTCAAAAATTAGAATAAAGTAAAATTTAAATATAAATAAATATATTTTTGAGTATATATGCCGGGTAGTAGATACTGGATCGATCATGTTTGTTACACCTGCGTGGGTTCTCGGACAAGGAGTCGATGATGGCGAGATAACGATCTCCATGGAAACACGCGAAAGTCGAGGCAGTTGCATGGAGATGTTTATGTTTTGATAGAACAATTTTAGTATTGAAAGTTTTATAAGTGCCGGAGTTTCTGAACGTTATTTCCGCTTCAAACTATTTATTCATGGATATTCATTTATTGTTGTTTTATCATAAGAAATAACGGACTTAGTGGCACTTTATATAATTCTTTATACTATTTCGAAACATAATACCTTTAACTATGTTGTATCTACTTCAAACCCAAAAGAGAAAGTTTTTCAAGATGACACCACATTTCTCTAGCATCTTAGATTAGGTCACATCAAACCAATAGGATCCAAAGACGCTAAGAAATGGGTGTCACACATCACCCGCTCCCGCTGAACTCAGTAGAAGGAAAGATACACCGACCCTTCAATGCAAGGGTTATAGAGCCAAAGAAGTTTGGAGTTAGTCCATTCCTATGTGAACCTATGTCCACACAAGCTCGTGGAGGGTAGAGTATTTTCACTTTCATCGACGATTACTACTGCATACATATACCGCCACCGCAAGTCCGAATGCTTGAGAAATTCAAAGAATTTAAGGCGGAAGAGGAGACGGCTTGGTAAAGTATCAAGTCACTTCGCTCATCGCGATGAATACCTCAAGAACGAAGTTTATGGACTATTGCGATGTGGGATTACTTCCAACTCACTACACCGGCACACCACAGAAATGGTGTGTCGAAGAAATAGGACTCTTAGAAATAGTTAGATCAATGATAGTTATAATATGCTATTTCGCTACGGGTATGCCTTAGAAACAACGGCATACTCAAATCTAGTACCATCAAAGTCATCGAAAAGACCCCGTCGAGAGGTCGGGCGCAGCCTAGTTTAAACCACATAGATATTGCGGCACCTGTGCCAAGTGTATACGCGACGTTGGCTAGATCCGATGCAAGGTTGTTTATCGGCTATCTTAGAGGACGAAGGTGGTTATTTCTATAGTCCCCAAAGGTCATTATTAGCACTAATGCCCGATTCTTAGAAGAGGATTATATGAAAACCATAAATCCAAAGTTGAAATCATTCTTCAAGAATTAGAAGATGATCGATTCCGCCACCGATAAGTCAAAGGTAGATGTCGGTTCAGTGAGGATCGACACGATACTTCAAGAAAGTGGGTCGAGTTCCACTAGATACGGCCCAAGTGGCTCCTATACAAGTTGTGCGATAAAGAACACAGTTCACCCACCGTCTACGTCGTAGGGAGGTTGTTCGTCAACCCGAGCGATTTATGTTGGGGTGAATCGAATTTAGTCCGTGAAACGAAAGGTGCAATAATCGACCCATGGACATACAAGTGAGGCGATACAAGACATTTATGCAAGATCATACACGCCATGGACTTAGAAATCGAGTCCATAACATGATGATACGAAAGACACCACTACCGATGGCAAAGAAGCCATAGGTAAGTGGGTATACAAGAGGAAGAGATTCGAGTGGAGAGGTTTCGCTTTTAAAGCCGCTTGGCGAAAGGGTACACTCAGATTGAGGGATCGATTTCGATGAGACCTTTTCACCGTAGCAATGCTCAAGTCCATCGTAATTCTTCTAGCCATAGCAGCCACTTAAACCTCCGCTTTCTAATCGTTACCTAAGAAGGAGAGACATCTATATGCAGCAACCGAGGTTATGATGTGAAAGGAGAAGAGCATCTAGTATGGAAGCTTAAGTCCATTTATGGACTTAAAAGCTTCCGATCCACGAACTTCGCTCGAGGTGGTAAAGTCCTATGGATTCACCCGTTCAGCAAAGTTGTGTGTATCGCTTAGATGTCAAGCTGATGTGGTATTCTTGCACTTCGTATATGACATCCTTCTACTGCAACAATGTGAAGTTGTATCGACGTAAAGAGTTGGTTATCCAACGCCAAATGAAAGACTTAGAAGATGCAACGATTCTTGGGATCAAGGTTTACCGAGATCGCAAGAGGAAAATGTTGAGCTTATCTCAGCGTCTTACATTGACATCGTGATTATCGGTTATAGTATGCACCGCCAAGAAAGGATTGCTACCTTCGGCATGCCTTTATTCTAAGGAAGCCACCCATGACCGCAAAGGAGATAGAGGAAATGAGACAAGTTCCTTACGCCGACGTAGGAAGTCTCATGTATGCAATGCTATGTACGAGACCCGAATCCGCTATGCGGTAGATAGTAGCTAGAATCGCCTCACCTGGACAAGCTCATTGGACTGCGTAAAGCATATACCAAAGTACCGAAAAGGACTCGAGATTATAGGCTAGTTTACCATGCATATAGTCTAATGCCATCGGTATTCGACTCAATTTCCAAGTCGACCGTGATGAGAAAAATCACCGTGCTATGTGTTTACCTTGGGAGGAGGAGCCGATGTCGGAGTGCAAAGGGATGATGCATTGGACTCCACCATGGAAGCCGAATATGTAGCCGCTCGAGTCGCTAAAGAGGCTATATGGTTCAAGAACTACCTCACTGGATCTAGAGTGGTACCGCTTTGCCTAAGAGTATCATAGTTCTATCGTGATAACTCGGTGCGAGCAAACTCGAAGGAACCACGGACCCACAAGGTAACCAACATATAGAGACAAAGTACCATGTCATACGAGAAATCGTTAGACAGGAGACGCACTGATAGAAAAGATTAGTACGCGGATAACCTAGCTGATCCATTCATGAAGAACCGCAAAAGTCTCGAAGAGCATATTCGAGGACTTGATTATGAAGAGGCACCCACTTAGAAAGGAAACTTTTGTATAAGTGGAGGGATGGTGTTGTTTGTAATAGCTAGTAGAGACACATCGTATACTAAAAGTTTTGCTTTAGTATAAGGGAGATTGTTGATTTGTATAACGGAAGCGCTTGGTTGAGCTTGTATACAATGTTTCGTTCACACTATGACAATCTCCTATCTCGAATTGTTTACTTCATGCATATAAATGATCCTTTATCTCATATATGTTAGATCATACAGGTATTGTAGATCACGTAAGTTATATGATTGGTCAAGCTTAATGAGATATAAAAGTATCACACACTACTACAAATATCACTTTCTCTCATTCTTAGACACGCTTTTCGAAAAGCGAGTTTAGTATAGACACGCTTTTATCAAAAGCGAGTCTATTTGCACTTTTTTGAAATATAGACTACGCTATACTTAAATGCGTATCTATATGAACTATTAACACGCTTAAAAGCGTGTCATGTGCTTGTTTTAAAAAAAGCTAGTCTATGTGATAAATTTAAAAAATAAAAATTCAATCCTCAACAATCGAACTCAAAAAATTCAATACTCAACATTTTCCTCACCTCCGATTTCGTGATAAATCACCTAGTTATTGTTGAACCATATTTCCATGATTTCACATAGTGCTTCGTAGAGGCGGTTCGAGATGCCATATTCTTCATTGTTTGGCTTTTCAATAATCGTGAGATTTGATTGGATCCGAGCAAAATTTAGGCCGATTTCTTCAAATCCTAGAGACGGCTCGGACGAGATCTTCGTGAAGGTAGGTTTGCCTCGCAACCTGGCCGCTTAGATCCCGCCTCGAAGAGATTGGCGCTTATCGACCACGATTGGGGATCACGGTGGCAGAAGTTAGTGAAGTGTCAATATGACGATATCCTTGATTTTAACATTGAGGGATGACTCGAACAACCTGTATGTGTGAGTTTCGACTAACATGCCTGGTGAACAATGCTTATATATTACTTATAGATGTATATGTTTTCATTAACCAAACGTATCGCGGTTTAAGATACTTGAGCAACGCTGGGAATCTTTAGTTAAATTGTGTAAGAATGTTTTGCAAAGATTCTTCTTATTCACCGGAATTTTATTTTCTAGCATTAGTGAGTTCAAATAAAATAAGATCGAGGATGACATGAATCAAAATATCTAAAGCCGGAATATTGCTTATACTTTGCGATGTATAGTTCTCATCACCATCTCTTTATTGTTTTCTGCTCATGTTGCTTCAAGGTCATTAGTTAGTGTGAGGAACTTTCGAATGCAATTTAAATTGTGTTATTCTTTTATGATTAATGTCGCTAGTTTTCTAAAAGTGATATTTGGTTGGTGAATCACATCTCAAGTGAAGAGAATGTTGTGTATCTCTCGAGTAAAAGGTGTGTAGTTTATCCGAGAGTTGGTAACATAGACGAGGTGCTTGTTTTCGCTCATATATGTGATTTAACCACCATTGGAGATTTGTATGAGTGTTGGGTCAGTGTCACAATGTCGTCCTGAGTCGAGAAGCGGTGTTCTTGATACTACAGCTTCGACAGAGAAGTTCAAGGAAAGTGTACATAAGTAAGTTTAGAGGTTAAAGCATGTATTTACAATTTTGGATTCATCTCGCTCATGGTGATTATGCACGCTTCGAACTGTGAACTCGTGAAGTAAAAATTTATTATGTCGTGCAATTTAGCTCAAGTTCACTTCATTGGTAAGCTTTTAGAATAAATCGCCAGCTTGTATTATGAGAAAGGTTTTAACTCATTTTAGCATAAAGGGTAGACAAGACTTCCTTTGGAGCAAGAATATGCTGTCATCTAACTGGATAGAAAATTTATTTGATTAGAAATGGAAATGGCTACGCCTTTAAGTTTGATGCATTATTTTCTAAAAGTCGGTCAATTTATGTCGCATTAATTTCTAGTATGTCTTGGGACTGATTGTTCTAGGGTGAACAAGAATCGCTTCTTCTTCAATATGAAGTACTTCGAGGATCAAGTTCAAGCGGTGAAGGGAAAGTTGAAGCTACTTATGGATTTACAAAGGTCGAGGATAACCGTATTCAATGAAAATTTTCTTTAGATTAGAAAGCAAAATATTCTGAAGTCTCGATAGTACAACTTCTTTCGAATTAGGTGTGATGATTTATTATTTTGTTCATTTAATTAATAATCCTTTTCTCAACTGTCTCTAAATTTTCGAGAGATGACAAAAGCAATATTGCAGCCAAAAGGATTCTTCCATTCTCGATTCAAACACTTAAAAAATTACATAAACTTAAATAAAGTTAGTTCTATAATGTTGAGCTTTGGAAACTCACTATATAGAATTCCATTTCAAAGTCATTTTCTTTTCTCCTTCAGATATTAACGCTTTCAAGAAAAATGGCGCTTCTTCATTCTTTTGTTTTTCTTATGTGTTTTAACTTTTAACCAACTCATTGAATGGAGATAAAGCTTTAAAGAGCTACATGAAGCTAATATATCCGCGTAATTTTCCAATCTTGCAACAGTGTGTCAAAAGGTACTTATAATCATCAATGTTTTTGATGAATCTTCTAATGCTTGGTCGACATCATTTCATTCATTATGCTTGCCATTTTTTGTGACTAACCTCGCCTTTATTTGTGATGGTCGATTGCTTAGGCCATCGAGTCGCTGATATCATCTTCATTTTGTGGAATAACAAGTAGTTGGTAGTGGGGGAACTGAAAGGTGCCCATCGAGTTGTTGTCTCAAACATAAGTTTTGGATGAACTAGTTTCAATAGTCCAAAATGGCTTTATCCTTATTCTGTTATGTTATTCTTTCCGGTTCTGCGATGTTTCAATTTTAATTGAGGTTGGTTGGTTAAGAATTAGATTCGGTAAAGATTATGTTACGAATTTTAGTCCTATTTTTTCACTTCGCCAAGAGTAGGATAGAATTTAATTTTCTTCGACTTATAGTCCTCGAAAAATCTCTATTGCTTCTCGATTGATATATCGATTTATTTGTACATTTGGGCCAGGATGAGTTTGTGGATGTTCCTTTCGATAAGCTATGTTACTTATGGCTCTTCGTGGATAATGAGTTTTTGTAAGGAAGAGTGGAGTACTGGGAGGCTTGTGTATAGGATATGAAGTGGCTAATGTAAATATAGTGGGATTTTGATTTAAGGTTTTCTAAGTTTAGATGTAAATAAGGTTAGTAAAGAGTGGGAGTGCATTTAGTTTGTCCCAGATGGACATGTGAGTTGGGCGGCGAAAGTCTTCGAAAAGTCCCAGTAAACAGAGCTCGGGGTCATGTCACACACTCGTAAAGATTCTCGATGATCGGGTTTGTTACTTTTGGTCAAGCCTCCCTTAATTTTCTCATTGATATTGTAATGTAGACCATCGTATGTTAATTGCCTCGTTTCGCTTATTCATTTGTTTGAATATCACTAGATTGAGTTTCATACACTATGTAATGTTCTTGTTATGATGTTTTGAAAATGATCTTTTTATTCTATTTTGTTTCGCTATTCCTCCTAACTAGGTTGTTATGAACTCCATTAAATTGTAACATATAAGACAACATCTTGTAATGAACTCATCTGCTTTATGGTCTTACTGACGTACGCCATAATTGCAAATCAAGATAATAATGTGTTTCACGCACAAGAATTTACATCTCGTGTCTTGTTTCTTTCCTTAATCACCCAAATCTCGAATGAATCAAGAACGCTTAGTAATTATAATATTCGTGAGAAGCTGGTGCTTCTAATTAATAAGTAAAATCGTCGTTGTTTGTTTGAGTCATGGCTCTCCTTTATGATTTGGTTCCGAACAAGTTTCATGAAGCCTGGGGTTCAAATTCGATGTTTATTAAACAATCGACTCTTGGAAAGATTGAATGATAGAAGGAGGCTAGAAGCTTTAGCTTTGTTCAGATTTTGCAAGAGTCGGCATTCCTTTCACATGCGGTTTATCTTCAATCAAGAGGACCACATGTGTGGATATCCAAAGCGTTGGTCCACAACCATGTTTATTAACTCTCAAAAGCACTCTTTCCAACTACTTTTACAAGTATCCTCCAATTATTAGAAGTGTTTGTCGATTCTTTCTCTCTCGGCCATCACTTTTTGCTTCAATATCGTGAACCACGTAACACATAACCTCAACCCAATAATTTTTGTAGAACTTTTCTCCGAAGGAAACCAGACTTCATTTTAGCTAGTTGTTTTAAACATCTTGTTCGATGTGCCGAGAAGAAAATATGAACTCGTGAAGTCTATTAGCCCATTCGAGAGACCCATCTATCCCTCCAGGCCCTCGGCGGCCCCGCTCTTGTTGTGATGGTCGCAGCTTTGAAGGCCATCGAGCCGCTAGAAATTTATCTCCAATTTCATGTTTTCACATGTTCACAAAGTGATTTTTTTGTTGATCGCCTTCTTGTGATCATACAGATTATTCTCTTCACTCAGCCATTCTTCTGGGAATGGCCCATGCCCATGACTTGAACCGCACTACAAAGAGTTGTGAAGAAAGATGAAGGCAAGTGGTAACGGTTATTTCTTCTAATGCTTAAGCTCTCCATGTCGATCTTGAAGGATGGTTATTTAGCATTTGTTCTTCGGGATTCTTCTGATGTCTGTATTCTACTCGGTAGTTAACTTGGTCTCCTTATTGCCTCCGGGATGTTCAATAGTTTTATTCTGCTCAAGTAGTCTTTGCTCCACTTTGCCTGTGGACAATGTCGAAAGAGGAGGCACTTTAAAACTGGATCTTCTCATATGCATTGATAAATTGTAAATCTTTTCGAGTTCATGGTCTTCAATTATTTGTAGTGTGATAGTGGGATACTGTCTTATTGTTTTGTGTTGTGAGTATAGTATTTTTGTATAGTGATTTTGTAGATGGAAAAGCATTGTATATTTTGTATAGTGATTTTGTACGTAATGAAAATGAATATTTTGAATAGTGATTTTGAATGTAGTCGCAAGTATATTTTAATCTCATTGCTTGTCTATTAATTGACGAGTTTAAATAAAGAAATTAACTGCTTGAAATTGAAAACCGTAGTTGTTATTAAATTGACTACGGTTGTAATAGAAAAGATAGTAAATTTGGCATTAAAACCGTAGTAAATAAACTCAAAACCGTAGTTACATATAGACCACTTGAAGCGAGTGTAGTGCGAAATTTTATGTAGTCTGTCAGATAGACTACGCGAAAAGCGGTCTATAGTGGTATAGACTACTAAAAAGCGAGTGTATGTGCAAAATTTTGTAGTCATGGTATAGGCTACGCTGAAAAGCGAGTGTCTGCAGTTGTAGTTATTGGGTATAGACTACGAAAAAGCGAGTGTATGTGCGAAATTTTGTGTAGTTCTGCTTATAGACTACGCGTAAAAGCGTAGTCTATGTGCGAAAAGTTGAGTCGGTAGACTACGCATAAAAGCGTAGTGTGCGCCGCCTATTTTCTCTACACCACTTTTCTTCACACACGAAACATACACTACACATAAAACGCGTAGTCTATCGATTTTGTAGTAGTGAAGGAGATAACTTAAGGACGTGTTGTCGGATAAGTTGCGGTATAGAAAAGTTGACTTGACTTAGTGTTTGTCTATGCCGGTACGCTCGACGTATGATGGATACATGGAGATGAGTTCTTCTATCCGACCGTCGTGAATAACCTAGATCTCGGTGACTTTACGTGATCTAAACCTCGATAAGGTATTAGGTGAGTAGAGTGTCGACCATCACTGACTTGCTATGGGTTAGGGTTACATGAGTTAACAAGATTCTCTCGATCTGTGGTGGTGCGATGTCATGCTAGTTACCGTGTTCGAGTCACCGTATCCGCTTAGAATAATGACGCCCTTAAGGAGCTCAAAGGTTTATTGTACTAAACCCGCAGTTGAGTAATCTCAAGTACAATAATAAGGTGAGTGGTACTACTTATGAATTAAAGTAATTAATTATTTTAGCTAGAATGCTATAAAATTAATTGACGATCGATATCTTAAATACGGGATTCGTGAAGTCTAAGTGCAAGCCCAACTCAATTTCGAAAATAAAGGGGTAAGTCAACATTTATTCTCTAGTGGCATGAATAAATGTTTATGAATTAATTTATGTTCTGAACATAACATAATTAATTTATTTGAGGCCCATCTTTATTCTCTGCATTTGATCCCGGTCGCCCATCCAGTTCTAAGAGGATTTCGCCCTCCCTGAGTCCATCGACACCTTTTGATCCTCTCTATATTAAGTGATATTATTATATTTATTAGATATGCGTAAATCCTATCTTGATAAGGTTTAGGGTCGATTATAAATATAAGGTGAGAAAATCAAAAGCTAATCCAAGAGCTAATATTTTCTAGAATTGCCATTCCAAAATAGTGAGAATTTTCGAGAATCTCTAGGAAGAAATGAAGCAATTTATGTAGCACTCTCCATAGATTGTCCTCACTCTATCGAGTTTAGCAGGTGGATACAATCGCAAGATCAAAGCACAGTCTGATCCATTCTTTTTCGATGATTGCGTAAACACAGAAAACACCCACGTGTTGCAATTAATTATATAGGTGCATGCTAGGTATATAATCAATGTGTGGTGAATTAAACATCCAAGATAGATCCTGAGAGGGTTAAAACTGATTTCCACAATCATATTACGACGTGTTTCGATCATGAGACTTCTATCCGATGCGGGGTATGCCGCGAGATATCGCATTATATCCTATCGCGAGAGAGCTTCAATCTTGAGGCGGACCTCGCTTTGTTAGTCACTGAGCTATGTATTCATGGTATTTGAGCGCACCATGATGATATCTCCCAGCGGAATACACCGCGCGATGAAATTCCCAAGTGGCTCCACCCATAGGTCCCTGTGCATCTGAGACCCGTATTTCTAGTAGCTATAGCATGTTCGAGAGCGACCTTCCGCCCCGATAGCTCATTCTTGGTCCTACCACCGGAGGATTCCACCCTTCTATTACGCCGCCGCACCATCGCCGCCAATCATGCCGCGTCACTCACTCTCACCGCCGGCTCTCCCACCCATCCATCGCCACCCCGCATGCACCTTTGTACCATGATTCTGGAGATTGAGGATCCACGTCCCACGGGCGTAACCGGTAGAGCCCGTGCTCGCTTGCTGTCTATATTCCCCCACGCTTGAGGAGGTCATAGCCGAGATCCACCGAGACACAGGCCATGGAAGAAGCCGTGGTCATTAAAGTTCAAGATCCATGTTCTCCGACTCAAGGCGAGGAGGAAGATCCAGAGAAGGACCTAGAAGATCCGTAGAAGGGACATGGAAAGATCCAGAAAGACCCGAGGAGGACCTTTCATTATGAGAGATGGATTAGATAGTTCCCATACTTCCATCCTAACTCCGAGCATGGAGCCATGTCTACACCCGGGCGATCATGGTTCTAGTTCTTAGACTAGATAATATTTTGTCTATATACCTTTGTATATCTTTTCGATACATGTGAAACGATGACTCGCTCCGACATGAAACCTTATTCGATATCCACGGTAAGCTTAGATTTTGTACACACGTGACTAGGTACTGAAACTGATAATTTTGGGTATCACATGCACCGGATTTTGTAGATCTTAAAACACTAATGAATGTCCTCGGAGGCATTTGACGTGATATGATGATAGCTCCCAGAGCCTTTTATTTTAATATTGTGATAGCGTGTTCAAGACGCATAGATTTATGCTCATAATGTATATGCATACCGGTCGATATATACATTGATCCCGATGGATAGTATAAGAAGATATTTAATTGCGATCTTTATGAAGGATATGATGCCGAAAAGAAGAAATCGGAGGTAACACCGAGAGAGAAGACACCCACCACCACCACCACCGCAAGACGGAGAGGACTATTCTCGTGCGTAACCCTCCACTTTCAATGGGACCGGTGAATCCGTGAATGTGAACTTGGATTCGACTAGATCGAATCTTCAACTTCCTCCACCGCACCGCAGAACACTTGTCATGCGGGCCTTCCAAATGACCGTGCCATCGACTCGTGGAGGCAAAACAAAGACCCTATCGAGAATGCGAAGAATATACCGAAGGAATTCAAGGAAGAGTGTGAAGTGCATTCCTAAGTGCTACCGAAAAGAAGGAACATGAATTCTATAATCACGCTTGGAAAGACAATGGTCGTGATCACGACCGCATTCTCAGGAGATGTCGTGCGCCCACCGTCGATACACGAGAAGATGACGTAAAAGTTTGACGGACTTCGCCATCAAATCGTGGTTTCGCTAACTAGTCACGAACGACTTATAGTGAGGCTCACAGGCATCTGACATCGAGGCGCTGCCCGAGGATAGAAATGTTGTCAGCATCCACACCAATCACCGTGGGATCGTGGAAGCAAAGCAAAGGACCACCCAAGGTCAAGGATCCAATGTCGCCGTGCAGCATAAGAGGCCATGGAAAGGGAATAACGTGTCATCCGGCACCAACAAGGTAATAGACGTCCATGGTACCCGACTGGCTGGAAAACCGAGTTCGTGAGACTCCACTGCCCAAGGTGCCATAGGAAATCAACAGTGGCATACGATTCACTAATAATGGATGCCTTCAAGTGGGCCATAAGGTTACTACTCCAAGGATCTGATAGGACGACCGACTTCTCGCTTAAGCACGGATTAAACGGATCATCACCGGTATGACAATGCAGCGATATACGCATAACTATACCAATACAACTAACCAATCTACTATGAATAAATGCATAATCGAAGGAATAAACTGCTTTTGATATAAACTCAAGTCACATAAGACTCTGCCCAAAAGGTTCGACGCTCAAATATAGCCTAATCAGGCACAATTCAGTGGAACGAGGTACCCACCTCAAGTTCAATATGATATGAAAAGCAACTATAATCAAAGACACCAATCAATATCGAAAGTTAGCAGCATAAACGCGGACATGCATACATGATTACACATGCCCAAGGTTCTAGAAATATTTTCTATTAAAGCAACAAAACAATCACACTCGCACTACTGCACCCATCATCAATCCTTTACTCAACCCGTATATCAAAATGAGGTGGCTAAGTATAAAAGTACTCAAGGACCATTGCCGAAAAATATTCTTTTGTTAAAGTTATCGATCGCCCACAACAGAAAGCACGAGGATTTTAGTTAAAGGACTCATGCCTATCAAACATTTTATCATTTTCAAAAGTGTCCGCCGGACTATTTCATCCACGCTGTTCCATAATCGATCATTCATTCATTCACGCACTATGGAGGTGGCCACCACACATAGTCGCCGCGACCGGTCGAGGTAGCTAACCTTAACACACAACACATCGTGTACACAATCCGAAAGTTAGTCCTTAACTAAGTCGGATCCGATCGTTATCTTTTTAACGCTGTGGACCAACACATTCACATACCACATCGATATACCAACTTACATAGATCACAACAAAACATAAACATTTGGCGGTCAATTACGCTTATGTAATAATATTTCATAAAGTTTTGTAAATCATGCTTTGAGATAGATATGCATATCATTTTGTTTCAAGAGAGCCCACCGATCAGTAAAGCTTACTCATGAATCAACGGACTCCTTATCGTTATTATATCATCACTTCCTCGCCAACTTTATCGTAGAAATAATAAATAAGACATCTAAAACGTAATGATACCCCATCAAAGAAGTTCGTGATTTCATTCTATTAAAGATTTTATTAGAGAATTTGTATTCTTTGTTTATACTAGCGTTATAAATATTACTTAATCACTAGAATTTCTCACGCATTCCCTAATCACTTAGAGATTTAATAACGCCTCCTTTGGGTGATCGACTAAGATTAAATCGATAGCTATGAACTTATGGAAATTAGGCAAAATTAAGTAATTAATCAATAATTGAAAGCTAACTCAATAGCTTAATTTATGAGTTTAAATTAACTCATCTTACGCTTAATCTAATATATTAGAACTTGAAAATCTAATTTAATAACTTTAGACTTAGTTATTTAAGTCTAATTAATAATCTAATTAAAGATTCACTTCTAGTTTTAATTAATCACATAACTTAATTAATTTGAACCCAATGCCACAAAAATAATGTTCCAACATAATTAAATAAATGGATCCATACTATCAAGCCCAAAACTTACATTAATTAAGCTACTATTAGATTGATTCACTATATTTCCTCCCATACTATTAATTAAGACGAGCCCAAGTAATCAATTAATCTAGGCCCAAGGTTTAAGCGCTTAAATTATTCTAGCCCAAGGTTTAAAACCTCATCCCATTACACAATTTAAAGCCCAATCCAAATACTAAAATCAAACCCTAGCCTATCTCCTTCTCTCTCCCCATCCGATCTCCCTCTCGCCATTTCACGCACACACATCGGATCACCACCCTTCTCTCTAACCGCCGCCTCCCCAACCGGGCGTGTTCCATCGTTGGTGCACCGCGCAGCCATGCCTTCCCTCCATCGCTTCTTCCATCTCGACCACCCGCTCAAACACGTAGCTCACCCTTCTCCCTAATTAACCCATGGCTACCGCCACAACCTCCTAATCCAACTCGGTTGGCATTATTCAAAACCCGCCGCGCCGCTTTTTTTTGTTCAAGGAACAGGGCAGCAGCCATCGTGGAACCGACGAGCACATCGCCGGTGGTACGCCGCCGCGACCTTCTCGGTTTTTTTTTCCTCTCGGTTCCCTTTGAACGACACACCGCATAACCTTCTTTGTCTCCCTTTTCCTTCGTCCTCATCATTTTCTTACCTCGCCGCTGCGATAGCACTTTCGCCACCGCGCCATCAATGGCACAACTACTCTCTCTGCTCACGCCACACAGAAGATTCTCTACACGACACCTCATGGTGTCTCATTCAAATTCCAGATCTTGCCGCTACTCTAACACGCACAAACGGAAAAATACGCACGAGGTTCTCCCTTCTCTCGATCCCCAAAATCAAAAATCCATATCTCTTATGTTTTGCTCGCCACGTCACCACGCCATCGACAAAGTAATCGCATGACGTTCTTTCTTCACTTTGCTTCCCCAATCAACTTTTGCATTGACCCTCCTCCTCCCGACCGAAGCGGTAGAAGTGTAACAACCCGAATTTTTGGGCTTAAAAATTTCAAAAATAAAGAAGAAACAGTACGATAGAAACGAGAATGAAAGTAAACGTTGGAAATTGTTGATTTTGAGTAAATCGATTTTTTTTCTTTCTCAAAAATTCGAATAAAGTAAAATTTAAATATAAATAAATATATTTTTAAGTATATATGGGATATTATTTAGCCAAGTATTACACTAAGGAAGAAAAAGAAATATTTTCTCCTATTTGTTTCATTATTTTCGAAATTTATGAGGATATATGATTAAATTGTGATCAATATAGCCGAAAATAAGAGAGAAATAGGAAGAAAAATAGAGAGAAAAGAATAGAGAGTGATCCCAAAAGTTCTCTTCGATCGTAGATAGAAAACGTCACCAACGTCGATCAAAATCGACTAGAAGGTTAGAAACCTTACTATTCTTATTATTTTATGTAAAATATTAGAAAATCATATGTGATATGTTTTGTTACATGCTTTCAAAAATTATGTGAAATACGTGAAATTTATGTTACGTGTCGAAGTTATGAATTAAATATGTTCATATGACGTTTATAAGCATGTATTATGATTTTAATACAATGTTAAGCATGTATTAAAAATACTATGATATGACCGAAATTAAGCATGAGGTATATGTTGATGTACATGAATTTTAATTGTTGTTTTGAACATGAAATAATAATAATAGTTATTCATGTTTAGAATTTTATGATTTTATGTGGAATTTTTGGGAAAATATGGAATAATATATGAAATTTTCTAAAATAAAAAAGTATGAAAATATTGATGTACAAAGTATGTATGATGAATATTATATCATATTATTAATATATGATAATATATTATGTAAAAATTTCGAAAATATGTCAAGTTTTCAAAATTGGTAAAGGAATTTTGATGTCTCGTGATGTGTGTTATATGATACGATACGTGAAACGCAGAGACTTGTAAGTAGGTGACCTGTGAAAACGAAGATTTAAGTATATATGTGTCGAGAAGAAAGTCAAGACGTAACCACGTTAGGTATGAAATTAAGATTCATACGCTATCGAATGATTCGAATCGAGAAGGATTGAAAAGATAGGATATTATATCTTTTCGAGACGCAATAAGTATAATAGTGGTTAAGGTATGAAAATAGATCCTCGACGTTAAAAGGATTGATGTAGTAACTCGCTTGTTCTTCGGATTGATGATTATCGAAAGTATAGCGATGTACTAAACCTCGCTTCTCACGCTGAAAAGTGGTCCCGCCGAGGAAAGAATAAGACAATTAATTACTAGTGACGTAGGAACTTTAAGTTCCCGAGGTGGGCTTTCTTACCTAAACCCTTTATGGGCTTTCTACCAAAACCAATTACGAGCTTTCTTGAAAATGATTTATCGTTATTACTATACCGTTTTTTTCCGAAAAGTCGAGATACGATATTGTCTCGCCAAAATGTTTTATGTTTTGTATATGTCCATTCGGGTCGCCTCGGGGCAATAGGAAAAGTATTAATCGGATCCTAAGTCGAGGAGGCGAAGGGAATCCTAGCTTAGGTTTGTACACTTCACTTTCGAACCAGTTACGGTCAATTGTTTCACTCCGAACTGCTCACGGTCACATGCGTCCGGCGAAGTGAGGCCTCCTCTCAAGCGTAATCCATAGCCGACTGGAATATACGCTAGATGTGAAAATGCTCAAGACAGCGATGTTTTGTGAAAGTAATGAAATGTATTTAGTAAGCACAAGGCTTTTCAAACAAAACCCTCAGGTCTTCATCGTGATGCAAGACAATATTTCAGAAAGTATAAATGTTTTCGCACGTGTCCACCGAGTGCATTATTTCTACTCACCGCATGTTTGTTTTAAACGTGCGAGTCGAAAGGGTGATAAAACAGCGAGAGTTGAGCGGAATCTTTGTTAAGAAGTATGAAGTATTTTGTTCGCTTTGAGAATGCATTCCATATGCATGTCTCACACGCTTTTATTCCGCCGCCAAACTCTTAAGACTCATATCTTTTGTTACTATGATCGCCTTTGTAGAACCTGCCTTTTGTTGAAACCTTGGAACCATCTTATTTATATATAAACTATTTTGATCCGTCATGATTCTCGCTTCGCTTGGAACATCTATAGTTCTTCGTAGATGAAATGAGTTGAAACCCTTATTCTTACATATTCACTTAAACCAAACCCCAAGTCACGGTCCGTAAGGTTTAGTCAAACCGGGCCGTGACAGAGTGGTATCGTAGCGCCGCTTGCTTTGAACCAAAAATTATTCTTTTATCCAAAGTCTAGTTTGAATCACTAGACTTTTATGAAGAATATCACCGCCAACGCCCCTGCTCATCACGCCAACCAAAGAAGGAAAAAAGTTCGATAAGAAAGGTATGGTTTTAAAAGTTTTGAAAAGATATGTTACAGTTTTGAGGAAGTTAGAGTGAAAAATGTTTTTAAAGTGGACATGCCGTTGAAAAAGAAAGTGAATAGCTTTGAATTGTGATAATTCATTGATGATAAGGCAAACAAGTGGTTTGTCTGAAGAAGTATATGTTCATACCCGGTTGGTATGTGATCATTTTGTTATGATGAATTTGAAAGAGAGTAAAGCTTATACCCGGTATGAAAGATTGGCGATGGACACATATAGTAGTTATATGTCAAGAAGTTTGAATGAAAAGTTTGTTTATGAAACAAAGTGAATTGTGAAATTATTTTGATTTTCAAAAGAACGTAGATGAACTCTAAGTTTCACGGAGAACTTAGATTGAACGAGATCATAGGAAATTCTTCTATGTATAACGTAGTGTTTGACTAAACACAGAGCTTGAGAACTTAGAATGCCTTTTAAGCACGATCCGATCTAACGAGAATTTGAAATGCCACGTGAGGAATGAAAGCTTCGATAAACGAATGTCACTTGTGACATGGGCATAGTATCTTCATTTGAAATTTACCAATGTAATTTTGAATCGACTATTGCTACACGAATTAATCTAAGAACAATATATGAATTGGGGTATGAATGTTAAGTGAGGAATAAGATAAGTATCTATGAGATGTTTATCAAGTTATGTACTAAGTATTGTTTATAAGTAGTGATTGTCTTATTAAGAGATGAGAATGATGCGGATTGAAACGACAAGTACGGAAATGGAAGTTTAAAGTTGAAAGTAGTTGAAAAGTCGTTTTAGGTTGTGAAAATGAAAGAGATATGAGAAAGAGTTGACAATGATATGTCAAAAGTGAAATGTTTGAAATCGTAGAATTCAATGAGATGTATTGTTATGGACAAGTTATGTTATTACTGTTTGAAATTACAAGTTGTTAGTAACAATAAGTAAGTTATCCCAAAAAGAACATAGACTGTTTAAGATGCATGATTCTTTTGCAAATGAACATAGAAAGATGAACCATAAGAATTTTATTATGAAAAAGGGAGGATAGGAATTAGAACAAAAGCAAGGATGGAAATAAGAATAATACAAGTTGAAATGGAAATGATGACGGCAAGAGTTGAATGATGATTTCAAAATGATGAATGTCATTATGCAATAGTAACATGAGTATAGTCTTTCCCCTTTAGATGTTCACACGCAACGGAACTCCGAATTGACTATTAGAACTTAATAGAGACGTGATCGAATTATTAGTTGGTTCTCACAGAATAATATCCATAATAAAAGGATTCCGGTACGGTAGAATATAAAATATTTAAGTAAAGAGCTTTAGTTAGTAATGTGGATTTAAGTTTTGAGATGCATCATATTTTGAGAATCCTTACAATTTATGATAACCAATTCCGAAGTTATATGATGTTTCAATTTTATTCATTGCTTCAAGTTCCGCTATCGAGTTTAACTCTACGACCTAGTTTCAATTGAGATATCACTGATTTCTCACTTTTCGCAAAGAAGTTTACAACCCAAAATTTATAAATGTCCTTTTGGAACCAAGCCTTCATGTGACCGAGAAGTATTTGTGGACGGTCCGCCAGCCCATATGACCAAAGACATCTCAAGAGTCATCATTCTCGTCCTCTGCCCTATATTCCAATTATTCGCTTCAAAGAACATATTGATTCAAATTTCAAAAGTTGTCATCCCGAATTCATGAACCCTTACTCACTTATGTTGTCATGACACGTTTCTCCAATCCTGAAGCTAAGAAGTATGAAAATAGGTCGACTTATTTTGGCACCTAAAGTTCTCGTGATCAATAGAGTAATATGTTTCTTCGATTAGAGATACATCAAGTCATGATGAAGGAATGTTTCTCGGTGAGATAAATAAGACGAGGCAATTTCAAGATATAGAAGGAATGACATCATCCCATTAGTCGATATGGAAACTTCAAAGGCTACTTTATTACGAGGTTGTACGTGAATGTTTTAGAACATAGTATGTAACGAGATGAAGGGATACGAATCTTCTTCATCAAAGGCAGAAGATACGATGTTAGCATATGTTCGCCTAAACTTAGATTTGGACATAAGACTCACCGTCTATAAGAATCGATAGTTGAATAGACACGACTAGAAAACATAAAGGTATTAGACATATGAATTTGGAGATTTAGAAATGAGTCGATGTGAATAAAAGATAAGGGCATACGACGATCAAATGGGTACAAGGTACCAACGTCGGAAGGGAAAATGCAATATGGAAAAGGAGGAAAGAACGCTGTGGGAATACGAAAATTTCGAGGACGAAATTTCTTTAAGGGGGGTAGAATGTAACAACCCGAATTTCTGGGCTTAAAAATTTCAAAAATAAAGAAGAAATAGTACGATAGAAACAAGAATGAAAGTAAACGTCGGTAATTGTCGATTTTGAGTAAATCAAATTTTTTTTCTTTCTCAAAATTAGAATAAAGTAAAATTTAAATATAAATAAATATATTTTAATATATATGTCACGCCCAATTCCTTAGGAAGCGCACAGATGTCACGGGCGTGATTAGGGTAAGGTTAAGTCGGGAGCAGGGGGATACATATAACATACATGATGAGAAGATGTGACCATGAAATCGGGCAAGATCTCCTCTATAACTAGACATATCCTCATGGAGGGTGCACAAACAATCCACCAATGAATAATATCGATATCATAACCTCGTAAAATATGATCTTGGTTTATTATAAGTAATGCAAGAAAGCAAAATAGCATTACATGTTGTCAACTAGATCGGTGAACCACATAGCATGCTCATATCGAGACTCACAAAGAATAACATAACAAATCTTGTTACAATCGAAAGCAAATAAGTGGACAAGAATACATCAATATCAGAGTACGATATAACACAACATCGCTGAAGGATAGTACGAAGAACCCGCAGCTCCACCCTCCGTCGACCGTCAAATTCTCCTCCATCTATGAAAAGATTTGAAAAAGATTGGTGAGTACTAGCGCACTCACCGGGTTTTATCAGAATCAAAAGAGTCATGATGTCGTGTTCAGAGCACTTACCTTAGAAGGTTTTAAACGAATCCACTTCTAAGTAAGCAAAATAGATTTTTCATTTTCGATACCGATCCGTTATTACTGTTACTCCCATCATAGAACCATGAACCACGGCTCGGAACGTATCCCACCAGCCCATCACACGACATTCATTCGGCCCAAACATATCCAACGGCCCACGCCCGAACGTATCCACCGCTAACTCGGTGTGGACTGTGGTCAAATCCCGTCGAACCATAACCACCTCATTACCATTTCGTGTGGACTTCCGGGTCTATCCCTTCGTAATCATAACCACGTGTTCTGGGTTCATCCTTATGATCAATAATCGAAGATGGCGATCAACCCAATCGAATGTAGATCCGCACAACCACGATAGAACCATATCTTGGATCGTAGAACAAGAATAATTTCACAAAACATTTTACGGCGCATATGTTTTATTTTGAAATATCGTAGTAAATAACTCAAAATAAGCATATAACCCAACCCGAATGCATCTAAAACGCCAACCGGGAGATATCTACGGATCCGATGACTTCACCGATCACATCGGGTAGGTACCGTAACAAGATCGAACAACTTTTGGGGTCACTTCCCACAAAGCAAAGCAACAACGTGATCCAAACGACGATCGAGCAAAATTAGGTTTTCACCGAACCCACATTTGGCACTCTCCGGTTTTCAAATCAACTCGATGCGTAAGGAATATATTATTGGCATCAAGCACCTATAATAGGTACTTTCAAAATATGCATGCATGCAAGTCGACTCAAATCTTAGCAACAAGAAGTTTCAAAAATCGATGCTCATCCTCGATCTAGGATAAACCATCCAAAATCGATACATGAAAATGAAAACATAAGCAATATGCATAACGATCTAACATGGAACGACAAACGACGTTGAAATGGATAACCCGGCATGCATTTCCTTTAGAAAACTCAAGCAACGGAAAACATCCCGATGCGTAAACGCTAAAATCGGAATCGGTATTTTAGTAGAATGCATAGCCCCGAACTAAAACCTAAAGGACCAGAGCTGCGTGGTCCGTTGACCACCAAACAGCGGCCAACAGCCACGGCCATGGGCGGCGATTCATGATGCGCGGCCGTTAAATTGGCGGCCCCGCCGTTATCCCGCCCGTCCCTTTAGAATCCCGAGTTCTATGCTATACGATCTACTAAAAGGCGGAATCAAAACAAGAAAAGGACAAAACAAAAACGGGTTGCCCGGGTGGTTGATCGGCGGTGGTGGTCGGCAACAGCCAAGAATGGCGCGCCGCCGAGCCTCCCCGGCTCGATCCCCACTCCTCCAGCTCAGCGCATGACTGAGCTGCTCGACTCTTCCGTAAACACAGTAGAGACGAAGGAAATGAACTGAAAACGAAGGCCCTAGCCTCCTATTTATAGAGAAAAGATGGGTCACAAGCAGTCGCCATGCTAAGCGCCCTTTTCGAAAACGCAAAAACCGACGCAACTTTGCAAACGGACCAAATTTAGCAAACTTGGTACCCATGGACACTAAATAAAATACCGGACACAATGACTATAAACAAGATATGCTTTAAAAGACCAATGAAAAGTCCGGGTTTTCGATAACTTCCCTGAAAGTGCCAAACCTTCATGGGTGGTCGAAAACTCAGATACTTAGTGTCTATGAATTCATAAGACACTCTTCACAACGCCCGAGGTTTCGTGATTCGTCGCATCATCGAAACAAAAGTCAACCTTCGCCTTTTCTCGAAAATGTGCCATGCAAAATGTGTTTTAAAAAGACGGGTATTACATCCTCCTCCTTAGAAAAATTTCTTCCCGAATTTCAAACACGTGGAGAAAACAACCTGCATCGAGCCCTCGAACTTGTCTTCCAACTCCCACGTAGCTTCCTCCTCTCCGGTGATTCCACAACACCTTACTAACCAATCTGCTTGTTCCTCAATTCCTCGACTTCGCTCCAAGATAGCCACCGCCTTCTTCATAACTCGCATCCCGAGCAAGAACCACTTGGTCATGCTTGATCACGTGTTTTGGGTCGAACACGCATTTTCTCACCGAGAAACGGAAACACGCCATGAACATCTCCGATGCTAGGCGGCAAAGCTAACCCATAGCAACGGGCCTATTCTCTCAAGAACTCGAAGGTCCAACGAACCTCGGTCGAATTACACTCGCTCCCAAAACGAACGACTCGCTTTCGTTGGGAAACCTATGAAAACGCGATCTCCGATCATGAATCAAGATCCGACGACGCTTGTCCGTGATAGGACTTCGTCTCGTCTCCCGAGCCTCGATCCTTCGCTGATCTCGATCGATAACCTCGACCGCCCTCATGAACCATCTCGGTCCTAACATCTTTCTCGCCCACTTCGCCCCAATAAAGTGGCGATCGACACTTCCTTCCGCATAACGCCTCATAGGGAGCCATTCCTATGGTGGCCTCGATAACTGTTGTTATAGGCAAACTCTACCAAAGGTAGTATCTCTTCCCATTTCCTCCTTCTGTCGCCACGATCGCCGCAAGACGTCTTCCAAAACCCGAATCGCTCTTTCCGATCGACCGCCCATTTGAGGATGGAATGTTTGACTAAGATTCGCCTTGGTCCCCATGGCTTCCTCAGACACCTCCAAACCTCGACGTGAACCTCGGTTCACGATCCGACGAATCGATACCGCACACCATGTAACCGCATGATTTCTTTCGACGAAGTCGAGCAGCAAGCTTATCTAACCCATATGTCATTCGAATCGGTAAGAAATGAGTCGACTTCGCCGCCCATCGACGACAACCCATATAGCGTGTTTCCTCTCACGATCTTGGAAAACTCACCACAAAATCCATACCGATATGATCCCATTTCCACTATGGGATTGGTAGCGGTTGCAACAAACCCGACGGACGTTGGTGTACAACTTTCACTTGTCGACAAGCCAAACAACGCTCCACAAACGCTGCTACATCCTTTTTCATTCCTTCCCACCAAAAGTTCCTTTTAAGGTCTCAGACATTTGGTGCTTCCTGACGAGTCAGATACGGCCTCATGAGCTTCACTCATGATTTTATCTCTCAATTCCCTATTGAGTGGCACACATAACCTTCCTCGAATAGTAGCGCTGTCTTCGCCTGCGGAACCCCTTGCTATCTTCTAGCCTTTGCTTTCAAACGCATCTTCCAAGAATTGCCTCTCCAAGACTCACGATGGCTTCTCTTAGGTCCGGTTCACCGTCAAAGTCGCGATTTAATCCTCGACCGATTCCGGCGGGTGAATCACTTCCAGCCGAGCTTCTCGAACTCGAATAAGCTCTTTCTCATGTAAGAAGATATCCCAACCGCCTCGACTTCATGATCGAGGGCATCTCGCTACAACATCGCTTTCCCGAGTGATAACCCATGGAGCAATCATAATCCTTTACCAACTCCACCATCTCCTTTGCCTCATGTTCTTTGTTCAAAGAAATACTTGAGGTTTTGTGATCCGTGAAGATCTCACACTTAACTCCATAGAGATAGTGCCTCCAAATCTTCAACGCATGAACGACCGCCGCTAACCCGTGATCGCGAGTGGGTAGCTCAACTCGTATGGTTTCAACCGACGAGACGCGAAGCTATAACCTTCCTGCTCGCATGAGAACGCAACCTAAACCAAGCTTGGATGCATCGGTGTAGACCACAAACCCATCGCTCCTTCCGCACGGCTAACACCGGAGCGATTGTTACTTTCTTCTTAACTCCCGAAAACTTGCTTCACAAGCTTGACCATCAAACTTGATCCTTTCTCGAGCAAGTTCGCACATCGACCTTGCCAACTTCGAAAACCCTTCGATGAAACGCCTATAATATCCCGCCAAGCCTAGAAAGCTCGAACCTCATTGGCATTAGTCGAACCTTCCAGCCATTTACCGCTCAACCTTCACTGGTCGACTTTCGATTCCTTCCGTATAACGATATGTCCAAGGAACATCACTTCTTTGAGCCAAAACTCGCACTTACTATACTTGGCATACAACCTCCGTCAGAACGCCTTAACGGCACGGAGGTGTTCTCGATGCAACTCGTGATTCTTGGAATAGATGAGAATATCATCGATAAAACCAAGACGAAACTATCCAGACATCGATGGAAAACTCGATTCATCGATCCATGAAGATCGGGCGCATTGGTCAAACCAACGGCATCACGATGAACTCAGAGTGCCCATACCGTTTCGAACGCGGTTCGCAACGCCCTCCTTCCCGATCTTCACTGATGGTAGCCCGACCTCAAATCGATCTTAGAGAAGACACCGCCCTCGAGCTGGTCAAACAGATCGCCGATCCTGGAAGAGGATATCCGTTTCGATCGTCGCCTTATTCGGCTCGTAGTCAATGCACATCCGCATTGACCCATCCTTCTTCGATTTAACGTAATCAAGGCCCCCCATGGCTACGACACGCCAGGTCGGATAAAACCTAGATCCAACAGCCTCGCAATCGCGCTTTCGCTTCTGCACTTTCTTAGGTGCCATTCTCAGATGGTGCCTTTGACATCGGTGCCGGTTCCGGTTCCATCAATAGTGAATTCCAGCTGTCTATCAGCGGTAAACCCGCAAGTCCTCTGGAAACACGTCCGATATTCACACACCATCGCTCCTTCGCAATCGCTATACCGTTCATGTTCCTCGCCAAACTTACCAAGAAAGTTTGACAGACTTCCTTCCCGATCATCCTCACCGCCTTCGGTCGAGATCATCGCACGCAAACACCCATCCTTATGCCGTCAGGAAACAAACTTCCACTCCTTCTACTGTTCGAAAAGCAACTTTCTCGAGACAACGATAGTTGCCATGTGTTTTTCCAACCAATCCATGTTAAAGATGACATCGAAATCTTCCATTCCGATGACATGCAATTGACAAGGACCTTCGCCACGTATTTCTACTTCCGGTTCTCGCAAATTCTTTCGCTTTAGCACTTCTCGACGGGATGCTAATTTGTGGTACTCGGATTTGGGTACCAAACCCAACCTCTCACACGCGATTCTCGAAACGAAAGAATGTGAGGTTCTTGTATCAAACAAAGCGAAACGGGTATATCACTATATGGATTATACCGCAAGATTCCCGGAGCTTGAGCCGCCGCCGATTCAAGCGCGACACCCTTGCTTGTGCGGTGGCCTTTGGTTTGTCGGCCTAGGTGACCTCCTCGCCCGTTGTTTGTCCTGGCGGAGCATGATTCTCGCCTCATGAGCTGGATGTCGCTTCATCCGCGGCTGCGACCGCTGCCCTCCTAACGGACAATCTCGAGCGTAATGTCCAGATTTCTTACAACGATAACACTCGTGCTATCTTCGCTCGCACTCGCCGAAATGATTCCTTTGGCATTTCCGCACCCGTTTTTCCACACCGCCGCATGGGTTGGAAATTCCTTCCCCAAGGTTGCCTTTCTCTCACTTGAATGCCTTGATTCCTTGGAATCACCGACCGCCCGTTCCTCAAACACTTGATTGCCCTTCCCCATCTTCCCATTTCTCTTACCTCTTCCTCCGCCGATGGCTGTCCGGTGGCATTGTTCTCCCGGGCAACATCGACTCAATGTTTAATGCCCGGTTCAAGGATCGCAGACACGCCGATCTCCCCGACCGACGAGCAAAATTCGATCTCGGCCGGAGTCCTTCTCGAACTCGCTCGCCTCGGCAACCTCGCCAATCAGGTACGTAGTATAACGTGATGTATTTATTGAACGAGCGATCGCATCGCGATCGCTTCTTCCTCGACGAAGATTCCGTAACTCGCCTTCTTCGCCTCGTCAGAACGCCAGCACGCATTTTCCATGAGTTCTTCCTGAAATCTTCCCACGATACCTTGCCCATCGTCCTAGTGTTAGAGTCCTTCTCACGGATTCCACCGTAAATCACTCATCGGCTAGTCAAAGATCGCGCATTCAGCTTTTCTCGCTTCTTCACACCGATGTATTCAAGATCCTTTCGTGGATCGATCCGCCTGGCCGATCGGTTCGCCGAGACCATCGAACGTAGGAGGATTATGCCCGCGAAAACCCTCGATCGCATGTCACGAACCAAAGGTGGTTCCCGGGCTTCTTCCACGTTATTGTTCCTCCGATTCCTTGTTCTCGCATTCTCGCATCGATCGCTTGAAACATTAGAAACGCTGCATAGATAACCGGCATCATCGCATAACATATATCATCACCCATATCACATATCATCACATATATCACATACCACGCACGATCACATATAATCATGCAATCCTGTCAACATATCATCGTTATGCATTTCACATAACATTATCATCACACATCACATAGATCATATATCATCGGCATAGCTCATATAACATATAAGCATCAAACATAAACATCCCGTCATAGACGATGCTTAGTATCGAATATTCAAGGTCCATGAAGGATCACAAAATACAAGATCAAGGTATGTCACCAAAAGGTCGATATGAGCAAAAGAATCGACCGTCATCACAAAGACGCCGCCTCGTCTATGCTTCTAGCGTACATCGCGATCGCCACCGCACACACCGACTACCTAGATCCTCGCCCTCCATATCCATCCACTATTCCCCGCCGTCCCAAATGTTCCATTCTCGCCTTTCCTCATCCTCTTTCCTTCCTATCGTGGCTCGACTTGGGCCGCCTAAAAGCGATCTCGCATGGAAGCAAGCTCTCCGGTATGATCCCATCCAAGTCTGCGCCTCGATCGTCGAGTATCGTGAAAGTTGTGCTCGAGTCCTCGCTCTCGGGCGCTGCTCTTCCTCAATGTGCCCGATCTCATCGTAGTCATCGGCTATCTCGATCACCGGTCCTCGAGTCCTCACTATCCTCCTAGTTCTCATCTCGGGTCCTCCTCTTCCTCGTAGTCGCCTTCGGATGCCAACCCGATACGCTTTGCGGCATGAAGATTCTCGATTCGGCTTCTTCGCCACCGCCGGACGGACAATATCTCTCGTCCCCGAAGTTCCCGCCAAAGTCGCTCCGGTCCTTCGGAAGGTAAGGATCACGATGGAGGTGTAGTGACCGTGTATCTCGTTGTAACCGGCGATCGCCGATTGATGGTTGTTCTCCCAACGCTCTTCGGGAACATCATCCCTATCATCGATCCGATCGGTCCTCGAGGGTGTCTCGCAACCATCCTCCTCTCGATGGTATACTCGATGATCGGGTCCACCGCCTCCATACTCGAGCAGCGAACAAAGTGAAATCCAAGGTAAGGTGCCCGTGATAGATCCCGCCTCGAACATCACGTATCTCGCTTTCGCCCACGGTTGCCAACCCGTCGGCTCTCACAACCGATAGTAAGCCTCATATTCGATACTTTTCCCACCGCCTCGGATATTTCTCCAAAATCCAACAAATCTCCCGTAAATACTCCCAACGGCATACGGACATTCCCGGTACATTCCCCGAATATAAGGATCTCGCTCATCCATCCTGTGGATCTTAACTAACGCTGTCTGGGCCATCAATATCCATAAACCTACATGTTAGTTTATCAACATAACAACAAATATTCACGCTTCCTTTTTCTCGCCCCAACATCTAGGTAATCATGTTTCAAACACATGTTCATTTCAACACATATCAATATCAATATGGATATTCATCATAATAATCACGTAAGCAAACACAGATTCACTTACAAGCACTCGCTTATCAAAATAAACAAGATTTTCAATCAATACATTGCTATGTAAACACATAGACTTACATCAACCATACGTGATCACATTAATCACATCATATCATATAAACGATTTCCATATCACAGCCACACAGGCCTCTTTGTTCCATCAACAAATCACTTCCACATCCACATCATCATCCAATCACATCTCTTCCACATCACGTTTACATCACGTAAACTCTTACCAGGCCAAAACACATGAAACCAAGATCACATCAAGATCACGTAACCACATAAAGCATCAAGAATAAACACATACCTCATCCCCTTTTTAAAGGAGGCGGACCGACGCTAGTCGAGGGTAGTCAGATGCGATGAATGCTTAGAAGAACAAGTTCTAAACACTCAATTTCAAGAACGCACATGATATAAAGCAAACGAATCGCTTTGATATCAAACAACATGATACATACCCAAAGTTGAATCGCCCGATACCAAGTCGGTATCGATAACAAAGATAGATGTCGTGGCCAAGAACACCGCCCGATACTGTCACATGCCCCATTCCCGAGGGAAGGCACGATGCCGGTGTGATTAGGGTGGGGTTAAGAAGCGGGAAGAAGGGGATACATATAATATACATCATAAGAAGACGTGACCATGAAATCGGGCAAGATCTCCTCTATAACTAGGACATATCCTCGAAGGGAGGGTGCACAAACAATCCACCAATGTAATAATATCGATATCATAACCTCGTAAAACATGATCTTTGTTTATTATAAGTAATGCAAGAAAGCAAAATAGCATTACATCCCGCCAACTAGACCGGTCAACCACATAGCACGCCATATCGAGACTCACAAAGAATAACATAACAAATCTTGTTCCCAATCGAAGCAAATAAGGGACAAGAATACATCAATATCGAGTACGATATAACACAACATCGCTGAAGCATAGTGTTGGTTAAAATTTCTTTTGATGTGAAAATACTATACGCAAGTGCACGCAATCAACAAGTAATACACGAAGTATTCCGAGATCGAATCCATTGTGGAATGCACTTTAAATCACGAGATTGTAATTTTGCAAAATAAGGGAGATGGACTAACCGGTACTAACTAGAATATAACACCACCGAACTGAATTAAAACGACTTCGCACGCGGGCGGCGGATGCGACATAGACAACGAGGAGACCGTTATCAAGGTAGAAAGCAGACTTGATTTTATTCCACCCATGCTCTTTTCTAAATATTGCTACAAGATTATCTCGCATTATCACTATGACATGAACTTCTTTTGATTCTTAGTATTTTCCAAATCTAAGATTATATTCCATAGATCCACCATATATTCCTATATCGAATCGCCTTAGAATATCATTACTAATCCATTCATATTCGCCACTTAAGGTAAATGCATATTCCTATGCTATTCACACACATAACATTAAAATCATGTTCTTACGCCGCTTCTATTGTTTTCCATTCTATAACAACTTCCCAAAGAATTATAGAACTACGATATGACTAATGGTGATCAATCACAAGTGAGATAAAAACAATCCCAATAAAATAATAGGATTTAGCAAGACAAGCAGAGAACTCAAGGCCACACGAGTATGGGTTTCTCAAAAATCAAGTCATAAAGGTTTAGCTCATAGCGAAATGCTTAACAACATTGAAATAAGCAAAGCCATAACAGATTAACAAGATTTAAGAAAAGATAAAGAATTAGTTATCGGAATCAGGTAGCTCGATCGTCGCCTCTTCCGACGACTTCTCTCCAAGAATCCGCACCTTCTTCCTTACTCCAGATGTTCTCTATCCTCTCGCAACTCTCCAAAATGTCGATATTCCCAAATCCCTCTCCTGATTGTTGCCAACTCCCTTTTAATAACAACCTCCATAACAACCTTATGCGCTTTTTGAGGTACAGATCTGCACCGCCACATTGCCCTCGATCCTTTCTTTTCGCTAGCTCGCGCGATGCAGCAGCGTGTCTCTTTTCAACCGTCAGAGGCCGCCACGTGGTCCGTGGTCCCGCTGATTTCTTCTTCGAGAATTAACCCGCACTTTCCATGCTACTGGCTTCCTTCCGTAAGCACGGCTCGATTTCGCTTACTCGAGCTCGGCTCGCCACGGCTTTACTTTGCCAAATGAGTCCGACTGCTTGCTCAACACGAGCTCAACTGCCACGAGCTCGCCCACTTTCATCTTCATCAAGAGTTCGAACACTTCGCCCGAGCTCACGCACCGCCCGAGCTCACGCTCTTCGCCTCGAGCTCACGCCCGAGCTCGACCTTCGCCACGAGCTCACAAGATTGCCCGAGTCTCGGCTCGCCTCCGAGCTCACAAGACTGCCCGAGCTCGAGCTCTTCGCCCGAGCTCAACCTCTTCGCCAAGCTCACAGACTTCACTTCGAGCTCAACTCTTCGCCACGAGCTCACAGACTGCCCCCGAGCCCCACCCCGAGGTCGCCTTCATACTTGTGAACTTTTCAATCTTGAGCCCTGAAGGACGCGAGCTCGCCCTACTCTCTTTCTCCCTGAGTTTGGTTCCACTTACAAGCTCGGCAATTTTAGCTCAAGGCCACTTTTCCTGCATTGACTTCGCCTTAGTAGCCCGACCGTCCCCGCATTTTCAAAGATTACTGCTCGGCCCTTCCTCTTACATCGAAGTCAAGCTCGCCACGAGCTCGGCCTCATCTTCGCCGCCGCTCTTCCCGCAACATGCTATGATTATATAAATAACGCCAAAACAACTAAAACCCTTTATTTTCATCGACTCAATCCTTCACACAAACACACGCAAACAAGAGAAACACAAGCAAGACAAGTACAAACAAAGTGAGCGTAACACACAACAACCGAAAGCTTTTATCATTAAAATGACCTATAATAACTCTTTACAAGAGTTATCACACCCCAAACTTAGTTCATTACTCGCCCTCGAGTGATGCTCTACCACAAGATACAAAACAAATGTAATACGCATGTATGCTCATAACAACAAAATGAGGTGATAGCTTAATCAACTAAGAAAACTGCTTTCACCAAAAAATTTCAAAACACAAGAATCATTCATTCCTCTCGTTGTAAATCTAATTACTCACCTCATTTTGTAAGAGTATCACACTACAATTATTAACAGTACAAAGCGCATTAGCATTTACATGAATCTTCCCATGCTTTGCTTCTCCTTAATATGACCATATCTTGATTATCAAGTGCACCTGTGTCTCCACAAATTCAATTTAGTCATCCCTCTTTGCTTAACACGAGTGATATCAATAATGAATCGAGAGGTCTTTATAAAGCTTATAACGCTGGGCTCGGTGACGGTAGGATTATTTGGGATAATGTAGCTCGCAAACACCCGCATCCTTACTCTTTCCTCTTTCAACATGCTTTATAACTACCCTTCTTCTTTCCTATAGGAGATTGTTCCTTTTTCGTTAATTCCTTTTCTTCTTCATAAACAAAATATCAAAGACTCTTTCCCTTTTTTTTTTTTTTTTGCCGTGAAACAAGAAACGCTTATTATAACATTGTCCCTTATCCCAAGAGGTTACCTCCACCCCAAACTTAAACTCAACATTGTCCCCAATGTTGGAACATTATAACAAAAATTGGGAGATTGATTACTTTGTAAGATACGGTGATAAGTCGAACTCTAAGTAATTCGCCCGAGGTCAAGGGAATCAAGGATACATATATGAGAGGGGTACAGGGGAATTTTATATGGCCGATCAAAAGAAAAGGTCAGAAGCTCAAAAGGGACTCTAGGAAATCATGAAATATGTGTAGGCTAAGAAAGGCACAAACGATTCGAAAGATGGCCTACATCCTATCCATATTAACATACTCATGTAAATTGTTCAAGGAACTTCCAACCAAAATGGAAGATAAGCACAGACAAGAATGTAGGTCAACTAAGGATTACTTATGCAATGGTTAACTCTTATAAAAGCTAATATGCAAATACCCAAACCATCGAGGTACTCCCTCACAAATAAGGATCAAACTTAGATAAACAAAGAGTCGGAAGACGATTTCCTTTTCAAAACAAAATAAGAAAACATCATCATTAAGCAGCCTTTCGCAACCGGCATCACCCTTAGTCATTATAAACATCACAACAATTTCAACAAGGACGCACAACACAAACAACAAACAAACAAAATGACAAAACGAGAACAAAAACAAAACCAAGGATTGAGTTGAGAGATACGCCCAGCCTATGCATCGGACGACCCAAGGCAGAGGAGAGGTGAGCAGTGAAGTTGTTGCATGAAGGACTTCCTCATCACGGCAGCGCGATGCGGCTCATTTGCCGAGCTCCACTAGGCCGCCTTCTTTTGTATGGGTATGCACCGAACTCGCCGCTTTCTTAGTACGCCTGAAATCCTCATCAAGGTCTCGCAGGATTGGCCATGGAGTGAACAAGCTTTGGGAAATCCGGAAAGACGGTCGTCTGTAAGATGACGATCCCAAGAAAATCCTTAATGCACGGTCCCCGCTGCAAAGACACCCGTAATCGCTTGATGTCATCTTCGCAAGGCACTGAACGCAGATAAGGATGTTGATTGCACAAGTAGACATTTCAAGATGTCTGCTATTGTTGATAAGTGCTCTCTTGACCGGAGCGTATGGCTCGGCAGAGCGTGCGATGCCGGGCATTGAGAAGTCGTCTGTGGCCTCGAACATGACGACGCCGTGGCCTTGATGTCTATGAAAGCTTTCTCCGCTACGGTCTTCATTGTCATCATAGGGACTCAGCCTTATGCATAGCTCGATATCGGAAGGAAAATAACCTTCCATTCTTCTTCGCACGCCCACCTCACGCCAAATTAGCGCTACCACATTAACCGATCTCCCGTGAAAATGCACAGCAGAGCAGCATCCGCCTCGACATCAAGAGTCATGGTAGTGGCGTGATGCGCTCTTAATGAAATGGAGCCACATGGGTTTCGAATTTTAATGTCGACGCCTTAACGGATCGACGCCCCGCGTAGATACGCCCCATTTTGTTCCTTCTACCGCAAGAGCCTTAACGCGTCATCGAGGTCATCACCCGAATGCCTCTTAACATTGCCGAATACTCATCATCCACGGCGTTATCCGACTATACACCTCATCGATTGTTTCAGAGATAGATTACCGCTTACTCCCGACCACGGCCGATACTCCCTCCTCGTCCGCCGTAGGAGTGATATTAGCATAAAATTCTTTCACTGTGGTCAGAACTGGTGGCGATGTAATCACCGTGAACTCGCCCATCCGCTTAGAGAAGTCACCCACGATTTAACATAGGAGTTTCCTTATTCTCTTGAAACCCTTCTCCATCCACAATGCTCTTGATTTTAGACGCTCAAATCGCTCAAACCGCCTGGCGCATCGAAACTTAGGAATGTTCTCAATAGATTGACGGCCTTAGATTTGAGGGTGTAGCTACCTTGCTTTCTTGGGCAGAAAGCACTCTCGTTTCGCTTCAGAACCTTAGTTTTTCCCTTCTCCTCTAGCTAACTTTCCTTTGACGAGGCAGTGCAAAGGTCCCACAAGATTGAGGGAACGCGAAATAAACGGTGATTTATCTGTGGAAGTCATGGTGATAATTCCTCGTCCGACACGACGAGGGCGTGTTTGGATCATTATTTAGACCTTCACAAACTTCCCGGCTCGCCTTGAGATCGACCATGGTTGCAAGAAAATTTCCGAGAGAGAATTGACAGAGGTGAGATCGCTATGAGGATTTTGGGAGATGACGGGTAGTAAGAGCAATGTAGCAAAAGAAAGGAAGAGCAAAGGGAAGTTTGAGTAGTTCGGAATATGTTAAGAATATGGACGGCTTTTTAACCCAAATAGCTTAAGAATTAATTCCCGCGCTTTCGGACCAATATTCCCGCTAAAATTTCCCTTTATCTTCCCCTGCAAATCCTCTTTGAGCACATATAAGCACGGTGCTCGTAATATCTTCTGCATCACCGCAATCCAAACATCAAGATATCAATTTACCAAAACAACCTAGTTTCTTTTTAATCATGTTATAGCAATTTATTTAAACCCAAAACAAACAAGGAAAGGCAAGGAATAAGCAAATATGTACAATCAGGTCGCCAGCGCTCGATCACCATGGCGACCCATGGTACCCGAGGTCGCATCTTTCAAAGTGGTAGAGGTCTTCTCGCGACCGACCGCCTCAATAATAATGCTTGACGCTGCCCATCGACCGAATTCACGACCTCACTTCCTTCAGTGTTATAGCACCACGGGTGCTACATGAAGAATTGTAAAGGCCCGCACCATCTTGATTTTAGTTTCTGTGTGAATAACCTCAACTCGAGTTGAACAAGAACACCGCCGACCCGCAAGAACTCCCGCGCAAGATGTTGTTATCATGCCATCTTTTAGTTCTCTCTTTGTACAACTTAGCATTTTCATAGCGAACCAACGGAATTCATCCATTTCACTTAGCTGCAACAATGAGCTTCTCCAAAGAAATTGGACGATCAAAGTTTAGTTTTTAATCGCCCAATAGGCTCGGTGCTCCACCCCAAGTGGGAGGTGATGTGCTTTTCCATATACCAAGCGATAGGGTGACATCCCTAACGGTGTTTTCAAAGTCGCTCACGCCCATACCGCATCATCCAACAAGGTGGACCAATCCTTACGCCCGGATTCACCACCTTTCTAGTATACCCTTAATCTCTCGTTAGAAAGTCCGCTGACCATTCGTCTCATGGATGGTACGTGACGATCTTATGGCTAACATTGTATTTCGCTAGTACGTAATCCCATCGCCTTTGTCGACAAAGTGTGTGCCTCGCCACTAATGATCGCACGGGAGTACCAAACCTGTGAAAATGTTCTTTGCAAGAACTTGATCACCACTTTGCATCATTCGTGGTACTTGCTACGCCTTCCACCCATTTGGACACGTAATCAACCGCCACCAATATGTAAAGGTTTCCGAACGAGGGTGGAAAAGGACCCATGAAGTCGAGGCCCCATACATCAAGAGTTCAATTTCCGTAACGAAATTCATTGGCATCTAATTTCGATAGGATATGTTTCCAACTCACCGGCATCGATCACATCTTTGCACAAAAGCATGTGCATCCTTAAACAAGGTCGGCCAAAATAACCCGATCAAGCACCTTTAGTCATTCTTCGCCCGCAAAATGACCACCATATGGAGTGGCATGGCATCCTTCCGCACTGATTCCACTTTCATGCGGAACACAAATACCATTATCCATCAAAGACAACGCTTATATAAGAAGGGCTCGCCCCGTAAGTAATGTTTGACCTCCGCAAAGAATCTTTTCTTTTGACGGGACGAGAACTCGGGTGTAGCATTCCACATACCAGAAAATTGACAAAATCTGCATACCATGGCGCATCACGTGATGCTTGCTCATTAGTTGCTCATCCGGGAACATGTCCCGAAACTGGCTTCGAGTTGATTCTCCTTCCGATGTCGGTAATCGAGACAAATGATCCGCCACTTGATTTTCTGCTCCTTTCCTGCCTCTTATTTCCGTGATCAAATTCTTGCAGGAGCAATATCCACCGACTAACCGTGGCCAGATCTTCTTCGCGATAAGATACCGATAGCTGCATGATCCGTAGATTATCACTTTGTTCCTACGAGGTAAGCTCGAACTTTTCACGTGCAAAACTACAAAGAAACAGCTCCTTTTCCGTCGTGGTATAATTTATCCGGCTTCCACCGTGGTTTTACTTGCATAGTAGATCGAGTGGAATATCTTCTCCCTGCTGGTCCAAAGACGCCCCCACAAAGAAAATCATTGCATCGCACATCACCGAAAGCGCGATGTCCAATTCGGCCCAACAATTACTGGAGCTGTTACAAGAGCTCGTTTCAAGACTTCGAATGCCTTAAAACACTCAGGAGTGAAGTCGAACTGGCGGTTTTGCTCCAGCAAGGCACATAGGGGCTTAGCTATCTTTGAGAAATCCTTTATAAACCTTCTGTAGAAACCTGCATGTCCCAAGAAGCTTCGCACACCTTTTACAGTAGTGGGAGGTGGAAGTTTGTCTATTACTTCGATCTTTGCTTTGTCCACTTCGATCCCTTCTTCGATATGTGGTGACCTGAACCATGCCCTCGCACCATGAAGTGGCACTTTTCCCGCTTTAAAACTGCTGGGTTGCTTCAACGCCCGTAACTTCCCCAAATTACTTAGGCATATCCCATAGGTGTCTCCGAAGACGGAGAAGTCATCCATGAAGATTTCTATCGATTTCTCCACCATATCCGAGAATATGGCCATCATGCAACGCCGAATGTTGCGTGGGCATTACAGAGCCCAAATGGCATTCTTCTAAATGCGAAAGTGTCATAAGGACAAGTGAAGGTGGTTTTGTGTTGATCATTGGGCGCAATGGCAATTTGGTGATAACCGTATCAACCATCGCGGGGTTGTAAGAACCCTTACCGCTAGTTTATCCAAAGATCTCGATCCATGAATGGTAGAGGAAATGATCCTTCCGGTTGCCGTGTTTAGCTTTCAGTAGTCAACACGCATACACGCCCATCCTCGTTATCACCCACGCTGATTAGTTCCCGCCGATCGCTCAAACCACCGCGACTCGCCTTTTTAGAACACACCAACGGGCTCACCCACCAGCTATCCGAAATTCGATATATGATTCCGCATCCAGCCATTTGATAACTTTTCTTTAGTACCTCTTCATCGTTGATTTAGACGTCGGCCGATGCTCTATGGAAGTTGTGGCAATCTTCTAGAATATCTTATGCATGCATGTGGACGGCCGATCCTCAGATATCGAGAATTGACCATCCAATAGCTCGCCAGATTTTCGCAATACCGTAGCAAAGCTTCTTCCCGATCGGGCTTGAGAATAGCGGAGATAATTACGGGAGGTTTCTCCTCGCCCGATATGCATATTTGAGATGGTTCGCAAAGTCTTTAGGATTAACACCGGAGGTCTGCCGATTGATGGTTTGGGTGCAAAGTTACCCTATCGGCGAGCCCCGCCGACTCGAATTCGGCCGGGTCAAGTGAAACGGCATTTTTCTTTGAGAGATGTTGACACAACTCCTCGCCTTTCTCCAACTCTACGAGTTCGCATAGCTTCGCCATTAACTCCGAACCGCGAGGTGCGATCTCAGATTGTATCCGCGACGACCGCCTCCATGACTCGGATTACGAGCATTCCTCCACTTCGTCCGGACACTTCATAGCATTGAAAACATCAAGGTAACCTTCCGATCATTTACCCCATGGTGAGCTCGCCTTCCGAACATCAATTAGAGTTCTTCCAATGCAAAAACAGACGTCCCAAAATGATTAGCACTCGTGATCCGCTTCATAATCCAAGATAATGAAGTCCACGAAAGATGAATGTGTCCACTTTACTAATACATCCTCGATTTTTCCCTCGTGATGAGCCATAGATCGTCCGCCAATTGTAAGGTCACCGCTAGGGCCTCGCTCTCCTATCCCGAGCTTTTAAATATCGAGAGCTGCATCAAATTTATGCTTGCTCCGAGGTCACATAACGCACGCATCGACGCCGCATCCTCCAATCGAGCATGGAATTGTGAAGCTCCTCGATCTTTCAACTTGGAGGAGCTTGCTCTTTAGCATCGCACTACTACTTTCAACCGCCACCGCTTCAAACTCGCCCAACCGCTCTCTTCTGGTCGATGTCCTTCAAGAACTTCACATAGTTCGGCATTTGTTCCAACGCCTACCAAAGGGATGTTGATATGTAATTGCTTCGTAACATCAAGGAATCTTCAAACTGGTATCCCGCCGCTTCTTCTTCAACCTTTTCGAAAAGGAGGTGGGGACTATACACCACTTACGTCCGTAAGGTTTGGTAACGGATTTGTTGCCGCAGCACCTCGCATTGCGAGACCGCTTTGATTTTCCGTGGTAGCGACCTGTTGTTACTTGTTGAGGACTCACCTTTTTTCTCGGTCCGCAGCCCGGCCTCGTGATCGCGCCCACTTCGTAACGTGATGCCTCGACCGTTTCTTTATCTTTTCGTGATTCTCCGTGTCACTGGCAAATTTCCAAGAGGTCGGCTTTTAATCTCATGGCTAATTGTCCGATCTCGACTTCCAAATTCCGCAACGAAGTGGATTGCCCTCAGACACAAAGATTCTGCTTTTAGCCATGTATTCCTTCATCAAGGTTTCAATAGTCTTGGGGGTGGGCGACTTGTTGCCGCTTTGTTGGTAATTTTGTGGATATGTGGTTTTCAAAATTTCCACCACGTTGATCCGGACCTGGCCTCCCCATGAGAAATTAGGATGTTGTCGCCACCGGACCCAGACGCTTGTGAATAAGGGTTGTTCCTCCGTCCATTCTCGATTTCGTGATAATGCATCGAGGCCGGGTTTGATGGGCAACTCTCAAGGTATGCCCTTCTCCACAATATACGCACGACACCGCTTACTCAGCATGGTAGGTGCGACCATCGACTACTTGTCGGCTGCATCACTGGATTAGGTACTTGCAATCCTTTAACATGTTACTCATGGATGCTACCTGGGCTGTTAACGCCGCTGTGGCATCAACCTCCAACACACCAATGACCGATTTCTTTCCTATCGGGCGCATTTAGAATTTGACCATTGGCAATTGTTATCCGCGATTCTTTCCAAGATCTCGTATGCTTCGTTGTATGACGACTTCAAAGAATAGCTCCATTTGCGAGGCATCAAGCACCAAACGTAGTCGACGCATTGAGACCATTGTAGAAGGTCTCCAATGAATGCAATGCGGAATGCCGTGATGAGGACATTTCCGTAGCATTTCTTATATCGCCCCAAGCTTCGCACACCGACTCTTCGTTATTCTCGCTGAAATGACATGATGTCATTCCGGAATCTTGCGTTCTTGGTGGGCGGAAGTACTTCATCAAAAATTTCGCCAAGCTCGCTCCATGAGGGATAGAATTTGATGGAAGACTGCTCACCATGCTTTTGCACGATCTTGTAGCGAAAAGGAATAACCAAGTCTCCCGCTCGGCCGAACACCCGTAACTTAAATGAGTCAACCTCCGTAAATGATCGAAGGCGGAGATGTGGATCCTCCGTGTTTTGACCACTAAATTGCCCAACCGTTGGGAGATCCAAACACGACCGCTTCGCCGAATCGTTCGCTTGCACTCGGCCTTGTAATCCCGGATTCAGTTCGTTAAACTGGGGTTAGCGAATACGATACCCCTTTCCGATCATCGATGAAATGGCATTTCGCCATGTGTGCCTCTCTCCCGCGCGCCATCTCGGCTTGCGCTCGCGAACTCGTTGTCGGTGCCTCTCTACTTAAAGGTGCGCCAACTCGATCTAATCGGTGGGTCACTTGCGCTTTTGCCTTGGCGATAAACCACAATCCTGTAACCCCTGCTCACACAAAAGGTAATGACCAGAGTGAGTCACGACACAAAGAAACACAAAATTGCAATCTCCACGTAATTTATAATTGGCACCCCAAGAACGGCGCCAAAAACTTGTTGGTTAAAATTTCTTTTGATGTGAAAATACTATACGCAAGTGCACGTAATCAACAAGTAATACACGAAGTATTCCGAGATCGAATCCATGTGGAATGCACTTTAAATCACGAGATTGTAATTTTGCAAAAAAGTGAGATGGACGAACCGGTACGAACTAGAATATAACACCAAATAACCTGAATTAAAACGACTTCGCACGGCTAAGTGGAGCGTTGACATAGACAACGAGGAGATTACCGTTATCAAGGTAGAGAAATGACTTGATTTCCGATTCCACCCATGCTCTTTTCTAAATATTGCTACAAGATTATCTCGCATTATCACTATGACATGAACTTTCGATTCTTAGTATTTTTCCAAATCTAAGATTATATTCCATAGATCCACCCATATATTCCTATATCGAATCGCTTAGAATATCATTACTAATCCATTCATATTTCGCACACTAAGGTAAATGCATATTCCTATGCTATTCACACACATAACATTAAAATCATGTTCTTACGTCATTTATTGTTTTCCATTCTATAACAACTTCCCAAAGAATTATAGAACTACGATCCGACTAATGGTGATCAATCACAAGTGAGATAAAACAATCCCAATAAAACAATAGTGATTTAGCAAGACAAGCGAGAACTTCGTCACGCCGAGCATGGGTTTCCTCAAAAATCAAGTCATAAAGGTTTAGCTCATAGCGAAATGTTTAGCTCATAGCGAAATGCTTAACAACATTGAAATAAGCAACACCATAACAGATTAACAAGATTTAAGAAAAGATAAAGAAATTAGTTATCGGAATCGTAGGTAGCTCTCGATCGCCGCCTCTTCCGACGACTTCCTCTCCAAGAATCCACACCATCTTCCTTACTCCGATGTTCTCTATCCTCTCGCAACTCTCCAAAATGTCGATATTCCCAAATCCCTCTCCGATTGTTGCCAACTCCCTTTAATAACAACTCCATAACAACCTTACGCGCTTTTTGAGGTACAGACTGCACCGCCAGCCTTCTGCTCCTCGATCCTTTTTTTTCGCTAGCTCGCCGGATGCAGAGCGGTCTCTTTCACCGTCAGAGTCACCGCCATGTGGCCGTGGTCCCACCGATTTCTTCTTCGAGAATTAACCCACTTTCCATGCTACTTGCTCCTTCCGTAAGCACGGCTCGGGATTTCGCCACTCGAGCCCGGCTCGCCACGGGCTTTACTTTGCCGAGTCCGACCTGCTTTCGAACACGAGCTCGACCACGCCACGAGCTCGCCCACTTTCAATCCATCATGAGTTCGAACACTTCGCCGAGCTCTCGCGACCGCCTCGAGCTCACGCCCGAGCTCGACCTCTTCGCCACGAGCTCACAAGACTTCACTCCGAGCTCACCTCTTCACTTACGAGCTCGCTGCACTTCACTCCGAGGTCAACCTCTTCGCCACGAGCTCGCAAGACTGCCTCCGAGCCCGACCGAGGTCGCCTTCATACTTGTGAACTTTTCAATCTTTGAGCTCGGAAGGATGCGAGCTTGGCCTCACTCTCTTTTCTCCCTGAGTTTGGTTCCACTTACAAGCTCGGCAATTTTGAGCTCAAGGCCACTTTTCCGTGTGTTGACTTCGCCTTAGTAGACCGACTCCGCCCCCGCATTTTTCAAAGATTACTGCTCAGCCCTTCCTCTTACATCAAGTCAAGCTCGCCACGAGCTTGGCCTCGCTCACGCCGCTCTTCCCGCAACATGCTATGATTATATAAATAACGCCAAAACAACTAAAACCCTTTATTTTCATCGACTCAATCCTTCACACAAACACACGCAAACAAGAGAAACACAAGCAAGACAAGGACAAACAAAGGAAGCGTAACACACAACAACCGAGGCTTTTATCATTAAAGGACCTATAATAACTCTTTACAAGAGTTATCACATAGCATGAAGAACCCGCAGCCCACCCCTCGCCGCCCGGCCGACCCTCCTCCATCCGTGAAAAGATTTGAAAAAGAATTTGGGGTGAGTACTAGCGCACTCAGCTGGGGTTTTATAAGTAAATCAAAAGAGTCATGAAGCCGTGTTCGAGCACTTACCTTAGAAGGTTTTAAAACGTAAATCCACTTCTAAGTAAGCAAAATAGATTTTTCATTTTTCGATACCTGATCCGTTATTACTGTTTAGTATGATTTTGTGCGTATTCTTGGTATTGTTTTGCATATGATTTTCAATGGTTTGTCCTATTTATGTCGTTGGTTTGATTAGTATTGATTGAATTGAACTTATTTAGTTTGTTTCGATGTTTTGCAGAAAAATGGCAGTAAATAGGATGAAATATATCTACCAAGAATAAACCTATATTGAAGAGCATCTCGATAGGAACTGTGGACGCAAACGGATCTCAATTCGGAGTTCGGACGAGAGAACGGAGCGAAATCGCTGCGAAGTCGCAAGACGCCAAGACGCGCGTCCGGCGCTGCGAACGCAAGGCGTGCGTTCAGCTCACCTCCAGCGCTCACTACGCAACGCTGCCACGGCCGCGCCACGCCATGGCCGCGGTTCACAATGCGGCCACGGCCGCTACCATGCTCACAACGCTGCCACGGCCGCACCTCACGCCCGCCACTCTCCACAACGCGCCACGGCAGCCGCAGCCACGGCCGCACCTCACGCCCAGCGCTATCTTTCCATAACGCGCCAAGGCCGCGCCCACTCTTCCAGCGCCCAGCTTGCCCCGCGCACGTTGCGCCTTCCGTCCGGCGCTGGTAGCTGCTCGCTGCGTCTGTCGCCGCGCGATACCCGGCGCTGGCTTCCCAACCGGCGCGTGCGTTTTCCAGAGCGCCGTGTCCGGGCGCTGGCTCCATCCGCGCTGGGTTGCCGAGGCCGCTTCGTCCAGAACTCCTCGCGTCCGGCGGCCGTCGCGTCCGCTACTGGAGTTAATTTCGTCGATATAATCTTCGAACGCACTTAAAAACCTAGTTCTTATTTTTATTTATCAGACGTCAGTTTCTTACGCGAATAGTTTTCTTTTTCCTTTCTTTTCCTTTTCTTTTCCTTTTAATTATTTTGTACTTGGATTAACAATTAGGATTGTACGATTCCGGATTTTGGATGACGAATTTGTCTATGAATGGTTGTAAGTTTTCCTGATTTTGATTATGTCTATGTAATTGAGATTGGTGTAATTTTCTATCATGAGATAAATTATGAATTGTTGGGAAATATATGTTTGATTGTTCTCGTCTTGCATTGTGATTATTGAATTGATGATTTGCGATTCCTCATCCGTATAAATTGTTTATTTTATGATCTTCATGCATGGTGTTCAAAGAATAGTGTAGGTTGATTGTATGCTTATGTTTGATTATAAAGATATGCGAGAGCGATTTATATTAAATATAAGTTTGCCAATGAAAGTGATCGAGATTGGTTTGTTGTTGAATAAATGATATATGTGGTTAGGGTTTTGCTATCGTGTGTCTTGCAATAAAATATCCTTCATAGTTGATGGTTGGTTGATCGAGAGATCCCCTATCATTAAGTTCGAGTCTAACATTGACGTAATCGAGATTAGTTAGTGTTGACCGCTTGGTGAGAGGTGGGTGTTTTATGCATTGTGTGCGGTCCTTGATTCATTGATTGTGAGGATAGATTGAAACCCAGAACACCGCTCCAATTCCGTATCTCACAATTCCTATTGTTGTTCAAGTGCATCCGCTTTCCTGCTTTATTTTATTTCTGCTTTCATCCTTTCCGTGACAGCCCCTTTATGTTAGGACGTTAGTTTTTCTTTTTCGCTTCGTGTTTGACATAAAACCGTAGCCTGTTAAGCCTTCCCGAGAGATTCGACTTGGGTCGACCTTACCGCTCTATAAGGACCTCGTATCATTGCGAGCGATCGAAAAGAACAATTTGGTCGAATAAATTTTGGCGCCGCTGTCACGGGAAGGCTTTAGGCATTTTGATTGTGTTATTTTCCCACCTATCTTCTATTTTGTTTATTTTTATTTTTGTTTGGTTAATTCTTCCCACGGTCTTGCGCTGAATCTGCTTTTCTTATCTTGTGTTTGTGTATGCTAGGTCGTCAAGTCTCAAAAGGAAGTTGGCACCAAGTGTTCGACAACATTCTGTGGTAGGAGAATTTAATCCTTGAACTCGGAAGAAAGCTTGTCGAAAGTGAGGCAAGTGCAAGAACAAGAGAGTACGAGAGTTTGGGAGAGATCTCAAGTGAGGAGTTTGTGCGGAAGAAATGGCAGCAAATGGAGGAGCACATGAAGAAGGAAACCCGAGGATGCGTGATTTTGCTCGACCGTCATTGGGGTGACAACGCCATGCATAGTCCTTGGGATCCGCCCAGAACTATGAGTTGAAGCCCATTCACTTCAACCCGCCTCGTCATTCTACGGGATGCCTAGCGAGGATGCCTTGAACTTCATCCGGGAGTTCTATGCAGTGGTTCACACTTTTCCACTGAACGGGCTTACCGAGGATACGCTGAGAATGAGGTGTTTTCCCTACACCCTGAAAGATAGAGCCAAGACATGGTTGATGTCTCTACAGCCCGGTTCATTGACGAGTTGGCAAGCCGTGTATGATAAGTTCATGGGAAAGTACTACTCGAACCAAAAGACACAAGAGCTGAGGGCTCAGATAGCCACATTCAAGCAGATGGCTGGAGAACCTATGCATGAGGCATGGGATCGGTTCAAGTCGTTACAGCAGCAGTGTCCGCATCATCATTACCCAGCTGAGCTTCTCAATCAGTTTTTCTATGATGGATTGACGATGGACTATCAATATATGATAGATAATGCGGCTGGAGGAGACATTGGAAACCACACCTCCGAGGACGTTAGCGAGATTCTGAGACGCTAGGCGCAAACTCACAAAGGTGAAGTGCGTGATCTAAGACCCTGCAGCAGCCTAAAGAGATTACACCCAATTATGAAGTGACACAAAGAATGGCGGAGCTCACTCGCCAAGTTCAACTAATGAGGGTGAACGAATCTCAACCACCGCCCCAATTCCAACAGCAACAAGTGATGTCGATGGAGACATGTGGGATTTGTGGTGAAGCGGGACATGGGGCCAACATATGCCAACGAGCCAATGAGATGGCATATGAGGAAGCGCAAGTGAATGCAATGCAAGGGTTCCAGCAAGGGTTCCAAAGAGGCAATCAACAAGGGTATCAATCGAGGCCTAAATACGATCCCTTTTCCAATTCATACAATCCAGGCTGGAGAGATCATCCTAATTTCTCCTGGAATCAGAATCAAGGAGGATCTAGTCAAGGAGCTCGCTCAGATAAACAACCTCCTCAAGAAGCGGTTCCAAAGAAGAAGAAGAATAACAATTGTAATAGCCCACCTCGAAACCCAACAGCAGTCGGGTGCTCCGAGGAAGCCAACACTTGAAGATTCTCTACACACTTTCATTCAGGCAAGTCATCAGAGATTTGAGTCTGTGGAAGCATCAATGAAGAGGATAGAGACTCAAGTAGGACAGTTGGCTGGGACCGTTGGAGAACCCAGCAACAAGGACAAAAGGGAAATTGCTAGTCAACTCCGAGCAAGCACAGGCAGTCACAGTTCTTAGGAGTGGAAAAATAATTGACAATAAAGTGGAAATTCCACTTGAGGAACCAGAATTGACTAAGGTGACTGAGGAAGTGCAAAAGGAGAGCACAGAGAAGGAAGAGAAGAGACATCCGAGGCTTCACAAAGCCGAGACTCCATACAAACCTCCAATTCCCTTTCCGAGCAGATTGAGAAGTGAAAAGAAGGATCAGCAGTTCTTAGAGTTCTACAAGATGCTATCTAAAGTGAATGTGAACTTGCCTCTCCTTGACGTTATTCGAAACGTCCCAGCCTATGTCAAGTTCTTTAAAGAGTTAGCATCGAAGAAGAGGAAGTTTGTAGATGATGAGAAGGTGATTGTATCTGAGGTTGCCAGTGCTATTTTTCAGCATCAATTGCCACCAAAGCAACGCGATCCAGGAAGCTTTGTGATAAAGATTGCTTTGGGAATGGAAAGGAAGCTACGTGCATGCTCGACCTTGGTGCGGTATAAATTTAATGCCTTACTCTATTTTTGAGCAACTTGAATTAGGGGAATTAAAACCTACTCGCATGTGTTTACAGTTAGTTGATAGATCAATTCGTTATCCTAGGGGGATTATCGAGGACATATTAGTTAGAGTGGGTGGATTGATCATTCTGTTGATTTTGTTGTTCTAGATGTGGGTGACATTAAAGAAAATGGTAGAGCACACAATTCTTTCAGAAGACCTTTATGGCTACTACCAACACTTTGATTGATGTTAAAATGGTGTATTGAAAATAGCGGTGTTGGGAGAAACTGTGTCCTTTTTCGTTAGAGATAGCACTATAGTACCATCTTCCGATGCAATTGATAATTGTTCTTACATAGATGCTTTTGATTGCTTGGTGGTCGAGACATGTGTATTGCGGGAAGATCGATAGAAACTTTCCTTGCGGTTATGATGAGAATGAAGAGAAGCTCATGCGGAGAGCAAGGTCATGGAGGAGAACCGGGAGATAGAAGTGGAAAGATTACCTTTGCAAGGGAAACCAGACTCAAAGAGTTACCCGAGCATCTCAAATATGTCTACCTTGAAGAGAGTGGCGTAAGCCCGTCATAATCTTTGCCGGTTTAAGCAAGGTAGAGGAAGAACAACTCATTGAGGTCCTAAGAAAGAATAAACGAGCTCTTGGATGGAGTATGTCCGATATTCGAGGATAAGTCCAAAGAATGTGCATGCATCGGATAGTACTTGAAGATGGGGCTAAAGCTAATTCGGGAAGGACAACGGAGGTTGAATCCTAACCTTATGGAGGTAGTCAAGAAGGAGATTCTAAAGCTCCTTGCAGAGGGACTCATCTACCCCGTCGCAGATAGTCAGTGGGTCAGTCCAGTTCACGTGGTACCCAAGAAAGGAGGTATAACCGTGGTGAAGAATGATAAAGGAGAGCTGGTGCCTACAAGGACCACCACTGGATGGAGGATGTGCATCGACTACAGAAAGTTGAATGCCACCACTAGAAAGGACCATTTTCCTCTTCCATTTATTGACCAAATGTTAGATAAGCTAGCTGGACATGAATACTATTGTTTTCTTGATGGTCTGTCTGGCTATTATCAGGTGGCAATTGCTCCGGAGGATCAAGCCAAAACAACTTTCACTTGTCCGTTTGGCACTTTCGCGTGGAGGAGGATGCCGTTTGGTCTGTGCAATGCCCCTGGAACATTTCAAAGGTGCATGACTTCTATCTTTTCAGAAATGATTGGTAATTTCATTGAGGTTTTTATGGATGATTTTTCAGTTTTTGGATTATCTTTTCATGATTGTCTTAGGAAGTTAGATGTGGTTCTTGCACGTTGTATTGAATGCAATCTTACATTGAGTTGGGAAAAGAGTCATTTTATGGTGACGAGTGGGATTGTATTAGGGCATGTGATATCCAAAAAGGGGATTCAAGTTGATAAAGCAAAAATTGATGTAATTGAAAATTGCCTCCACCAATTGATGTCGAGGAATTAGAAGTTTCTTAGGCACGCAGGATTTTATAGGCGATTTATTAAGGATTTTTCTAAAATAAGTCAACCTTTGTGTAAACTGCTTGCCCAAGATGTTCAATTTCTATTTGATGAAAGTTGCCTGCATGCTTTCAATACTTTGAAGGAAAAACTTATCTCTGCACCCATTGTAGTTGCCCCAGATTGGTCATTACCCTTTGAGATTATGTGTGATGCATCGAACACTGCAGAGGGAGCTGTCCCTGGTCAACGATTGATAAAATGTTGCGTGTGATTTACTATGCAAGTTTAACTCTTAATTCTGCAAGAAGCAAATTACACGACTACGTAAAAGGAGCTTTTGGTCGTGGTTTTGCTTTAGACAAGTTTAGGTCTTATATTCTAGGATCTAAAACAATTGTACAGTGATCATGCAGCTCTTGATACTTGATGTCAAAACCTCGTGCCAAACCTAGATTGATTAGGTGGATTTTGTTGTTGCAAGAATTTAATGTTGAGATTAAGGACGAGAAGGGTAGTGAGAATGCGATGGCGGATCATTTATCTCGCCTTCCCTTTAGCTCCCAAGCGGATGACTTGCATCAATCGGCATTAGTGATGAGTTTCCTTTGAGCATGCATTTGAGACTTCATTATTCCTTGGTATCTTGACATATGTAATTATCTTGCAAGTGGAAAATTACGTTCGATATTTCTTCTCAAGAGAAGAAAAGGTTTTGTAAATCTTGCAGAATTACTATTGGGATGATCCTCATCTTTTCGCCTTGGTAAGGATGAGGTTATCGGGAGATGCATTCAGCAGAGGAGACTAGAGATCCCGACGTTATGTCATGCTTCGACTATGGAGGACATTTTGGGGTCAAAAGACCGCTTTAAGGTTCTTCATCTGGATTTTATTCGTCAATCTTTAAGGATGCACATAATTTACATTTAGCATGTGATAGGTGTCAGCGGGTGGGTGCGATAGGAGTTAGAAATGAAATGCCTTTAAATACTAATCTACCCGTTGAGATTTTTGATGTGTGGGGCATTGATTTTATGGGTCCGCTTCAAAGTCTTGTGGATTTGAGTATATTCTTCTTGTGTAGATTATGTGTCCAAATGGGTGGAAGCGATTCCTACCGGACATGTGATGCTAATATTGTCATCAAGTTTGTGCAGGATAATATTCTTTGCGGTTTGGATTCCCCGAGCTATAATCGGTGATGGGGAAAACACTTGTAATAAATCATTTGAGAAATTGATGAAGAAGAATGGAGTTTCCACAAAGTTGCAACACCGTATCATCCTCAAACTTCGTGATGTGCCGAGACGAGCAACAAGCAAATCAAGGGATTCGAGAAAATGGTGAAGCCGTCGAGAAAAGATTGGGCAACTAAATTGAACGAGGCTCGTGGGCATATCGAACGACTTACAAGACCGTTTTAGGATGAGCCCTTATAAGATGGTCTATGGTAAGTCTTGTCATCTTCGGTGGAGATTGAACATAAAGCATCTTGGGCGATAAGGAATGTGAATTTGGATTTGTCTCAAGCCGGAAAAGAGCGAACTTTACTGCTTGTGCGAGCTTGAAGCTGCGTGATGAAACATGAGAAAGCTCGAATTTATAAGGAAAAGGTGAAGAGGATTCACGATAAGAAATTAGTGAGAAAAGATCTTCAACCCGGAATGAAAGTGCTTTGTTCAATTCACGTTAAGATTGTTTCGGGAAGCTTCAAGTAGATGGAGTGGTCCATATGAGATAGAAGAGGTGTTTCACGAATGGTGAAATTATCTGATCGTGATGACAAGAAGTCCTTTCAAGTTAATGGACAACGGGTGAAGTTGTACATTGAAGGAGCATCGAATGTGATGGAGACTGAGTCGATAAGACTCCAAGAAGCAATGTCAGAATGAGGATTCAATGGTCGAGCTAACGACGTTAAAATTAGCGCTTCGTGGGAGGCAACCCATGTTTATTTTTGTTTTGCTCGTTTTTATTTTGTTTTTGTTTCTGTTTGTGTTTTTGATGTTGTTTTTGTTTTGTGTGGTGCAGGTTGGAATTGAATATCTTGGAGTGTTGGATACAAGAAGAAAAGACTAAAAATTCCGTCCAGAGGGGTATCCCAGGCGCCGGACGCGTTCCAAACCGGCGCTGGGTATAAATTGAAGAAAAGCCACCCAATACGGACGGGACGAAACCGCTACGGGTGGAGATTATTGTTATCAAGGAGAAGGTAAGGTGAGCCGGACGCATCCAAACCGGCGCTGGGAGAAATTTTATTTTCGGGCAGAGAAGGTACCCCAGCGCCGGACGCATCCAAACCGGCGCTGGGAAAAATTTTATTTTTCGGGCAGAGAGTGTTACCCAGCGCCGGACGGGGTGCAACCGGCGCTGGGTCCGATTTTCTTATTAAAAAAATAAAAAATAAAAAATAAAAATAAATAATATTAAATATTTATGTGTGGATTCAACCCTAATTTCTTTCTTTCTCTCTCGCAGCGCCATTTCCTCTCCGTCTGCACTACCGCCACCGCTGATTTCGCCCCTCCGTCCGGCGCTCAAGCTCGATCGGCGTTTCCTCTCCGAGCCGCATCCGACGCTACCGCCTCGCCACAAGACCCATCCTTCCCGCTCCGTCCGGCGTTTCGCCCATCTCGCGCCACGCCAGATCCATCCGCGCTGCCCTCGCTCGCCACCTCCGCGCGCTAAGCTTCGCCCGCCCGCGCTTTCTCCATTGCGCGCGCGCCAGCTTCTGTCCGGCGCTTTAAGCTCGGCGCTGCCTTCGCTATTTCGCCCGCGCTCGCACGCGCCCGCGTTATCGTTTTTCATTTCAATCCGCGCTCGCCCGCGCCGGCGCTGCTACTCTCCGTCCGGCGCTTAAGCTCGCGCGCGCGCCGCTGTTTGCCCGGCGCTCTGCACGCGTCCGGCGTTTCATCGCTCTTCATTCTGAATCCGGCGCTCGCCCCCGCGTCCGGCGCTAGCTACTCTCCGTCCGGCATTTCCACCGCAGCCGCCGCCTTCGCCTCCGCGTCCGATGCTTGGCCTCCGCCACGCCCGCCCATCTCGCCGCAGCTCCACGCCCGCCGCCTGGCGTCGGCGCTTGCTCATCTCCGCCTCGGTAGCTACCTCCTTAGCGCTGCGCCGCCATCCGCCATTTCCTCCGTCCGGCGTTCACTTGCCTTGCCCAAGTACCTCCCTTACGGATATGGTTCGTACGAAGAATCCAAAGAGATCTAGCTCACGTCATCCACGAGATGATGACATTCCTATGGAGGAACCCATCAAAGATATCAGTATTATGTATTCAGCCGCCTTCCCTATCTATAATCTTGTGGAAGGTACTCTTCATCGCCGCTTTATCCATCAAGATATTACTCCTCCGTGTGTATTTAATTGGCAACTGATGATAAGTTTGGGTCTGGAAGATAAGATTAAAAATATTTAAAGAACTTAGGCTTGCTTCAAGATGCTATGATGGAATTGCTCGGTTATTCTCCGTTGTTGGTCAATTCACCGTATAATGAGTTTTGATGATGAATCCGATAATATGACATAGTCGTCATTGGGGAATGAGTATGTTGTTACACCTCGTGTTATGAAGGGTGTATTTGGATTTCACCTCGGGTGCACGTGGTGTACCTCAATCATTCAATGTGAGAGAGGCTTGGCGGGAGCTGTGTTTTAATAACGGTCGGTCGGTTGGGATGCCGAGTGGGTTTATCAAGGATCGACTTTGTAATGGTGCACAAATTCATTGCCTTCAATGTCTTCGCAATGAACAAAGCTAATAAAGTTAATACGGCCGAGGTCTTCCTCCTCACTTGCTGGTTAAGAAAACGGTTAGCCCAACCTTCTTCATTTGGGAGCATCCGCAGCTAATTAAAGCCAGTAAGAAGTGTCGGCTACCTTGTGCCAAATCCCCACCGGACTATTTGTGCATTTGAGGATAATTAGTAATGAGGCACGCACATTCCCGGGCGTAATTTGATAAGGCCGAAAAGGATTGACCTCGGTGAGCTTCGAGGTGCCCGCTTGCTTATAATGAGACGACCTTGCACCGCATGATAGGAGGAGGCGTGTGACGAGATACATGCATCGCAGCTCGTCGAAGCTCAGCAGAGGCTGCAGGACCATCCCATCCCCCTTCTGGTGACATGATGATTTTTGATACCACTCTTGCATCTGATGAAGAAGGCGATCAGCATGCCTCTGCAGGAGAGGATACAGAGCCTATTCAGAGCAACGCCGATCCCGATCACCCACAGTTCCCTTCTCAGCAAGGTCCATCAGGGCAGGGCTACTATTCCATGCGTGAGGAGTTTGGACAGTTCAGGAATGAATTAGCCGGTCAATGGACAGAGTTTCGTCAAGACATCTCCTCTCGATTCGATCAACAAAATGAACGTCTTGACGAACAGAACCGACTTTGGAGAGAGCAGAACCAGCGCTGGAACCAATACAATCAGCAGATGGGTGAGCATAATCAGCGCATGGCCGCTCTCGAGGCTCAGTGGAAAGCTTGGACTTCATTTCATGGCGATCCACCTCCACCATCGTTGCCCCGACCAATAGTGATTCTTCACTATTGGAGTGTATGTTTTGCCTTTTTATGTGTGTCGTTTTGTTTTGTTTTCTTTGTTCGCTTTGTTTTGTTCTTTGTTCGTTCTGTTTTTGTGTTTTGTTTTGTAGGTTTGTTTGGTTTTGATGCCCGCCGCCTGCTTTCGTCAATTTCGTGAAGTCGCCTACTATACTTTTATATTCATATGCAATGAGGACCTTGCCTGCTTTTAAGTGTGGGGGATATCGTTTGGTTTGTGTCGCTTTTGTTTTGTCGTTTGTCGCTTCCCCGCTTTGTTGCGTCTTGTCGTTGTGTGTTTCGTTGCTTAACTCTTTGTTTGGATTAGAGGCAATTTATTCTCTTGAAATCAATGGTGTATGAAGAATTGTGCTTTAAGTTGAATTGATTGCGTTTTGATCTGAATTTCTTTGCATCTTGGTATATGGTTTTAGTTTGATAATTCTTAGGCGTCAATTGAAGCGTGGGACATAATTAGGAAGTCGTGTTTAGACAAAGTGTGTGATCGAATGTCATATGCTTCGTAAATGGAACCTGTCTTTTGTATGATTTTCTAGAAAAGTGGACAAAAAAATGTATGAAATAAGTGGGCTTAAAATTGAATAAGGGCTCTACCCTCTTGCTTGTGTTGTCTCTCGAATGGAGACTATTTGCTATGGGTATAGATATTCACGTTAGGATACTCGAGTGTATAACTTGAAGTTTCCACCTAACGATCATTGTCCTATAATCGGTTTTAAGTTCCACAAATTCTTATTTGATTTTGTCATTGGGATATCTTACATGAAAAGGAACCATATAAGTCGATATTGATTTTTGAGATCATATCGAGTCAAGCACAACTATTCTATGATTAGTCACATGTTTTGATTGATGAATGAGGATCATTATATTGAGAACTATATTATTAAGATGCATTGAATGGATGTGAATATGAGATGGATTCTATTTGAAGTATTGATTCTATGTGTACCACTCTTTTCAAGAAATTAAATTTGCTTGAGGACAAACAAAGAGTTAAGTGTGGGGGAGTTGTTTTGCAAGTTTTTGTTGTGTTTTTCTTTGTTTGTTTGTTATGTTTTGGTTCCTATATGCTTAAGTTTGAATATCTTTTATTGGAATCATGCTAGTTTTGTTTAGTGTAGGAAAGTCGCGTTTACACATTTGGAGCTTAAAACGCACCCAAGCGCCGGATCGGGCGTAGCCGGGCGTGAGTGCGTCTCGCAAAGTGGAGCGCCGCGAAGGCCGCGTCCGCGCTTTGTCGCGTCCGCGATGGGCGCGGAGTTGAGATCGTCCCAGACATTCCGCCCAGTACTGGAATCGCCCGGCCGGGTGGTCCCGGTGAAGTAGTCGAGGAGAGACGCGTCCGCCGGGCGCCGGTTGAAGTTGTCCAGAAAGACGCCGCGTCCGGTGCTGCATCGCGGCCGCGTGGCGCCAATCGGAGTCCGTCAAAGAAGGGCGCGTCCGCGCGGCATGCGCCCGTGCCGCCTCCGCTTTCCTAGCGCCGCGTTCGGCGCTGAGTACGCGTCCGGCGCTGGGTGCTCATTATTTGGCCTGGTTTTGGAGACCTCGCGTCTGGCGCTGGGTCTCCATCCGGCGCTGGGCGTGAATTTCCGCGAATATATATAAGTTGTAACGCGTGAAACCCTAGGCGCATTCTTACGCTTTCAGTTTTTCTTTCGTCAGTTTCTTCATTTTTCTCTCCCACGCGATTGTTCAGCAGATTGTTTTCTTTGTAATTCTCTTTGCATTTGGGATTGATTCAAGACATTTGATTGGAGAAATCCATCAACGACATTTACAATTGTAAGACTTGTTACTCGTTTTTTCTTCATTGAATTATTGGATAATGATTTCTATCGATTTTAATTGTTTGAATCGTGAGACGAGCATGAACTAATTCCTTTCTAGGGTTGGGTGATTCAAATTGATTAATTGATGATTTGTTTGATTGAGAATACCAATTGAAACCTAGGGTTTATTGTTGAGTGATTGATCTCTATTGAATTATTTATGTTTCGTGTATTATCGAGAGATAGATACGTGCATGATAGAATTTGGTAATTGATTAATCATTATTTTATTTGTATGCTTCGTGTATTATCGAGATAGATACGTTGCATCATAGGAATAGATTGGATTAGAGGTTACGGAAACGGACTCTAGTAGTTTATGTATTTGTGAAATTTGATAACCTAGGTTTAATCCACGAACGAAAGTCGAGTGTTTAGATTGAGGTTTGAATATTGCATGAATAAGTAGATTTCGATCAAGCAATAATCGATTAATCAAGGCGAAGAACCCTAATACCCTAGTTTATCTCACACTCTTGAATTATTCTGTGCATTTGACCGCTTTGAACTATCGTTGAATCGTTTGCATGTTTAATTTTCAGGTTAATCTTAGTTAATCATCACCCCAAATCAAGTTTAGGATTTAGATTTATTGCTTTTATCGAACACATCATAAGCCTGTTAAGTCTTCCTCGAGAGATTCGACTTGGGTCGACCTTACCACGCTTATAGGGACCTCGTGCTTATGCGGCGACTAAGTAGAACAATTTGGTCGGAACACCATCTGTTACTCCCATCATAGAACCATGAACCACGGCTCGGAACGTATCCCGCCAGCCCATCACACGACATTCATTCGCCCGAACATATCCAACCGGCCCACGCCCGAACGTATCCGGTGGTTAACTCGGTGTGGACTTCAGGTCAAATCCCCATCGTAACCATAACCACCTCATTACCATTTCGTGTGGACTTAGGGGTCTATCCCTTCGTAACCATAACCACGTGTTCGGGTCTATCCCCTTATGATCAATACTCAAGATGGTGATCAACCCACCGAATAGAGATCCGTGCACAACCATGATAGAACCATATCTTGGATCGAGAACAGTAATAATTTCACAAAAACATTTTACGGCGTACATGTTTTATTTTGAAATATCGAGTAAGTAACTCAAAATAAGTATATATAACCCAACTTGAAGCATTTAAAACGCCAACGGGAGATATCTACGGATCCGGTGACTTCACCGATCGACTTTGGTAGGTACCAGTAACAAGACGGAACAACTTTTGGGGTCACTTCACACAATGCAAAGCAACAACGTGATCCAAACGACGATCGTAGCAAAAATTAGGGTTTTCGACTTTCTGAACCCACATTTGGCACTCTCCGGGTTTTCAAATCAACTCGATGCAGAAGGGAAATATATTCAGGGCATCAAGACCTATAATAGGGTACTTTCAAAATATGCATGCATGCAAGTTGACTCAAATCGATGCCTATCCTCAGATCTAGGATAAACCATCCAAAATCGATGCATGAAAATGGAAACATAAGCAATATGCATAACGATTTAACATGGAATGACAAACGACGTTGAAATGGATAACCCGGCATGTCTTCCTTTAGAAAACTCAAACAACGGAAAACATCCCGACGCGTAAACGCGAAAAATAGAAAACGGGATCGGTACTTTAGTAGAATGCATAGCCCGAACTCAAAACCTAAAGGACCAGAGCTGAAAGGTGGTCCGTTGACCACCAAACAATGCCAACAGCCACGGCCATGGGCGGCGATTCGGCGGTGGGCGCGGCCAAATTTGCCGACCTCCGTCGTTATCCCGCTCGTCCTTTAGAATCCCGAGTTCTATGCTATACGATCTACTAACAAAGCGGAATCAAAACAAGAAAAGGACAAAAAAAGAAAAACGGGCTGCGGGGGTGGTTGATCGGCGGTGGTGGCTCGGAACAAGAATGGCGCCGCCGAGCCTCCCCGCCGATCCCCACTCCTCCAGGCCTCAGCAGCTGCACTGAGCTGCTCGGCTCTTCCGTAAACACAGAGAGATAAGGAAATGAGCGTTGAAAAGGAAGGCCCTAGCCTCCTATTTATAGGAAAAGGGGCTACGCAGTTCATGCAAGCGCCCTTTTCGAAAAACGCTAAAACCGACGCAACTTTGCAAACGGACTCCAAATTTAGCAAACTTGGTACCCATGGACACGAAATAAAATACGGACACAATGACTATAAACAAGATATGCTTTTAAAGACCAATGAAAAGTCCGGTTTTCGATAACTTCCCGAGTGCAAACCTTCATGGGTGGTCGAAAACTCGATACTTAGTGTCATGAATTCTTCATAAGACACTCTTCACAACGCCCGAGGTTTCGTGACGGTCGCATCACCGATACCAAAATGTCAACCTTTTGAAATTTTCTCGAAAAACGTGCCATGCAAAACAGAAGCTTAAAAAGATGGGGTATTACAATATATGGGATATTATTTAGCCAAGTATTACACTAAGGAAGAAAAAGAAATATTTTCTCCTATTTGTTTCATTATTTTCGAAATTTATGAGGATATATGATTAAATTGTGATCAAGATCACTTTATTTTATGTGCTAAGATGTTATTTTGTATATATAGGATATTAACTAGATAAGTATTACTCAATTAAAGAAAAATTACATGTTCTTATGCAAGACCTATAATTTTCGAAAATTATGGGATAAACATGGATGAATTGTGATTTAATTGTGATCACTTTATTAAAGTGATAATATGTGATGAGTTGTTATGTTTTGTTTGTATATGAAGGATATTTAATTTATATGATAAGGTTTTGAAAATGACATGAAAGAGATAAGGTGATAAGATTGGAAAATGACATTTTTTGTGATAAGATTTTCTAAGATATTTTTATAAAAAGATAAGATAAGGTTGTGACTAAGCTAGGATAAGGTTTATCTCATAGAAGTGTGTAGTAATGTGATAGACATCATAAGAGATAAAATTTTGTCTTTAGTTTATAAGATTTTCGAAAAAGGCTATGATTTTATGTGATATTTGTATCATATAATTTATTTAATTACACAACCTTTAATACTTGATAAATATCATGATTTCAAGATCAATCTTATCTCATAAGAATCATTAAAATTTCGAAATTCATGAATTAGGGCAAGAATGGAATTTTGTGAATTTAATTCTAGAAAACCCTAGTTTTCAAAAAATAGGAAAATGCTAGAATTATTCAAAGAATTTATTTTATGATACAAGAGCATTATTTTATGTAATCCTTCATGAAAATAATATTAGTTATGAAAAGAATAAAGGTTTGATAATTTAATCTTAATTTCTAAGAAAAGCCGATAACTTCACTTTAGTACATAGAATTGATCTTAAATAATTTTTGTATGATTTATTTTATCATCTAAGATTATTATTATGTCATATAGCTATTAATTGGAGAAAAATAAAATATTTGGCATATTATTTTCATAAGTGCCGAAAAGTTTGAATTTTAAGTGTGAAATGAATATAAATATCATGCTTTAATTAATGAGGGGTCATAATTATAAAGATAAGATATATTAGGTGTAAAGTAGAGATGATTATCAAATTAAACAAGTAACCTATGGTTTTATCTTATAGGAGCCGAAAATTTTGACTTGAATTAAGGTTGGAAATATTTTTAAAACTCTTTGAAAATGATATCTTATCCTAAGTTGAAAACTTTGACTTTTCAAATATGATATTATTATATGATAATATTAAAGTATATGATATAGAAAAAAATAAAAATTTATCCTAAGGTACTAATGGTGCTCGAAAATTACATAAGCATTATATAAAATAATGATTTATTTATTTCATAATAAGTATAAGATACACATAATAAACTATAGAATAAAATAAAATAATTATCTCATATATAAGTGAGATAGCCGAAAACTTTACAAGATAAGGTATGAGTTGTAAATTTTGATTTTACAACTAGATATGTTATAATTTCAAAAAGATAAGATATGATGAATTATAAGATAAGATCAAAATGACTCATGGACAACTCATAGGGTTCGAAAATTAAGGAGATAAAGGAGTTGTAATTTTTGACTTTATATTAAGATATTTTATAAAGTAATGATTAAAATCACTTTATAAACTCTATAAATAGGAGACCCCATATACCACCATATAGCCGAAAATAAGAGAGAAATAGGAAGAAAAATAGAGAGAAAAGAATAGAGAGTGATCCCAAAAGTTCTCTTCGATCGTAGATAGAAAACGTCACCAACGTCGATCAAAATCGACTAGAAGGTTAGAAACCTTACTATTCTTATTATTTTATGTAAAAATATTAGAAAATCATATGTGATATGTTTTGTTACATGCTTTCGAAAATTATGTGAAATACGTGAAATTTATGTTACATGTCGAAGTTATGAATTAAATATGTTCATATGACGTTTATAAGCATGTATTATGATTTTAATACAAAGTTAAGCATGTATTAAAAATACTATGATATGACCGAAATTAAGCATGAGGTATATGTTAATGTACATGAATTTTAATTGTTGTTTTGAACATGAAATAATAATAGTTATTCATGTTTAGAATTTTATGATTTTATGTGGAATTTTTGGAAAAATATTGAATAATATATGAAATTTTTGAAAATAAATAAAAGTATGAAAATATTGATGTACAAAGTATGTATGATGAATATTATATCATATTATTAATATATGATAGTATATTATGTAAACATTTTCGGAAAATATGTTGAAGTTTTCGAAAATTGTGAGAAAGGAATTTTGATGTCTCGTGATGTGTGATATATGATATGATACGTGAAACGTAGAGACTTGTAAGTAGGTGACTGTGAAAACGTAAAATTTAAGTATATATGTGGTCGAGAAGCAAAGTCGATGACGTAACGTTAGGTAAGAAATTAAGATTCATACGTTCTGTTGAATGATTTGAATCGAGAAGGAATGAAAAGATAGGATATTATATCTTTTCGAGCCTTAATAAGTATAATAGTGGTTAAGGTATGAAAATAGGATCCTTGACGTTAAAAGGATTGATATAGTAACTCCGTTGTTTTTCGGATCGATGATTATCGAAAAGTATAGCGATGTACTAAACCTCGTTTCTCACGTTGAAAAAGGGTCCTGCTCAGAGGAGAAAGAAGACGACAATTAATTACTAGTGACGTAGGAACTTTAAGTTCCCGAGGTGGGCTTTCTTACCTAAACCCTTTGTGGGCTTTCTTACCAAAACCAATTACGAGCTTTCTTGAAAAATGATTTACTGTTATTACTATACTATTTTTCTGAAAAAGTTGAGATACGATATTGTCTGCCAAAAATGTTTTATGTTTTGTATATGTCCATTCGGGTTGCCTGGGGCAACAGGAAAAGTATTACAATTCGGATCCTAAGTTGGAGGTGAAGGAATCTAGCTTAGGGTTGTGTACACTTCACGACCGAGTTACGGTCGGTTGTTTGACCTCCGAACCGTTCACGGTCAGTCGTGCGTCCGGGTGAAGGGAGGCCTCCCTCCCGGCGCGTTAATCCATAGCCGACTTGGAATATACGTTGTGATGTGAAAATGCATGCGCAGGCGATGTTTTGTGAAAGTAATGAAAATGTATTTAGTAAGCACAAGGCCTTTTCACTCAAAACCCTTGTGTCTTACTGTGATGTAGGCAGCACAATATTTCGTAAAGTATAAATGTTTTCGGCATGTGTCCACTGAGTGCATTATTTGTACTTAGCCCTGCATGTTTGTTTTTAAATGTGCAGGTTGAGCGGGTGATAGAACAGAGCGAGAGTTGAGCGGAATCTTTTGTTAAGAAGTATGAAGTATTTTTGGTTCGCCTTGAGAATGCATCTCCATATGCATGTCTCACATGTTTTATTCCGCTGCAAAACTCTTAAGACTCTGTTATCTTTTGTTACTATGATCAGCTTTGTAGAAACTGCTGTTTGGTTGAAACCTTGGAACCATCTTATTTATATATAAACTATTTTGATCCGTCATGATTCTCGTTTCTGTTTGGAACATCTATAGTTCTTCGTAGATGAAATGAGTTGAAACCCTTATTCTTACATATTCACTTAAACCAAACCCCAAGTCATGGTCCGGTAGGTTTAGTCAAACCGGCTGTGATAAGAAGTCACCCCAGGCACCACCGCCGTTTCGTCTTTCACCTTCCCGCCGATCGGCAATAGGATGTTCTTTGTCCCCCGCCATCGAGCCATTTCTATTTCTCGCTCAGGATCGAGCATCACTAGATAAAAGAAAGCATCCCATATGTTCTTAAGGTCCTATTTTTGTTTCGATTTCTCATATGTATCTAAATCAACTGTAATAGTACGTAGCTATCTTAATTCGAAAGTTTGGTATCTACGATGTTGAAGTTCAAGTGTGGAGTTTTGATTTAGAGCTAAACGTCTGAATGACTTTAAATCGGTTTGCTAAGAGCTTATGAAATTGTATATATGTGTTTCAATTTGTGTTGGGTGTTTTGGAAATGTTCATAAGTATGAATATCAGCAAAATAAACAAGTTAAGTTTATTTGCAACCTGGATGAGTGAGTCTTACTTTTGCTGTGGTTTTGCTTCAAATTGGTAAAGAATTCAGATCCTTCAAGAGTTGGCCAAGAGCTCTGCTCTTCTTTCCTCTTCCATGATGTTCTGCCATTTTGAAATGAATATTGAAGTATAGAATGAAAGGTGTTTTGGTGTAGTCTTTCTTATAGCCCATGAGTGTGAGAGTAGGGCATGGTGTGTAGGACAAGTGGCGGGAAAGGTTGAAAAGTAGAGAGATTTAAGGAAAAAAGCAAAAGTGATTGTAAAGTATTGATTGGACATAAAGTATTGACGATATTTATTTTTTATTTTTGTTTATTCTCGTGTTTGTTCTCATATATTTTTAGTTCCTGGGATTGAGAATTATATCACTAAATAAGGTCAAAATTTACAACTCAATTTTAAAAGTCACAAATTAATTCTGACTTTACTAATTCACTAATGCGTATAATGTAATCCGATAAAATTCAGAATATGGACTTTGAAATCCTCAATTAGTCAAAATAATTGACTGTAATAAAAATCAAAGATATGGGGTATTACACTTAAGGTTTTATTTTCTTAAATAGCCTTAAAAGACTTCTTTCATAGTTTATAATAATTCCATGAAGTTTGGAATTGATCCGGTAAGTCAATTCTGAATTATCGCGAAAAATGGCGTCCGGTGATTAAATTTTGTTCATTCGAATTTCTATCGAATTCTTGAGATTTGATAATTAATTTGAGTCTTATAAATCATTTCTTATTGATTTAAACCCTTAGTTTGAATTTTGGTTCGTTTGGATCAGTTTGGGGTTTTTCCGGTATATATTCCCGGTGTTTGATTAAGTTCTTCAGGACTTTCATTCAGAATTTGATTCTTATGAATTCTAAATTCATAATAATATATTCCTTCATGATTTTTATTGTTCTTATTAATTTCAATGATTAGCACGGACTGGAATTTGATCCGCCGTGAACTATACTTTTGAGACCGACAGGCAAGTTTGCCCAAAAATTCTAATTCTTTGGCTTCTCAAATGTCTTCGTGAGAAGATTTCTAGAAATGCAATCATTTTGTTGAGATTTATTCTAGATCTTTCATTCTATGTTTAGGCTATTCAAGAAACCCTAATCAGGTCAGACTAGTCACTAGTTTTTATTTCTAGTTTTCGATCTCGAATCGATTCTAATTGCTTCGTTGGTCACATTAAACATAATTAAGGTCTTAGAATCATAAGCATTTGGTTTAATCATCACTAATAAAAGTTTTAAATTTTTGGGTTATTACATACCATCCCCTTAAAATAAATTTCGTCCGAAATTTGCTAACCTTGGAAAAGATCGGGTATTTCTTCATAGTCGATTCTAATTTCTGTGTTTCTCTTCTTGTCCATGGTGTCACCATAGAACTTTTACTAACAATATCTCCTTGTTCTTAGTTTTGGATACGTCACCAAATTTTCGTTGGCAATTCTACATAACTCATATTGTCATCGAGGACAATATCTCGTGATATTACATAGCTTGGGGTCATGTATGTATTTTCGAGTTGTGAAACGTGGAACACATTGTGCACGCTTCAAAGCTTACGATAATGCCGGTCACAGAAGTCGCTAGTCCTATCATTTCCAAAATTTCATAGGGTCCTATGAAACGTGGTCGCAGCTTCTTCGATTACGAATCTCACGATTCATTTCGATGGGAGATCTTCAAGGAAACTTTGTTGCCCACTTCAAAATGTAGCTCGTGCGACATTTGTCGTGCAGTCGACTTCTATCGGTCTTGGGCCGACTTGATCCGTTGGCGGATTTGTCTTACAATCTCGATCATCTCTCCCATAGAGTCAGGCCCTAATACTCTTCTTTCTCCCACTTCATCCCAGTAAAGTAGTGATCGACATTTCTTTCCATAAAGCGCTTCGTACGGGGTCATTCCAATAGTTGCTTGGTAGCTGTTGTTGTAGGCGAATTCCACAAGTGGTAATACTTGTTCCCAACTTTCTCCTCTATCGAGGACAATAGTCCTCAACATGTCTTCAAGCATTTGAATGGTCATCTAGGATTGTCCGTCTGTTTGTGGGTGAAACACGGTACTGAAATATATTCGAGTCCCCAATTTCTTTTGTAAGCTCGTCCAGAATATGGATGTAAATTTTGAATCTCTATCAGATGTGATAGTCTTCAGAACTCCATGTAAACGTACGACTTCTCGAACGTACAACTGTGCTCATCTGTTTGATCCATGTGTTATCGGAATTGGTAAAAAATACGCGCTCTTGGTCAAACGATCGATGATGACCCAAATAACAGTATTTACTCTTTGTGATTTGGGTAGCTCGGTAACAAAATCCATGGCTATATCGTCCCATTTTCTTATTTTGGGTAGCTCGGTAACAAACTATAAACCTTATTTTCTTTGTAAAAAGGTTAGAATTCATTTTATTGCTAATCTTATCTCGAGTTCCAAGTACTTCATTTCTCAACTATTGACGCAGATACCAAATTTTTCTAGGTATTGTGATCTCATAGGTCTCACTATCTTTAAGAGTCCGTTAATGTTTCTCCGATGACGCCCTACTAAACCCGTGAAATTTCCATTTCCATAAGGGTAATTTAAAATTCTAAATTTGGACTACTTCACCTTTGTGGTATATGTTTCCAAATTCTTATGACGATACTATATGACTAAGAAACATCATTTGCTTAGCCAAAATTTTACAGTGATTGAATCTGGTGTTAAATTGCTTAGTCTAAAAACAAATCTTAACGTTTTCGAGATGTTTCTCAGCTATCCTTAATACTCATTGTCATACTTGGAACAGAAAAGGATATAATCTATAAGTATTAACCCACGTTGTCTTAATATGGTGAAAATTGATTTACCAATTACATGCAGACGAGTCTTACTAAGCTCCATTGGGTTGCAATGTTGTTTTAGTGTTGAGTATCTCATCTACTCTAGTGTTTATTGATGGTACCACGATCATAGATAGACTCCGAGAACACAAATAATTTCTTCTTATCTGTTTGAGCTTCTTAAAATTTTTATTTAACTAAGGATACATGTCATTATAATTTTCTCACTTAATTCCACATATTCTATGCATATCTCCAATGTGATATCCTTCCGCTTGAGTAGAGGCAAGTGCCTTGGTCACTAGAGCTGCTTTGGATTCTAGGTCTCATTTAACCATACTAGCTCATATGATGATCGGTTAAGTATATCATCGAAAATTACATTCAAGAATAATCTGAAATTACTGTACTTTCTTCTCACTCATGGCTACTAATATTGGTAGCTTCTTCACACATCTCTTGGTGGTTAGATATAAATCTTTTTACGATAAAGATTGTCATATAAATAGACACTCATTAGTCCATCCTTAAGGTGGTGTCATAATCTTTTCTCCAAAAAGGATCCACATAACTTATCCTCTTCTTTGGTGACTTCTGTGTTATCAAAACTTAGAAGTCTGTGAAGTTTTTAAATGTATGCTAAATTTTTAAGGAACCATTTGTTTCTGTAGGGGTTGCTCTATCTTGCAACATACTCTTCTTTATGTTGCGGAGTAAAATATTTCCTCTAGATTTAGAAAGAAATCTTTAAACATCTTTTCCGTACACTGTGTTCTCAATGTTGGTGTAACCTCTAGTTATGATGTTGATTGGATTTTCCTCTAAGGATATCCCTAATCCTATATCGCATATGCTCTTTTATTTCCTCGGTATTTTATCCAGCAAGATGACTCATCTAGTCACCCTCGTAGCATCAACTAATGTCTCTTTGAAACATGTTGTAGTGCTGACTATAGTACTTTTGGTTGTTTTAGTTACTGTCACACCCCGGCTTATCTAATCTCGGATTAACTAACTAACCGGAGTGCGACGGGCGGAAGGAAAAGGAACTGACTAAGTATTTCAAAAGACTCGCAGATATTAACAATTATCATTTTAAAGAAAGACGAGTCATTAGACCTGTTGTTAACCAAATGATCAAAGTGAATATTAATCAATCACTGTTTAACAAACTGACAAACTTTAAAGACTCGCAGAAATAAACATTTACCATTCTAGAGAAAGACGAGTCTTTGAACTTGTGATTATATAATGGTCAAAAGTCGAAGATTTATAAATCACTATTTAGCAAGTTGATGCAATAATTTTCGACTCAAGATTATACTTATTTATCAAATGTCTAACCCATCAAGATTCGGATCATACAATAATTTACAAACTGTAAGTGAGTTGGCAGCAAAAGAGTAGCTGAGTTTATGTGTGAAGACATAAACCCGGGGCAAAACACATGACATGACAAAATAGGTCTTTGCTCAGCATTCAATTTCCGTCGTCATCTCTTTCACAACCTGCATATTTAGAAATACATGCAGGGCGTGAGTACTTGATGCACTCAGTGTGCAATTGCCAAAAACAACTGAAACATGCTCTTAGAGCTATATAATCGACTTGCCACTTATTAGATTCACAGGGGTTTTAAGAAATATCCTATGAATCAAACTTTAAGAAATCACTTACTTCATGATCAATGCACATGCTAACAATTTAATCATAACATGTCCTGCAGACAATCATTAATAAACACCATATCTACGCACAAATGTGTTCGTAAGTAGGCCTCCTTCTCAAACACCTCGCCAAAGGCCACCCGTACACATACCATTACCAAAGCAATTGCCTCAGCATAGGCCCATATCGTCATTCTCTCAGAGATAGGCAATATGCAATATGCTTAAAACATGCAAGTCAATTTACATTTTCAAAAGTAACATATGCTCATCATCATAAACTTGTGTGCATATATTTTAGTTTAGAAAGCCCACCTGTATAACTTGCTTACTCGAAACTTTTCTTTCATTTCTTGATCTCTATTCCGCCCACTTGTTCCTTAATAAAGAGATAAGAATAATAAATATGGGAAGGAGAAACTAAGAGTTTCAAACTCTTGATCCTCTACTAAACTCTCTCGATACTCTATGGTTAAGCTAAGCTCTGCTAGGTCAATGCATCCAAAACTAAACTATTCAACTTATTAAGAAAGTATTTCATAAGAATCAATCTTTTCAACTCCCTATATATAAGGAATACCATATCGATATAAGAAAATATTTAACTTTCAAATATTTTCATTTGGAAACTTTGATCAAGTTAGTCTCGATCAAGTTACATAATCACGAGAATCCATATTTTGAAATCAAATCCAAATAATCAAGTCATAATCACAAAGTCCTTTGAAATACGCAAACTAACGAGATCAAAATTTTTCATACTAGTATAGAAAAATCTCAATAATTCAAAATAAGCTAATTTCATATACTAGATCATACTTTTGAAATCAAACTAATCAAATAAAATCAAAATAATAAGTTCTTGATATTCCATAAGCATACTAAATTAGGGGTTTTCACATGAGTTGGATTTAACTCCAATTTCTTTCACCAAACACAAGCATATATATATAATCACAGTTATACTAACTTATTTTAAACAAATCAAAGCCAAATCATCTTAAAATAAAGGCCTTATTTTGGTCATCACAAGAAATTCAAAGGGTTCGATTTTTTTCCGCAATCAATTCTAATCATGTTCAAACATCTCTAATCGCATAAATACAAGCTCAATTTGAGAAATCATCAACACATTCTCAAGGTAGAATTTAGGTTCTTGACCAAAGTTTGGATTTTTCATGAAAATAGACACGTTAACCCACAATTCAAGTATAATCACTAGATCTAGCATCAATTGAAGCATATTATAAAAGATCAACGTTTTTCCCCAAATTTGTTCAAGAGGGCCGAAACTTGTGGGGTTTGGAAAGGGATTTTTTCTTTGTTTTCTCAACAAAATATCACTCCTAATAGGTAGATCTATGCATATATAAACTAAAAATCTAAGAACAAAAATTGTAGAATACATGGCCTAAATGGCCGAAAGTTTTGGAGGTTTGAGAGAGGATTTTTCATCTTAGTTTTCACTTCAAAACTTGAATAAGGTTAGAGATCTATCTTCTTAAGACGTCGATCTACCGATTTGAAGAGGTTTGGAAGTCGGATCTTGATCTTGGAAGAGAGAAATTTAGTTTGTGTGTGTGTGTTTCAAATTTTGAAGAGGAATGGATGAAAACGAAGTCTTGAACAAGCTAAATACATATATATATATATATATATATATATATATATATATATATATATATATATCCTAGGTTACTATTTTAATCTTCTATGGAAGCTATCCCTTTTCTACAATTTTCTATGGCTTCCAACATAAGCTACATGTTTCTAGATAATTCCATTAGCTTCTTGAATCGCTTATGCTCTTTTAGCTTCTTTAATAAGCTTTAATAAACATTTGGGTTCATTAATACCTTTTGTGCTAGGCCCAATTTATTAGAGACGTTAAGTCTTCATCCGATCATATACATATATTCAAATAGTACTCAACAAAATAGGATATATATATATATATATATACATATATATCTTGAATTTAATAATTCAAATAGAAAGGTAAAAAAAATTTGCTAGCAAGTTGAAATCTCATTTATCACTCTTTCAAAATTAAACTTTGAATTAAACAATAAATAAAAATCTATTGTTAAATCGATCAACTGTAAAATTCTAAAATAAATCTTTGAGTTAAAACTTTATAAAATCTTATCTGAGGATGCATTGTCCCTTGTCACTCACGTAATTAATTTCTAGTTAATTACGTACTTAGCGCTTAATCAGAGCTATGGAAACTGGGTATTACATTCTTCCCTTAAAGAAATTTCGTCCAAATTTAGTACCTCCGTAAATAGCTCGGGTACTTTCTTTCATCTTCTTCTAATTCCCAAGTCGCTCTTCCGGGCCATGATGTCTCCATAGAATCTCGACTAAAGGAATCGACTTATTCCTTAGTTGTTGATTCTTTCGATCTAGGATACGCTCGCCCTCTTCATAGTTTAGGCCGACTGTGAACTATGTCTTCTTGGTTGATAACATGGTTGGTCATAGACGCATTCGTGAATCGAGATACGTGAAATACATTATGAACGCGTTACCAAAATTGGGTGGTAAGCGCCAACCCACGCAACAGTCCAATCTTTCTAAAACCTCGTATGGTCCATGAACCTCGGCTTGAGCTTTCCTTTAATTTCGAATCGGCACTCATTTCGTAGGTGAAACCTTCAGAATCTTGATCTCGATTTCAATTTCAATTCGATTCGTCGCAGATCGTGACAAGACTTTTGGCAATCCCGAGCTTCTTGAATTCTCTTCTTAATTTGGCGTATGATATTAATCATTTCTTCAACCGCTCGTGCCGAGAATTCTTTTCTCCCCAACTTCATCCCAATACAAAGCGAGATCGACATTTCTTGCCGATAACGCTTCGTAGGGTGCCATGTTGATGGTTGCTTGGTAGCTATTATTATAACCAAATTCGATCAAAGGCAATGCTTGCTCCCACCGCTCTCCTCGATCTAAGACAATGGTTCTGATCATATCTTCTAGTGTCTGAATAGTTCTTTCTGTCTGTCCATCGGTTTGTGGATGGAAGGCTGTACTAAAATTCAGCTGGGTGCCCATTTCTTGTTGGAAACTTGTCCAAAATCGCGAGGTGAACTTAGAATCTCCATCTGAGGTAATCGACATAGGAACTCCGTGCAGTCGTATGATCTCACGCACGTAAATATGAGCTAGTTTATCGGCTCCGTATGTCACAGGAATTGGAATAAAATGGGCGCTATTGGTCAATCGATCAATAATTACCCAAATGATTGAAATGCTTGGACTTGGGTAATCTGGTGATGAAATCCATAGCAACATGGTCCCATTTCCACTCAGGAATGTCAAGAGGTTGCAGTTTTCCATGTGGTCTCTGGTTGTAATAACCTGAAAAATTTAAAACTGTTATTTGTGATGTTTAAATCACTTAATTGTGGTTCTTAGACCTTAATTATGTTTAAGGTAACCAACGAAATGAATTAGAATCGATTCGGAGATCGAAAACTAGAGAAATCAAAACTAGTGACTAGTCCCACCGGATTAGGGTTTTTTCAATAGCCTGAACATAGGATGAAAGATCGAGAATGAATCTTGACAAAAGGATTTCATTTCTAGAATCCTCTTGCGAAAACATGTGAGAAGCCAAAGAATGAGAATTTTTGGGCATACTTGCCCGGTCAGTCTTAAAAGCACTATTTACGAGCCGGATCAACTTCTAGTCCGTACTAACCATGATAATTCATGATAACAATTAAAATCATGAAGGAATATATTATTATGAATTAAGAATCAATTTCTGAAAGAAATTCCTGAAGAACTCAACCGAACGCTGGGAAAAATATATCGGGAAAACCCTAATCTGATCCGAATGATCCGAAACTCGAACCAATGGTCTAAATCGATAAAATATGATTTATAAGACTCAAATAAATTATGAAAGCTCAAAAATTCAATAGAATTTCGAATGAGCATAATTTAATCGTCGAACTGCTTTTTCCGCGATAACTCGATTGACTTATCGGACGTCGTCGAACTTCATGAAATTTGTATAAACATTGAAATAAGTCATTTAAAGGTTATTTAATAAAATAAAACCTTAAGGTTCCGAGAATTAAATCGAAAGCGTTAAAACTTAAAGAGTCGGTATTAACATACCAAAACGGGTAATTTGACCAATCCTTCTCCCAACTACCACCAAGACCACCCCAAATGAGTAATGACAGCCCTTCAGGCTGCCAATACAGTGGTTGAACTGTTCCATTACAGCCTCTCACTTGGGAACCAAAATTCTCTCTCATTTTCAAATTTTCTTCTTTGTTCTTCACACTTTGGAGCCTTTAATCCTCCATTTCAAACATTTCCAACCCTCAATAATTATTCTAAGACCATAAAAAGGTAGTAATCATCATTCTCTCCTTTTTTAATGGTGTAGAATTTTTTTTTTTATTTTTTTGATTTATTTCACAAAAAACCCTAGTTTTGCTCCTTAATTTTTTCGTGACTTTTGAGCCATAAAATGCTCTCAAGCCATGAATGAAAAATTCTTAGAATGATGTTATAAGGCTGTAGTTAAAATTTCAGAATTTTTGGAGCATGTTTAATATTTTTTGATTTAGGCTTTATTTCTTTTTATATCTGATAAAGCATGATTTTGTAAATATTATTTGATATTATTGCTTGTTAATATATTAGAAGCATGTATAATAAATATGGTAATTTTCAGAATATTTTTGGAATTTTCTTGTGTTTTGATTTGATTTGTTGGAAAATAGTTGAGGTATAGTGTTTAATATATGATATGAAAATCATATATTAATTTTGAAATTTTTGAAACACTACTCCTATTTTTCAAAAATGGGCAGAATATATTTAAGTATTTTAAGCCATTGTTTGATTTTATTTGTTGAGAAATAGTTGAGATATAGTGTTTAATATATGATATGAACATCATATATTAATCTTGAAATTTTTGAGACACTACTCCTATTTTCCCTTTGAATACCGAAAACTATATGTATATATCTAAATATTTATTTGATTTCATTTGTTGAAAATGATAGGATATGTTATGTGTAGAAATAATATAAACCTAATATGCATTGTTGGGAATTATTGAACACATGTAAATTATGTGTGAGGACAAAAAGAATTCCACGCATTTGGTTCATATTTTAAATATTAATTGATGTTTAATGTTAATATTACATGTTATTGCATAATATAAACATGTTGTGAAGGAATGAAATTTATTGAATATGTATATATATGTGTGATTACCGAAAATATATAAGGGTGAAAAGCATGGGTTTAAATTTTAATGCATGATATGAAATGATATTTCATGTTTAGTATATGGTATAAGCATGATATAATTTTTGTGGAATTTATTGAACACCAAAGCTCATTAAATGGTGATTGCCGAAAACTATATGTTTTAACCTATGATTTGAAATTTTATATGATGATATTGAGTTGGTAATTAAACTCTATAGTATGATAGGAGTATAATATGATTTTATTGAAATTTATCGATACATATGCTAATTGTTTCTAATTATCAAAACGTAACAAAATGGTTAAGTATGAGTTTACTTCTAATGTTAAATAATGCTATGATAGTGAAATTATAAGCTTAGAATAAATGATTGTGATTATGGTGAATGAATGGAACATTTATGCACACATACACAAAGATTGTATATTATGTTAGAAATTAGGGTTTTCTAATGCTTTAGTATTGTTTATGTTGTGTATGGTATTGTTGGGTGTTGAATGTTTATGTTTATGTTGTACCGACTTATGCTCAAAACCCCAAACATAAACAACATAATACTATATGTACGAGAATCCAAAAGAAATCGATCAATTTCGATAACTTAAGAATGAATCAACGAGAATCGAAGTTACACATAAATTAGGGTTTGCAACTATTAAAAGGATACTCAAACGTGAGTTCCTAAGTTAGAAAAACCAAAATCCGAGCTACAATGTTAATACTCAATAACGACAACCCAATACGATATTAGATTGAGCGTTAAAACAACTCGATAACGAATAACGATTATATGACTTATATAATCTCCGACGAGTTAAGAGAAACAAACAATGTCGTAATGTGTAACCAAAGATTAGAACATAAGACGTCGATCCTTATGTCCCAAAAGTCGAGTAATATTCCCAAAGCACTTCGCTTATTCTAAGTACTTACTTACATGATAGCATGTGCTCACTGAATCATAAGTCAATACTCATCTTTTATTTGTCGTAATACGACAAGTCGTCAACATAACCTACTAGGACGTAACTATAATTGCTAAGTCTAGTTAGTGGCTTGAGAATATCCTAATATATCATTCACAATTTGATTACCGACAATCTATAACGTAATAACGTTTAGAATAAAACTAAGGTTAAGAGTCGAGGATAGACTCGGAATATGTGATTCATAATTAAAGTTCACCTATGAATGATGAAGTAATATAGCTTGGGAATTGGGAAAGCAAGATAATAGAAATTTTCTTAAAACAATCATATGAAATCATAAAGAAACCCTAATTGGGAACTTTAAGTCGTAATCTATAAACGACCTTCGATCGATCGAAAGAATCTAAGAAATGTTATTTTCTTATGAAGGGTTTGATCGTATGTAGTCGGCGAGGAAGAACAACCACACCCTGCTCACTTAGACTTACTAGCTTTGGATTAGCAGGTGGGCTTTCTTGAAACAAAAATGTTTTGCATAACTCAAAGCATGATTTACAAAGCTTTATGAACTATTATCACATGAAATTTTATTGACTGCCAAATGTTTATGTTTTGTTGTTATCCTATCTGAGATTGGTATATCCAATGTGGTATGTGTATGTGTTGGTCCACCAACGTTGAAAAAGGGTAACGATCGGATCCGACTTAGTTAAGGACTAACTCGGATTGTGTACACGTGTGACTGTGTGTTAAGGTTAGCTACCTCGACCGATCACGGCGACTATGTGTAGGTGGCCACCCATAGTGCGAATGAATGAATGAATGAATGAATGATCGATATGGAAACAACGTGAATGAAATAGTCGCCCGACGCTGGAAAATGATAAAATGTTTGATAGCATGAGTCTTTTAACTAAAATCCTCATGTTCCATTGTGGGCGCTCAATAACTTTTGATAAAGAAAATGTTTTCGCAATGAGTCCACCGAGTACTTTTGTACTTAGCCCCGCATCTCGCTTTTGATATGCAGTTGAGCAAGGATCGATGATGGGTGCGAGGTGGTGCAGAGTAGCGCTTGTTTTGATGCTTTATTAGAAAGGTTTCTAGAACCTGGGCATGCATCGTCATATGCATGTCCACACGCTTATTTGCCGCCTAACTCGATATTATTTTGATGTTTTGATTATAACCGCTTCATACCGTATTGAACTTGAGGTCGCACTGCTCCTTGAATTGTGCCCCGATTAGGTTATATTTGAACCTCGAACCTTTCGACGAGTCCTTCGTGACTCGAGTTGGTATGAATAGCCTATCCCTTTTTAGTCTTTGCGTTATCGAGTAGTTAAATGGTTAATTGCATTGATTAGTTGTGTTTATATCCGCCGCTTTATCATACCAAAGGACGATCCATATGATCCATACTTTCTTGGGAAGTCGGTCGTCACAAAGTGGTATCGAGCTCTTGTTCGCTCCGAACCCTAGAAACCCTTTCTCGAATCCTAAGTTGAAAATCGAGTCTAGAAATTGTTTGTGTTTGATCACATCGATCGCACTCCATCGCCGTCCCGCTCAACGAGGAAGAAGGTAACTATCTCAACTAAAAGTTGTTTTGAAATGATGGAAGTATATGAAATGTGAATTAGAATTTCAATATCGCCTTGTTGGAAGTTGAAAATATTTTGAAAGTGGAAATTTTTAAATTGAAAAGTTGTTTCAATTGATTGGTCATTAGTTTGAAAGAAAGTTACAAGGTTTAGGGGCTTGGTAAATGAGTAAATGAGAATGCTTGATTATCGCACAATGTGTCGCGATCTGTGTTTACTGTTGTATGCGAAGCATGATAGAAGCATGATGTAAATGAGTATGTTTTCCCATGAGAACATAGACTCTTAAGACGCATGATCCCTTTTGCGCCGAACTTAGTATGAGAACATAAGCATCCCCAATTGAACGAAATACTAAGAAGGAACGAGAACATAGAAATCTTAGGAATAACAATCCGAACAGATTCGATGATGAGAACGCGACGAGTCTACGATGATGAAGCGATTGCTTAACTGGAGGTTCGCACTGTTATGGGTCCCAACCTCTCTACGTGAAGGAATTCCGAACACCGCGCGTGTTGCCTCTATCGTGGCATAAGTGAAAAAAAAAGTATAACGTTATGAAGGTATAAAAAGAAATGATGAATCGTAAGTGCATAATGAGAACGGATATGATGTGATACTATAACGTGAGTAGAAGTAAGGAATCCAGACCCGATAAGACGGGTGATCACTTAGCCTTTACCCGAATGCTAGGCATCGAACGCTTGTTCTGCCCTAAGGAACCATGCGCCTCTTCCCAAAGACCAAACCATGAAAGTAATTTCATAAGAACTTAGGAATATAAGATGGTTCGACGGGTTTTACGACCAGCTCCTTTATCTTCTAGAGTCACACCCGAGGAGGTGGTACGCCCTACCGCTCCGACCAGATGTACCGAGTAAAAGACATCGGCGAGTTCTTTGCTCATTTTGTACGCCATGGGCACCGACATGCCCGTGGTACGTCACATTGTGACGGTGTGCTTCAACTGATCGCAAGACTGCCATCCGACTGGCAGGGATATGCCCATGAGATATCGGCAGATTACATCTATCGTCGCCGAGAGAGCTTCGATCTTGAGGCGGACTTGCCCCATTTCATCAGTCCCCTGAGCTACATATTCATGATATACGGAGCTACACCCTGTGGACCATATCTCCCCGAGAGGGTGTACACCTAGCGTGATGAGATTCCCGAGTGGCTTCACCCGGAGGTGTCTCGCTTGGCATCTCGATGGAACCGCATTCTTGCTCGGCCGTGGCAAGAACATATTCGAGGCTAGACCTTTCCATCCCCGATAGTTCACATTTCGGTCCTACCACCAATAGGATTCGAGCCCCGCCATCGCCCGCCTGCACCATCGCCGCAAATTATTCCATGCCAACTTCCATCTCTACCGCCGCCGCCCGCTCGGCCGCCATCCCCACACGGACCCCTCGTACACGATAATATAGAGATTGACGATTCACGTGGCCTAACTGCATGCGCCGCGAGAGAAACATGTGCCCATCTTACTGCTTCTCCATTTCCAGCCACTGCTTATGAGGAGATCATGGCTGAGATCCGCCGAGACCTAGCTGGGAAGAAGCTAGAGTCATTAGAATCCGAGAGGCCGTGGCTCTCGCACACGACGCTGATGAGGAAGACCCCGAGGATGATCCATCAGCCGACGATGAGATGGAAGGAGTGGAGAGTTCCCATGCTTCCAGTCCTGACTCTGACACATGGAGCCCTATTTTACACTCCGGGCGATTATGGATCTAGTTCTTAGGACTAGATAGTGTTTTGTCTATATATTTTTGTATATGTTTCGATGCGTGCGGAAACGATAGGTCGTCCCGATATGAACCCTTATTTTGATGACCACGGTAGCGTTTAGATTTTTGTACGCACCGTGACTAGGTACACTGAGTGATGCTGATATTAATTTTCGGAGTATCATACTCCGTACCTGGCCTTTTGTGGATCGTAAAAGTGATGATGAAAGTCCTCGATAGACATTTGATTTGATATGATGATAGCTCCCGAGAGCTTTGGTTTTGAGGTTGCGATATATGGTGTTCATGACGTGCTAGATTTATGTTTATGATTATATATACATACCGTGTTAAGATATCTATGATCCCGACGGATGGTATAAGAAGATATCCGATTACGATATTTATAAAAGATAGAATGCCACCGAGAAGAAGAAACCGTGAGGTAACACCGAAAGAGATGACACCCTCCACCACCACCACCGCAAGACGGATTGAGGAACTATTCTCCATGTAACCCGCCCACTTTCAACGGACTGGAATCCCGTGGATGCCGAACTTTGATTCGCTACCGGAGCGAATCTTTAACTTCCTTCACCGCACCTCTCAAGAACGCTTGTCATGCGTTGCTTTCCGATGATGTGTTCCGCCGACTTACGGTGGGAGGCAAGAGGAAGACTCTATCTGAGGAGGAGCTGGAAAATTTCTCCTGGGAGGAATTTAAGGAGGAGGTGTACGAGAAGTACATTCCTAAGAGTTACCGAAAGAGGAAGGAGCATGAGTTTTACAACCTACGCCAAGGAAAGACCACGGTCACAGACATGACCGCATTCTCGCGAATGTCGCGGTATGCATACCGCTTGGTCGACACCGACGAGAAGAGGACTGAGAAGTTTCGAGCGGGACTCCGCCATGAAATCAGGGTGTCGCTAGCTGGTCACGGAAATCTGACTTACCGTGAGGCCCTCAGTCGGGCATTGGACATCGAGGCTGTTATGCCTGAGGACAGGATTATCGTTGTGCATCCCCCGAATCACCAAGGAGATCGTGGAAAGAGAAAGTGGGAAGGACCCCACCAAAGTCAAGGATCCAACACTGTCCAGGCCGACAGGAGGCCATGGCAAGGAAACAATGTGCCATCTGGACACGAGCAAGGAAATGGATGCCCCATGGTACCCAGACCGACGGGACAAACCAAATTTGTGAGGCTCCCATATACCCCTGTGCCATAGGAGTCACAAGGGGCATGCGATTTACAAATGACGGATGCTTCAAGTGTGGCTGGCGGCCACTACCCGAGACCGCCTCGATACGCCAAGAGGAAATGGTCACCTAATGTGTCAAACCGAGTCCAGCCGATCCGGCTATCCAAGCTCAACCATTCAAGCAACAGCCCCCGATTCAAGATTTCCAACCAAATCAACGATTATATCAACCATGGCGCCAACGACAACAACAATGGCGAACCACAGCAAAGAATACCGACAGCCCCAACAACAATAGCAACAACAACCGCAACAACAACAACAACATCATCAACAAAAGAAACCACCACAGAAGCTGTGGCCTACGCCTCCACCAAGAGAGGGAATTTCGCAGAGCCGCCAAGGAACCAAAGAAACTTAAGGTGTATGGGAATACCTCCAATCGCTCGTTATCCTACCGCTTGATACTCGCGCCAGATTCTTTTATTGTCAAGCACGCGATAGAACTTAGGATTAGATCCTAAACGCTACCGAACAAATCATGAGAATATCTTCTCCAAGATGAGGCATAAGAACGGTAACCCACATATGCTCGAACCCAGAACTGGACTAGGCTCACTTAAGGTCATGACAGATAACATTCACGTCATACGTATGAAGATGTGGACATAATCCTAGGAATGGATTGGTTAACCGAACATAATGCGACCATCCCTGTAATGAAAGGAAAATTTCTTTCCAACATCCCGAGAGAAACCTATAGACTTTCACGGATCGCATGGGAGGAGAGTCCCAATCATATTCGCACTACAAGCAAGGACGCTCTCGAACAAGACCGAGTACCATGCCTACCTCGCTCACCTCCGTGAGGAAGATCGAATGAGAGAAGGATAGAAGATGTCTCGATCGTGAAGGAGTATCCCGACGTATTTCCGCATTTAACCACCGGATTACCACCAAACCGATAAATCGAGTCATGATCGACCTCGAACCGTGTTCTCGCCCCGTGTCGAAAGCTTCATACCGAATGGCACCAAAGGAACTTGAGGAATTGAAAATCCAGATGCAAGAACTCTTGGAGTTGGGTTTTATTAGACCGAGTGTGTCTCCATGGGGAGCATATGTCCTTTTCGTAAAGAAGAAGGATTGCACTTTGAGAATATGCATAGACTATCGAGAGTTAAACAAGATAACTCTTAAGAATAAGTATCCTTTGCCACGAATTGACGATCTGTTTGATCAACTTAAGGGAGTAGGAGTCTTTTCAAAGATAGATCTAAAGTCGGGATACCACCAACTAAGAATTAGACCAGAGGATGTACCTAAAACGGCTTTCCGTACAAGGTACGGTCATTTCGAATTCATCGTTATGCCATTTGGACTTATAAATGCCCCATCAGTATTTATGGATATCATGAATAGGGTATTTCACCCATACTTAGACAAATTTTTCTTAGTAGTCATAGACGATATCCTAATATACTCCAAGAATAACCAGGAAAAAAAAGAGCACTTGAGAACTGTGCTGCAAACATTGAGGCAAGAGCAACTCTTTGCCAAGTTTAGCAAGTGCGAATTCTGGTTAGGCGAAGTGACATTCTTAGGTCACATCGTGTCCGCCGAGGGAATCAAAGTAGACCCCTCGAAGATCGACACAGTTCGTGAATGGGAGTCGCCGAAGAACCCGAATGAAATTCAGAGTTTCTTAGGACTTGCCGGCTACTATCGAAGATTTATCGAAGGATTCTCAACGATAGCCCGACCCATGACCCAACTGTTGAGAAAGGGGATCAAGTACACATGGACCGCCGAGTGTGAGGCTAGTTTCAGAGATCAAGGAGTTGTCGACGACAAAGACTGTATTAGCAGCACTCGAGGCGTATAAAGAATACACAATCTACACGGATGCTTCATAGAATGGACTAGGATGTGTGTTGATGCAAGAAGGCAAGGTTATTGCTTATGCTTCAAGGTAATTACGCATACATGAGTTGAAATATCCTACGCACGACCTGGAATTAGCAGCGGTCGTACATGCCTTAAAGATCTGGAGGCATCACCTTTATGGAGTTAGATGTGAGATCTATACTGACCATAAGAGCCTGAAATATTTCTTTGAACATAAAGATCTTAACACGAGGCAACAGAGATGGTTAGAACTAGTGAAGGATTACGACCGTAGTATCAATTACCACCTGTGCAAGGCTAATGTTGTAGCCGATGCCTCGAGTCGCAAATCCCACCCTAGTTTGGGATGTCTCCTCACCATGAGGAAGTACTTATAAAAGAATTTCGTGAGAATGAACATCAAGTCATAGACCACATCTCTCGACAATAGAGGGTCAGATTGCAACGTTGATTGCAATCCCAAACTTAAGAGCCCGAATCTTGGAAGCTCAGAGGAAGAGCAAGAAGCTAGAGAAAGTACGAGCCGAGATCAAGGACAATGACCACAAGAATTTCAAGGAAGCTGCAGATAACATTTTTTTGTATGACGGGAGAGTGTGTGTTCCAGAAGTTGAAGGGCTTAGGAGCGAGATATTGAAGGAAGCCCATGAGACTTCTTACACCGCATACCCCGGAAGCACCAAAATGTACCAAGATCTCAAGGAGAAGTTTTGGTGGGATGGAATGAAGCGAGACGTAGCTTGTCGTAGAACGTTGTTTGACGTGCCAACAAGTGAAAGCACTCCACCAACGATCGTATGGAAACTTACAACCTCTAGACATACCGGAATGGAAATGGGATGATATAGCCATGGATTTTGTTACCGGACTACCCAAATCACAAAGAGAAAATACCGCTATTTGGGTCATCATTGATCGTCTGACAAAGAGCGCGTATTTTCTACCCATTCCGATAACACATGGATCGATGCACTAGCACAATTGTACGTTCGAGAGGTCATACGCCTACATGGAGTTTCAAGACTATCACGCCCGATAGAGATTCGAAGTTTACATCCAGATTCTGGATGAGTTTACAAAAGGAATTGGGAACTCGACTACATTTCAAGATGCTGCTCCACCCACGCACGGACGGACAGTTCGAGAGGACCATTCAAACGCTGGAAGACATGTCGAGAACCGTTGTCCTCGATAGAGGAGAAGGTTGGGAACAAGTGTTACCACTGTGGAATTCGCCACACAATAACCTACCAAGCAATTATTGAATGGCCCGCACGAAGCTCTTTATGGAAAGAGATGTCGATCACCACTCTACCGGGATGAAGTGGGAGAAAGAGAGTATTAGACCGACTCGTGGTCGAAATGATCGAGATTATGAGAGATGATCCGCCAACGGATCAAGGAGGCCCAAGACCGACAAAGTTGTACGCCGACAAACGTCGACATAATCGCATTTTGACGAGGAGATAAAGTCTTCAAGATTTCTCCGCCAAAAGGAATCATGAGATTTGGAATAAAAGGAAAACTACGACCACGCTTCATAGGACCCTATGAAATTTTGGAAAGAATAGACCAATGGCCACCGACTTGCATTGCCGCAAAGTTTTGGAACGTGCACAATGTGTTCCATGTTTCACAACTAAGGAAGTACATACATGACCCCAGCCACGTGATACACGACGATATTGTCCTCGACGACGATATGAGTTACGAGAACCGCCTACGTAAATCTTAACCGACGTATCCAAAAGCTAAGGAACAAAGAGATACCGTTAGTGAAAGTTCTATGGAGACACCATGGACAAGAAGAAGCAACTCGAACCGGAATCACTATGAAAGAGAAATACCCGGATCTCTTCCGAGGTTAGCAAATTTCGGACTAAATTTATTTTAAGAGGATGGTATGTAATAACCAAAAATTTAAAACTTTTATTTGTGATGTTTAAATCACTTAATTGTGGTTCTTAGACCTTAATTATGTTTAAGGTAACCAACTAAACGGATTAGAATCGATTCGAGATCGAAAACTAGAGAAATCAAAAACTAGTGACTAGTCCTACCGGATTAGGGTTTTCTGAATAGCCTAAACATAGAATGAAAGATCGAGAATGAATCTTAACAAAAGGATTTCATTTCTAGAATCCTCTCGCGAAAACATGTGAGAAGCCAAAGAATGAGAATTTTTACTTGCCCGGTCAGTCTTAAAAGCACTATTTACGAGCCGGATCAACTTCTAGTCCGTGCTAACCATGATAATTCATGATAACAATTAAAATCATGAAGGAATATATTATTATGAATTTAGAAATTATAAGAATCAATTTCTGAAAGAAATTCCTGAAGAACTCAACCGAACGTCGGGAAAAAAATATCGGGAAAACCCTAATCTGATCCGAATAATCTGAAACTCGAACCAAGGGTCTAAATCGATAAAATATGATTTATAAGACTCAAATAAATTATGAAAGCTCAAAAATTCAATAGAATTTCGAATGAGCATAATTTAATCGTCGAACGCTGTTTTTCGCGATAACTCGGAATTGACTTATCGGACGTCGTCCGAACTTCATGAAATTTTTATAAACATTGAAATAATTCATTTAAAGGTTATTTTATAAAATAAAACCTTAAGGTTCTGAGAATTCAATCGAAAGCGCGTTAAAACTTAAAGAGTCGATATTAACATGCCAAAACGGGTAATTTGACAAATCCTTCTCCCAACTACCACCAAGACCACCCCAAATGAGTAATGACAGCCCTTCAGGCTGCCAATACAGTGGTTGAACCGTTCCATTACAGCCTCTCACCTGGGAACCAAAATTCTCTCTCATTTTCAAATTTTCTTCTTTGTTCTTCACACTTTGGAGCCTTTAATCCTCCATTTCAAACCTTTCCAACCCTCAATAATTATTCTAAGACCATAAAAAGGTAGTAATCATCATTCTCTCCATTTTTAATGGTGTAGAATTTTATTTTATTTTGATTTTTTGATTTATTTCACAAAACCCTAGTTTTGCTCCTTTTGAGCAATTAAATGCTCTCAAGCCATGAATGAAAAATGCTTAGAATGATGTTATAAGGCTGTAGTTAAAATTTCAGAATTTTTGGAGCATGTTTAATATTTTTCGATTTAGGCTTTATTTCTTTTTATATCTGATAAAGCATGATTTTGTGAATATTATTTGATATTATTGCTTGTTAATGTATTAGGAGCATGCAAAATAAATATGGTAATTTTCAGAATATTTTTGGAATTTTCTTGTATTTTGATTTGATTTGTTGGAAAATAGTTGAGGTATAGTGTTTAATATATGATATGAACATCATATATTAATCTTGAAATTTTTGAAACACTACACCTATTTTTCAAAAATGGGCAGAATATATTTAAGTATTTTAAGCCATTGTTTGATTTTATTTGTTGAGAAATAGTTGAGATATAGTGTTTAATATATGATATGAACATCATATATTAATCTTGAAATTTTGAGACACTACTCCTATTTTCCTTTGAATACCGAAACTATATGTATATATCTAAGGATTTATTTGATTTCATTTGTTGAAAATGATAGGATATGTTATGTGTAGAAATAATATGAACCTAATATGCATTGTTGGGAATTATTGTACACATATGTAAATTATGTGTGAGGACAAAAAGAATTCCACGCATTTGGTTCATATTTTAAATATTAATTGATGTTTAATGTTAATATTACATGTTATTGCATAATATAAACATGTTGTGAAGGAATGAAATTTATTGAATATGTATATATATGTGTGATTACCGAAAATATATAAGGGTGAAAAGCATGGGTTTAAATTTTAATGCATGATATGAAATGATATTTCATGTTTAGTATATGGTATAAGCATGATATAATTTTTGTGGAATTTATTGAACACCAAAGCTCATTAAATGGTGATTGCCGAAAACTATATGTTTTAACCTATGATTTGAAATTTTATATGATGATATTGAGTTGGTAATTAAACTCTATAGTATGATAGGAGTATAATATGATTTTATTGAAATTTATTGGATACATATGCTAATTGTTGCTAATTATCGAAAACGTAACAAAATGGCTAAGTATGAGTTTACTTCTAATGTTAAATAATGCTATGATAGTGAAATTATAAGCTTAGAATAAATGGTTGTGATTATGGTGAATGAATGGAACATTTATGCACACATACACAAAGATTGTTTATTATGTTAGAAATTAGGGTTTTCTAATGCTTTAGTATAGTTTATGTTGTGTATGGTATTGTTGGGTGTTGAATCTTTATGTTTATGTTGTACCGACTTATGCTCAAAACCCAAAACATAAACAACATAATACTATATGTACGAGAATCCAAAAGAAATCGATCAATTTCGATAACTTAAGAATGAATCAACGAGAATCGGTTACACATAAATTGTGGTTTCAGAACTATTAAAAGGATACTCAAACGTGAGTTCCTAAGTTAGAAAACCAAAAGCCGAGCTAGAATGTTAATACTCAATAACGACAACCCAATACGATATTTGATTGAGCGTTAAAACAACTCGATAACTAATAACGATTATACGACTTATATAATCTCCGACGAGTTAAGAGAAACAAACAATGTCGTAATGTGTAAGCAAAGATTAGAACATAAGATGTCGATCCTTATGTCCCAAAAGTCGAGTAATATTCCCAAAGCACTTCGCTTATTCTAAGTACTTACTTACATGATAGCATGTGCTCACTGAATCATAAGTCAATACTCATCTTTTATTTGTCGTACACACGACAAGTCGTCAACATAACCTACGGGACGTAACTATAATTGTTAAGTCTAGTTAGTGGCTTCGAGAATATCCTAATATATCAATCACAATTTGATTACCGACAATCTATAACGTAATAACGCTTAGAATAAAACTAAGGTTAAGAGTCGAGGATAGACTCGAATATGTGATTCATAATTAAAGTTCACCCATGAGCGATGAAGTAATATAGCTTGGGAATTTGGAAAGCAAGATAATAGAAATTTTCTTAAACAATCACATGAAATCATAAAGAAACCCTAATTGGGAACTTTAAGTCGAATCTATAAACGACCTTCGATCGATAGAAAGAATCTAAGAAATGTTATTTTCTTATGAAGGGTTTGATCGTATGTAGTCGGCGAGGAAGAACAACCACACCCTGCTCACTTAGACTTACTAGCTTTGGATTAGCAGGTGGGCTTTCTTGAAACAAAAATGTTTTGCATAACTCAAAGCATGATTTACAAAGCTTTATGAACTATTATCACATGAAATGTTATTGACTGCCAAATGTTTATGTTTTGTTGTTATCCTATCTGAGATTGGTATATCCAATGTGGTATGTGTATGTGTTGGTCCACCAACGTTAAAAAGGGTATCGATCGGATCCGACTTAGTTAAGGACTAACTCGGATTGTGTACACGCAGTGACTCGTGTGTTAAGGTTAGCTACCTCGATCGTCACGGCGACTATGTGTAGGTGGCCACCCATAGCGCGAATGAATGAATGAATGAATGAATGAATGATCGATATGGAAACAACGTGAATGAAATAGTCGCCCGACGCTGGAAAATGATAAATGTTTGATAGTATGAGTCTTTAACTAAAATCCTCATGTGCTATTGTGGGCGCTCAATAACTTTTGATAAAGAAAATGTTTTCGCAATGAGTCCACCGAGTACTTTTGTACTTAGCCCTGCATCTCGTTTTTGATGTGCAGGTTGAGTAAGGATCGATGATGGGTGCGAGGTGGTGCAGAGTAGCGCTTGTTTTGATGCTTTATTAGAAAGGTTTCTAGAACCTTGGGCATGCATCGTCATATGCATGTCCACACGCTTATTTGCCGCCTAACTCGATATTATTTTGATGTTTTGATTATAACCGCTTCATACCGTATCAACTTGAGGTCGCACTGCCTCGAATTGTGCCCCGATTAGGTTATATTTGAACCTCGAACCTTTCGACGAGTCCTTCGTGACTCGAGTTGGTATGAATAGCCTATCCTTTCGAGTCTTTGCGCATCGAGTAGTTAAATGGTTAATTGCATTGATTAGTTGTGTTTATATCCGCCGCTTATCATACCAAAGGACGCATCCATATGATCCATACTTTCTTGGGAAGTCGGGTCGTCACACCGGTGTAGCGCTTAACTTGTTGACACGCCAAACACCTTTCTACGAACGACGATATCTCTTGCTTCATACCTACCCACACGAATTTCTGCTTCGATCTCGATACATCTTTGTGCTTCCGGTGGGCGATAAGGCGTGTTGTGTGCCTCCTTCAGAATCTCTTCCTTTAATTTCTTATCATTGGGTACACATATCATGTTCCCAAGCACGAGGGCATTATCTCGCTTCATGTTACTCGTTGATCCTTCGCCTCACCTTCATCCTTAACTTTTCTAATTGTTCATCTTGACGCTGAGTTTGAACAATCCGATTTCTCGTGTCGTTCTAGAACAAGGGTTGCGATGATACCTTGAGTGGTCTCGTGGTAACACCACTTCTAATTTCATCTTCTCGAACTCCTTAACAAGCTCTTCGCTCGGTAAGAACAAATGCTAATTGAGTCCGACTCTTCCTACTTAACGCATCGGCGACTACATTCGCTTCCCGGTGATACTTAATTTCGCAATCATAATCTTTAACTAGCTCTAGCCATCTTCTCTGACGCATATTAATATCCTTTTGCTCAAAGAAGTATTTCAGGCTCTTGTGGTCGGTGAAGATCTCACATTTTGATCCATATAAATAATGTCTCCAAATCTTCAATGCATGGACCACTACCGCTAGTTCTAGGTCATGGGTAGGTAATTAAGCTCATGCGGTCTTAGCTATCTTGAAGCATAAGCCATTACCTTGCCTTCCTGCATGAGTACACATCCTAGCCCGCTTTTGAGGCATTTGTATAAAGCGATATTCTTTATCGTGCTGTGCATCGTCAATGGGCCACAAATACCTATCCTTCAATTCTTGAAATCTTTCTCGCATTCAATGGTCCATCGAATTTTACCCCTTCAAGCAATTGCATCATAGGTCTAGAAATCTTTGAGAATCCCTCGATAAATCTTAGGTAATAACCCGCTAGGCCAAGAAAACTCTGAATTTCATTCGTGTTGTCGGTGATTTCAATCGCGCACACTTGCACTTCGCGGGTCCACTTTGATTCCTCTCACGAGACAATATGACCAAGGAAATTCACTCAAGCCAAACTCGACTTTGAACTTGGCATACAACTTTTCCGCTCTCAATGTATCCAAGACAGTCAGAATGGGTTCCGTGTTCTTCGCTTGTCTTCGAATACACAAGAATGTCGTCAATGAAGACCAAAACAAACTTATCGAGGTATTCATGGAAAACACGGTTCATCAGATCCATGAACACAGCTGGAGCATTGGTCAGACCAAAGGGCATTACGGTAAATTCATAATGACCGTACCGAGTTCGAAAAGCAGTCTTCGGTATGTCTTCTTGCTTAATCTTTAACTGATGATATTCAGATCTCAAATCGATTTTTGAGAAAACTCCTGCTCCCTTCAACTGATCAAACAGATCATCAATCCTCGGCAATGGGTACTTATTCTTCAGGGTTAACTTATTTAATTCCCTGTAGTCGATGCACATTCTCAAAGTGCCATCCTTTTTCTTAACGAAAATATCGGTGCTCCCACTGAGATACGCCGGTCGGATAAATCCCAAATCCATTAGTTCTGCAATCGATCTTTAATTCTCAAGTTCCTTGGCGCCATTCGGCATGGTGCCTTCGAAATTGAGCTGACCCTGTTCTAAGTCGATGGAGAACTCTAATTGTTCATCCGTGGTAATCCGTAAGGATTTCGGAAAACATCCGGGAATTCTCTCGCAATCGACATCTTCTACTTTCCTTTCAACTTCATCTTTCCACCAAATACACTATATAAGTCGCAAGGCTTCATCTTGTCTTAGCAACTTTTCTCGCTCTTAAGGTCAAATAATGGGTACTCTCTTACGCCTTTCATCTATCCCGTAAAAAAAGTTGGTTCTTTGTCCGGTGGTTGAATGAGATCTCACGACTTTCGCAACTAATCGTTGCAAAGTTTTGGGTTAACCACCATTCCTGCACTATATCCACATCCCACATCGCAAAAGACGCAAGGATTTTGCTCAACTTAAGAGGACCTAACTCAAATTCTTAAGTTAGACACTCATGCGCCATTCTATCACTTCGCCTAACGCGTAAGGACTCTTATATCGATTAGATCGCTTTATCGAAGCTCAAAAGTATCTACGATGTCAAGAAATAAAGAAACGCGAAGCCCAAGATCGAAAAGAATTATGACAGTACATCTCTCAAAGTTCCCTATACCGCCAACCGCCCCGCTTATCGCTGATTTACCGTTTAGGCAAAGGCTCTTTGATGCTGGGTTTGTGGTTAAACTTGCTGCATCGGCCGAGTCCGAGGTGGTTGCGTGAGAGCCATGGAAGTCGAGGCATCGCAAACCGAGGGAATATTGGGAACGGCAACCGAGGGTGGCGACCATAGCTTTCATAGATTGAGTTCACCGTCGCACCGCCTAAACTATCCCAAATCCCAAGGACGGATTAGGAAGGGCTGGACGATGGGACGGTATGATCGCACCCCGAAAGGTTATAATGAGGGTGCATATCACATGTGAACTATCAAACTTGGAACATAACATACATCATTAATTCGATAAACTAGTGGGCTAGACCAACAGATCCAAAAGAATGCAATGATCTCAAGGACTTCAACTATCAAGTCATAATACCATACATCTTAGTTCAAAAATAAATGCAGAGGAAAACGTGTGAATACATATATGACGATATGTATTCAAGGTTTCTTAACATAAACATAAAAAGGCTGTCTGCTCCTCAACACCCTCCACCATCATCACATACCAACCCGCACATTTAAAACAACATGCGTGGTCGAGTACAAGAATGCACTCTGGACTCATGCCAAAACATTTTATCATTCTCGAATTACATATCATGATAAGTCATAAGGGTTTTATTTGAAATACCTTATGCTTACTAAAACATTTTTCAACAAATCATAACCATTTGCTCGCCAAGCATTTTACTTCATGTATGATCCATATCCCTTATCCTTTCATCATAACATCATAGTCGAACGTCGTGAAAGAGGCCTCCTCTACGACGCCGTGACCGGCCGTGAATTGTCCTTACAAAGACACAAATACCTTAGGTGTACACGTTAATCCTAGCTGTATAAGCCTTCCAGGCATAGATCCGATATCGATTTCATTCATAAGTTGGGAGCTACCCAACACATTCATAACATTTCATGGATAGGATACATACACAAAACATAAACATTTTCGCGTAATCTTGTAAACATTTTATCATCAGTTGAAATAAGCATCGTAAATAAATTCATTGGAAAGTAATTTATATAAGAAAGCCCATATTTTATTTGTAAGAAAAGCCCACCGGACTATTGTTCGCCTTAAACTCGAGTATTCGTCAACGTCAAATGTCGCCATTCGCTGGCCCATACCTTTACGTAAAAGCGATGTTTAGTACGTCGTTCACGCTTCTCGAGACTTTCAAAGTCTAGAATAAACTTCGATATTCTATATCGATATACACTGAATTCCTTAACGAATTCAATACGCTTTTCAATTACGTATTTCAATTAAACAGCTCGTTCTTCGAGATACGCTCACTATTTCGCTTTTAACCTTCCGCTTAAATGTTCAACGATTTATACGCTTCTCGATATAAGGATTTCAATTACTAAATCTTTTCTTACAAAGAGGTTTCTTTACCTAATTTGTATGCTTTACGCCAGATTAGCGTATTTATCGAACGATTTCGTACGTTGACTTCAAAAGTCAACAATTTTGACTTTCAATAGTAATTTTTACTAATTCATGTAATAAATTGATTTTCAATCGATTTCTTTTCGTAAAGTCCTATTTCTCGATTTTTCACGTAAATCGATGAACTTTATTAATATTTTCTTAAATATTAATCCATTTATCCATTAAACATTATATTTCATTTATAACGTTATTAAATATAACATTTCGTCATAAACATAGTAATCTATGTTTATAAAATTTTATAAAATCCAAATATGTCTAAAATAATGTTTAGACATGTGATATATTATTAATATTAATTAAAAAGGATTTTAAAATCCTTATAAATCCTTAAAAGCTCTCGGTAATTTGTAAAAATTACCAAATTGTTTCCAATTTTTTTTCTAAATTCATATAGTGTATTATTATACACTATGGTCATTAATATGTATTAATATCATCCATATAACAATCGATCATCACCTTATTCATTTTAGAAGGCCACGGTAATTTTCGAAATATTGTCCAACAATTCTAAAAAAAAAAATTATACAATTAGTTCAAGGTCCCAACATTAATTTATAACACCTTTATAACCTATAGTCCATCATAAACCATTTCTTCATTAAGGATTAAAACCCTTATGCTTTCGGTAATTATGAAATAAATACCAAACAATTCATAAAAATTCCAACAAAATTATACCATGCTCAAATACTATAGTATAACAATATATCATCATAACATTCACCAAAAACTATTTGAATCATCACCATTTTGAGCATGATGCTCACGGCTTATTTGATTTAAAGTGAGCAATTGATTTTCAAAAATTCTAACAATTATACACTATGCTTATATACCATAGTATAACAATATAACATCATAACATTCATCAAAAATCATTTGAATCATCACCGTATTTGAGCATGAGGCTCACGGCTTATTTGATTTCAAATGAGCAATTGATCTCCAAAAATTCTAATAAATTCATGTAACATATAATCAAGGTCCTAGAGCATCAATATACCATCAGATGTCCAAAATAAAATCATACACCAAGATATAATTTTATAAGCATTCGTCCTTTTCAAAATAATATGCATTTGGTTCTCAAAATTCTAATAAATTCATGGAACACATAATCAAGGTCCTAGAGCATCAATATACCATTGCATGTCTAAAATAAAAATCATACATCAAGATATGATTTTATAATGTCTCGCCATTTTGAAAATAGCATGGAATTTTCTAAAATTCCAAATAAATTACTATGAACTATTATCATACCATAGATCAATAATCCATCCTCAAAATAATTTTAAAAGCTTTAACATCAACTAATATTTTATAACATTTTCAAATAAAACTTTAAACATGCTCTATGCTTCAAACTTAACATACTTTGGCTAGATCTATACAAATAATACACATGCAATAACTTAGATCCATCCTAATATGCATTTTCTTATTTTTATAAACAAAATCATCAAGAACATATATATAAACAATATCTCATAAACAAGAACATTAAGAACATATACATACACCAAGAACAATGCTCGAATTTTTTGTAAAATAGAGTAAAATCGAAATCCATGGTCTATTCTTACCTTTGAAATAGTATGGATTCAAAGAACAATGTCTAGAGTATCAAGCTTGGTGAATGGAAGAAGAAGAAGAAGAAAATATTTTCATGGGAGGAATGGCTCATTGCTTGCAGATTTTGGGAGAGAGTGGGAGTGTTTTGAGTGTTTCAAATATTTTGAATGTGTATAATGAGTGAAGTGGGAGGAATGAGAAGAGCCCCTATATCTATCCTCTCTCACACACGCTCCTTCATCACAAATGAATAAAATATTGGCAGCCCTCTAAGTAGTGGGTTAGTGATGATTAGTGAGTGCTAAATCCCTCATGGTATTGGGTATTGGAAAATAAAATCACGCACAAGAGGGCGAGGTAGTCAAGCATATATTGGTTCCAAGGGTGGATTTTATTTTGTTTGTACCTTAATACTATGTATTAATCAAAGATATAAATCATAAATATAACATACATGTCATTCAATTAATTAAAACATCACATAGCAAAACACATATTGAAAATGGCGTGAATTTGGCTATAAAATGTAAGTCACGCCCCTTTCGATTTCATAGGGTACATAAGTCATTTTCATGCCATCTATACATATATATATCATAACATATTGTTTAGATAATAAATTATACCATAAGAAAATTTAATGGTATCATTTCATGTGAGAAAACCCTAGTTTTCGAATTAGGGTTTCGAAAATTAGTAAATTATCATTATCGAGTTCTTCATGCTTTAGCATTGATTTTAATGCTAAATAATACTCTAATTATATAAAGTAATCATAGGAAATTAAATACTATAATTTCCTGATCATTAAACCCATTTTTCAAATCGTCTCTAGACGTTAACGTTCGAAACGTCTCAAAACATTAATAATCGACTCATCTCAAAATGGTCGTAATAAGATCGTACTTACTTTATAAATAATATTCCACTTATATTGGAATTTAAGTCCAAGCTTCGCTGCTTGGAGAATTTCATGAAATTCGATCATCGATACGTTAAACCGACGTTAAAATTTATAACGCCGAACTACTTCATGACATTCTATTCTTGATTCACATTTCTAAGTGAATATAATAAGGAATTCATTACTGCACATCGAATCGAAATCAATATTCGATGTCTTTCAAAATTTAGTATACGGCAAAACCTTAATTCACGGGTTTAAATATCGTAATAAGGCTTTTGTTTCTTCTGAGTATTACACTTACGGGAGGATTTGGCTGATCCACTTCCACGCCTTTCTCTGCTTGGACAAGCTTGTTAGCATAGTGGCTCACTTGACCACGCTTGTAAATAACTGCTCCCTATTTACATACCCGAGTGTGTCCGATCATTTCTTACATACACAGCCTAGCTTGATTTGGGAAAAACTGAGATTGGCCTTGAAACGATGGTCGAGATTGACCTTGAGAAAATTGTCCCGATTTCTGCCACTGCTTCTTGTTCGGGAAATTTTTATTCTCTCACCTTCTCTTATTCCCAATCTTCCGATCACCAAGATGCACCTTGATGGGTTAGGATTCTGGTGGGTGTTGTTAGATTCGTGGGTGTTGGGGTCGGATCAGCAAAATCTTCTCAGACGATTTCCATTTCCATATTAAGCGCCCGATTCGTAGTCTCCCATAAGACATTGGAGGTTGGCTTTACAAGATTATTCTCATTTCTTGGTGTAATCCAGAGCTAAATAATTCAGCCATTTTCTCATCAGGTTTAACCTTATATGGTGCATACCGAGCCAACTTGCGTAACTCTCGTCGTATTCAACTATGCCTTCTTCCTTGCTTAAGATTAGCAAACTCAATCTCTTTTGTCTCGATAACTACGTGGAATATATTTGGCAAAAGTTCTTCCTTGAAACGTTCCCACGTGAAAACGCCTAGTTGTTTCGGGCGTAAAGGTTCTCTCGCGAGATTCCCACCAAGAATCGCAGATCCCTTTAGCCGAAAGAGATACATAGCATACACTCGATCGGTGCATTCCAAAATCGAAAAACACGGTCCATAGCCCTAATCCACTCTTCACCTCACCGATCACCCGATCCAAGAAAAGTTGGTGGATTTCACGAAGAAAAGTTCAAAATCTTGCGATCAAGACGGGAGATGATTGATTAGGTGAGTTCGAGGTGTTGGTCGACTCTCTCGAGTCTCTTCTTCGTATCGGGTTTCACGCCTTCGCATACCGAAAGAATTTGAGAATTTGAATATCGGATCAAAGGAAACAATTCCTATCTCATAACAGATTAAAATGGTTATGAATTCAAACAAATCAGTTTGTTGATAAGATACTCATCACGAATAAAAGAGTTGCAAAGCTCATATACTAAAATATTCAATTTATATAATCTGGGAAAATTGCTCTTTGAGGACTTTTTAGCAAAATGGGAATATTGCCATAAGTGGTCCGCTATGGTGATGCTTTATCTATACAACATCCCTACGAACTATCCACATACATACCGAATACATATACATCGGCTGCATCACATTACAACTACTTACGCATCACTACTATACATCTCCACATCGCCTATACCGCACTATCACACGGGATCTACTACTAATGATCATCGCTGACCGTGCTCATCACTCCCCGGTGATGTTCATCTCTATCACAGCTCCATCGGTCGCCGCTTCTTCTTCAAAGAATCGCTCGATCTCATCTTCCCAATGAGGGTTCTTTGTGTCTAGTGCCGCAAACCGCAGCGCTCCATCCATCTCTTCTTCATTGTAATTTGGCACCGTGGTTTAGGAGCATTGGGTTGTTGTCATGCGAAATTACTTTAAACTCGTGGATGTAGAATGTATGGGTCAAGAATAAAAGACATTTCACCGACCGAGATACTCAAGCTTGCACTGCCAACGGACTCAATATGTTCAAAGTTCATACCGATAAGATCCGGAAAGACTGATGGTTCAGAAGAACCGGTCCCTCATCCGCAGGAGGAGGTGACTCTTAAAATGTATGAATCTCACGTAAACAACTAGGAATATCAACCGAAATCGATCGACTCGGAGTTATAACGAGAGTGTCGTGAGGAATCATGTGAATTGGGTAAGAGCAGTGAACTACTTCGTAAATGTAATTACTAGGCCAACTGAGAAGACATCGATTAGCAAAATAAATCGGATGAGAAGGCGAGTCAAAAGCAAACGATCGCTCTAATAGATCCGCATAAATTTCCGATATAACTGGATCCGATAGGAAAAGGAATATTTTCAGAAGAAGCATATCAACAAACCACGGATCTAATGCAGGGGGTGTATACAAATCATCAGGACCCCGATGAATATCTGAGTCCATCAATAGAGGAGAATCAGCTGGCTCAACAATGTCGGGAACTAAAGGAGTACGATCAATCAACATAGGCTCATAAAATCTCGGAGCCGGGATAACATGGGGTGACACAAAAATAGCAGGCTGAGGAGAAGGATCATCCTGCCTCACATAGTGCTCCGCAAAGAGCTGACGAACAGAAGAATGAAAGCTCTCAAGAGGAGGATAGTCACCTGGGGGTGGACCTTGATGATCTAGGTTTTGTGCCCGAACTAACGCATGAAATCCAAGGAAATTCCTTGACTCTTCAGGATCTCTGGTAAAATCAATATAATCAAGCGCATGGGTAGAAGCCTGTAATAACCCGAAAAATTTAAAACTTTTATTAGTGATGTTTAAATCACTTATTTGTGATTCTTAGACCTTAATTATGTTTAAGGTAACCAACGAAACGAATTAGAATCGATTCGGAGATCGAAAACTAGATAAATCAAAAACTAGTGACTAATCCTATCGGATTAGGGTTTTCTAAATAGCCTGAACATAGAGTGAAATATCGAGAATGAATCTTAACAAAATGATTTCATTACTAGAATCCTCTCGCGAAAACATGTGAGAAGCCAAAGAATGAGAATTTTCGGGCATACTTGCCTTCGCCGCCTTAAAAGCACTATTTACTTAACCGATCAACTTTCAGTCCGTGCTAATCATGATAATTAATGATAACAATTAAAACCATGAAGGAATATATTATTATGAATTTAAAAATTATAAGAATCAATTACTGAAAGAAATTCCTGAAGGACTTAACCGAACGCCGGGAAAAATATACCGGGAAAACCCTAAATTGATCCGAACGATCCGAAACTCGAACCAAGGGTATAAATCAATAAAATATGATTTATAAGACTCAAATTAATTATGAAAGCTCAAGAGTTCAATAGGAATTTTGAATGAGCATAAATTAATCACGAACTGCTTTTTCCGCGATAACTCGGAATTGACTTATCGGACGACGTCCGAACTTCATGAAATTTTTATAAACATTGAAATGAGTCTTTTAAATTCTATTTAATAAAATAAAACATTAAGGTTCTGAGAAATCAATCGAAAGCGTTAAAACTTAAAGAGTCAGTATAACACACCAAACGGGTAATTTGACCAATCCACCTCCCAACTACCACCAAGACCACCCCCAAATGGGAAATGACAGCCCTTAGGTCTGCCAATACAGTGAGGAACCGTCCCTTGCAGCCCCATTTGCTTAGAACCAATTTCTCTCTCAATTTTCAAATTTTCTCTTCACTTTTCAAACCTTAAGCTCTAATTCCTCCTTTCCAAACCCTTCCAACATCCAAATAATATTTCTAAGACCATAGGAAGGTATTATTCATCATCCTCTTCCATCCTAATGGAGTGGAATTTTTGTTTGAATTTTGTTGGGTTAAAAACCCAAGTTTGCTCCTCATTTTTTTTTCGTGACCTTGGAGCCATCAAATTCTCTCAAGACATGAATGCAAAATTTTAGAATAATGTTCTAAGCCTCATCTGTTAAAATTTCAGAATTTTTGGAGCATGTTTGATTTTTTTATTTATGCTTTAATTCTTTTTATATATGATAAAACATGATTTTGTGAATATTATTTGATATTGTGGCTTGCTAATGTATTATAAGCATGTATTATAAATATCATAATTTTTCAGAATACTTTTGAATTTTTTTTCTAAAAACCGTGAGCTCCATGGAAATTTTAAGCCATGGTTTGATTTTTCTTTTTGAAAAATAGTTGAGATATGGTGTTTAATATATGATGGGAACATCATATAAAATCTTGGAATTTTGAAACAAATCTCCTATTTTATTTTATATTGACCGAATACTTATATATATTTTCGAGTAATGTTTGATTTTTATTTGTTGGAAATAGTTGAGATATGGTGTTTAATGTATGATATGAACATCATATATTAACCTTGAATTTATTCAAACACCCTCCTATTTTCCAAGAGAGAAGTGAGTTATACATATATATATATAGTGATTTATTTGATTTTGTTGTTGAGAATAATAGGATGTGTGATATTATAAATATTGGTTGATGTTTAATGTTATTATTACATGTTATCGCATTATATAACCATATTGTGAAATATTGAAATTATTGAATAGGTATACATATATATGTGATTACCGAAATTGATTAAGGATGAAAAGCATAGACTTAAAGTTTTAATGCATGATATGAAGTGATATTTCATGTTTAATATATGGTATAAGCATGATATAATTTTGTGGAATTTATTGAACACCCAAACTATTGAATTTGGAATTACTAAAACTTTAAGCAATTTTAACCTATGGTTTAAAATTTTGTATGATGATATTGAGTTGGTAATTAAATCCTACAAGATGATAGGAGTATAACATGATTTTATTGGAATTTATTGGATACCTATGCTAATTGTTGCTAATTATCGAAACGTAAGAAAATGGCTAAGTATGGGTTTAATTCTAATGTTAAATGATGCTATGATAGTGCAATTAGAAGCTTAGAATGAATGGTTGTGATTATGGTGAATGAATGGAACACTTATGCACACATACACAATGATTGTGTATTATGTTAGAAATTAGGGTTTTCTAATGCTTTAGTGTAGTTTATGTTGTGTATGGTATTGGTTGGTGTCAATGTTTATGTTTATATTGTGCCGACAAACCAAAACCCCAAACGTAAATAACATAATACTATATGTACGAGAATCCAAAAGAAATCGACCAATGTTGATAACTTAAGAAGGAATTAACGAGAATCAAGTTAGACACAAATTGGGTTTTCTATTAATAAAAGGATACTGAATGCGAGTTCTAAGTTAGAAAAACCAAAAGCCGAGCTACAACATTAGTACTCAATAATGACAACCCAATACGATATTAGTTGAGCGTTAAAACAACTCGATGACGAACAACGATTATACGACATATGTAATCTCCGACGAGTTAGGATAAACAAACAATGTCGTAATGTGCAAGCAAAGATTCGAACATAAGATGTCGATCCTTATGTCCCAAAAGTCGAGTTAATATTCCCGAAGCACTTCATTTATTCTTAAGTACTTACTTACATAACAGCATGTGTTCACTTGAATCATAAGTCAATATTCCTCTTTTAATTATCGTGCTAATACGACAAGTCGTCAAGCATAACCTACTAGGACGTAACTAAAATTGTTAAGTCTAGTTAGTGGCTTGAGAATATCCTAATTTACCAATCATAATTTGATTACCGACAACCTATAACGTTATAATAAAACTAAGGTTAAGAGTCGAGGATAGACTCGGAATATGTGATTCATAATTGAAGTTCACCTATGAACGATGAAGTAATATAGCTTGGGAATTGGGGATGTAAGATAATAGAAATTATCTTAAAACAATCACATAAAATCATAAAGAAACCCTAATTGGGAACTTTAAGTCGTAGTTTATAAACGACCTTCGATCGATAGAAAAAATCTAAGAAACGTTATTTTCTTATGAAGGGTTTGATCGTACATAGTCGGCGACGAAGAACATCACATCTGCTCATTTAGAACCACTAGCTTGGATTAGCAGGTGGGCTTTCTTGAAACAAAAGTGTTATGCATAAACTCAAAGCATGATTTACAAAGCTTTATGAAATATTATTAGATGAAATGTTATTGACTGCCAAATGTTTATGTTGTGTTGTTATCCTATCTAAGATTGGTATATCCCATGTGGTATGTGAATGTGTTGGTCCACCAACGTTAAAAAAGGGTAACGATCGGATCCGACTTAGTTAAGGACTAACTCGGATTGTATACACGTGTGACTGTGTGTTAAGGTTAGCTACTCGATCGGTCACGGCGACTATGTGTAGGTGGCCACCCATAGTGCGCGAATGAATGAATGAATGATCGATATGGAAACAACGTGAATGAAATAGTTCGCCGAGCTTTTGGAAAATGCTAAAAATGTTTGATAGGCATGAGTCTTTTAACTAAAATCCCATGCGCTATTGTGTGCGCTAATAACTTTGACAAAGAAAATGTTTTCGCAACGAGTCCACCGAGTACTTTTGTACTTAGCCCCGCATTTCATTTTGATGTCTTTGGTTGAGCAAGGATCGATGATGGGTGCGAGGTGGTGCAGAGTAGCGCCTATTTTGATGCTTTATTAGAAAGGTTTCTAGAACTCGGGCATGCATCGTCATATGCATGTCCACACGCTTATTTGCCGCCTAACTCGATATTATTTTGATGCTTGAATTATGATTGCTTACATATTGTATTGAACTCGAGGTCGCACTGCCTCGAATTGTGCCCCGATGGGTTATTTTCAACCTTGAACCTTTTGACGAGTCCTTCCGTGACTCGAGTTGGTATCGAATGCTTTATCCCTTTTTAGTCTATGCTATCGAGTAGTTAAATGGTTAATTGCATTGATTAGTTGTGTTTATATCCGCTGCCTTACTATACCAAAGGACGATCCATATGATCCGCACTTCCTTGGGAAGTAGGGTCGTCATAAGCCCATCCTCGCCAAAGCTTTGGCAAGACCGAATCACGGAGTATCGATCGAAATCGTTAACCCCATGTCGCCTAACCAAAACTGTGTCCAACGAAACCGCTCAAGAAAATCTGAGAATTTCGTACCGCCCGCCCGAGCTCGTAAAATCTATTGGTACGTCCAATCAGCAGAGGTCTAACTCTAGTACTTTTACGCGGAGTAGTCCGCATCCTCCGCATCCTAAATAATAATCGTAACTTAAATATCAGGACAATCACATCGATATGTCCCATTTCTCATCTTAGGATACTAATCAAATTGTATGTATAATCAACTCATACAGCATACAATACTAAGCATGTAAAGATCACACAAAGCCATAAGCAATGCAGAAAGAATTCAACTCTTTATGAAAAATCAACTACTTGACTGTTGTGTTGGAGACGACGGACTTGAAATGCCGAGCTCAAATGATTTAAGACAATCGGTTAGACTCAAGTAAGACTCACGGGACCAGAGCGAACAAGCGCTCGATACCATTCTCTCACACACCCGACTTATCTAATCTCTGATTAACTAACTAACCTGTAATACCCGATTATTTAAACGCCTAATTACTTATATTAATTTAGTAAATTAGAGTATTATTATGATAATTTGATTATTAATATATTGAATAATGATTTCGATTATTGTTGGAATAATAAATTCTATGTTTTATTCACAAATAAATGTGAATCGAGAAATACGAATATTTAACGATTTCAACAAAGATTATTTCTCGTCGATTACGTATCGATATTTATATGCTCGAGACATTTTATAAGTTTTAAGCTTAGAATTTAATTCCATTATTATTGGAATTATTTTAATAAAGTGATTATAGCTTTATTACGACCATTTTGAGACGAGTCGATATTTAAACGTTGAGACGTTTCAAACGTTAATTTAGAGATGACTTGAGAATCAAGTCTAACGATCAAGGAATTATGATATTTAAATTCCTATGATTATTTTATACAATTGGATATTATTTTAGCATTGAATTAATGCTAGAAATTTTGGAATTATATTTGTGATTATTTATGATTCTCGAAAACCCTAAATCGAGAATTAGGTTTTCTACCTATGGATTAATTCAAATAATTTTTCCTATGATATAATTTATCATCTAGGATATATATTAGGCTATATATATACTTATAGCATGAAAATGAAATTTTGGGCATTATATGTTGAAAATAGTTAGTAGTCTCCTATGAGATAACATAGATTAATTTTATTTTGATCATCCAATTTGTGATATATCTTAAGTGTAATATTAATACACATTTACCAAGTAAAATTTGTAGATGAATTATGTCTAGTACTTTGCTATGTGAAATAGCCGTTAGTGTTGACAATTTGCTACACAAAATCAATCTTGAAATTTTTATACTTGATTGCTATATTTGGGAAAGAGTGTAATAAATACACTTGTGTAATAACACAAAAATCTGAAATTTTCCACACACACTGAAGAGGTTGACGGCTATGGGATTTATATGGAAAAAAAAAATATTTGTTTGTTTCAACCAATTACTTTATTAAAGCTTCCAAGAGTAAATGAATGTGTAAGAGATATTTAGGCATGACATAATCAATCTTTGACTTCCAATTTTATTCCATTTTAATTGTGTCTTGTTTAATTTGTGAGAGAGAGCCGAGAGGGTCTGCATGTGTGTTGTTTCATTTGTTATTTTTGCTAAGTATATATTATGTATTGAAACACAAACACAACACACTTATATCTCCTTCTCTCCTCTCAACTTTCTCGCCGAGAGCATTTCTTTTGAAAATCAAGTTTCATCTTCTTCCATTTTCTCAAATAGCTTGAGCTCTAATTACCCTACAACCGATCGACTCGATAACGAGGTTAGATATCGAACAAGCTTCGATAATACCTAAGTTTTTCGATAATCCTACGGTTTAAATTATTATTTTAGATGTATTAATTATAATAAATCATGCTAGCATGTTATAAGCTTAGAAATTATGTTACATATGTGCATAGTTTATTTATTTCTAAGCTTAGCAATTTATTTAAATTATTCTAGTGATGCTCGAAAATTGCTAGGATGATTTTGGGGTCGACTATCGATCTATAGTGTTGTAGGAATGCATGTTATTAAATTGAGAATTTTGGAAATCATCTTGTTGAAATTCCCAACCGCCGAATTGAACTAAAGTTGGTACATTAGTGTATAATTTTATTTGAATGATATAATAGCATATTGTTGATCTAGGTATTAATTAGTGATGTAGGAAATTATTAGAATTTTGAACTTATATACCTATTTTTTTAAATATGGCCGAGAACTAGGGTGCTTGGATTTATGATTTATACTATGTTATTACATGATATTATGATGTATTAGTGCTATATGATAGCATATAAGCATAGTGTAATTTTATTGGATTTTATAAAAATTGTTTGGATTGATACACCCTATGTAGCCGTGAGCTACAATTAATTATTTCTTGGTGTATAGTTTGATTACATTGAACCTTAGGTTATAGTAATGATATATATTAATATTGGAGGCTTGTGTATAATAATTAGATTTTTGAAAATTTATTGGATTTATTTGTAATATAGCCGTGAGCTATATTGTGGAAATAAGGAATTTTAATTCCTTTAATCAAGAATAATAATTTATTTTATGTCTAAAATTATATTAGACATAAATGAAATTTTGAGAATTATTAAACATAGAATATTATGTTTAAGACTAAACGTTATATTAAATAACGTTAAAATCATAAAATAATGCTTAAAGTATTAAAAGATTAATATTGAAAGAAAATATTAATCGATTTATCGATTTGCGTGAAAAATCGAGAATTGAAAAGAAATCGATTGAAAATCGATTTATATTGAATTTATTCATTAAAATGGGATTTATTTAAGATTTATAAAGAAAAGTCAAATGGTTGACTTTCAAATTAACGCATTTAAATACGCTCGTTAAATACGCTAATACGTGAAAAACGACACTTTTATCCGAATATCTCAATTGTGAGAAAAGATTTTAATTGAAATCATTTTATCAATAACGTTATTATATCGTTAATTATTTAACCTAAAAGGTTAAAATGAGACTGTAGATCATATTACGTCTCTCTCGAGATACGAGAATTATTTTATTGAAATACGCGTTGAAACGACGTATTAAAGTTTATAGAACTTCGAAATATTATTTTATTTATCAAAGTTGAATGAACTTTGAAAATCTCGAAAAGCGTGCCAACGTGCTAAACGTAAATTTTTGCGTAAAGGTGGGACGTGAAAGCTCACACGCAACCAGAGGAGAACACGCGTATCGAAATTCGAAGTTCAAAAGTAAAGGTGGACTTTTCTATACTCAAACTGGTAGAATTTACCAAATGATTTATTTATGATGCTTTATTGCAAGAAAATATTTATGAACTGATTTATTTAATTACCTGCCCAAAATATTTATGTTTTATGTATGTATCCAATTCATGATTGTTGATGCATAATGTTGGGTAGCTCCCACTTTATGACATGCTTGAATCAGTATTCTGGAAGTACCCCAGGATGATGGAGAATTCAGATATCTGGCCGAGATGGCCCGGATTTTGTGCACTAATTATTTTGTGATTGTGTCAAATGGTGCTCGGTCGGTCACGGCGTCTGTGAGAGGAGGCCTCCCTCCGGTAGGAATTATTGTTGGATGAATTATTGTGGTGGATATGGATCATACATACAAGAAAAATGTCCGCAGACGAATCTTTATGGAAAATGAAAGAAAATATTTAGTAAGCACGAGTATTTCAAATTAAAACCTCGTGTTGTTCTTGTGATGGGCGAGTAATTCAAATGAGATAAATTATTTGGCATGAGCCACCGAGTGTAATCTTGTACTCACCGCATGTTTGTTTTAAATGTGCAGTTGAGCGGATGATGGATGGAGATGTGTCTGAGCGTCGAACCCCTTTGAATACGATATATTAGAAACTTGAATACACATCGTCATATGTGTATTCACACACTTTTCCGCTGCAATTGAATTAATTTATTTTATGATGTTGTTAGTTAAATAAGTCCAGAACATATGAGTTCTTGTATATATATTGGTTAAAGCTTTCTTGATTATTATTCCAAGTATTAGCCCCTGCTAAATCGTACTTAGGATTTAGGGGTCATTACATAACCGGAGTGCGACGGGCGGAAGGAAAAGGAACTGACTAAGTATTTCAAAAGACTCGCAGATATTAACAATTATCATTTTAAAGAAAGATGAGTCATTAGACCTGTGGTTAACCAAATGATCAAAGTTGAATATTAATCGATCACTGTTTAACAAACTGACTAACTTTAAAGACTCGCAGAAATAAACATTTACCATTCTAGAGAAAGACGAGTCTTTGAACTTGTGATTATATAATGGTCAAAGTCGAAGATTTATAAATCACTATTTAGCAAGTTGATTCAATAATTTTCGACTAAAGATTATACTTATTTATCAAATGTCTAACCCATCAAGATTCGGATCATGCAATAATTTACAAACTGTAAGTGAGTTGGCAGCAAAAGAGTAGCTGAGTTTATGTGTGAAGACATAAACCCGGGGCAAAACACATGACATGACAAAATAGGTCTTTGCTCAGCATTCAATTTCGTCGTCATCTCTTTCACAACCCGCATATTTAGAAATACATGCAGTATGTGAGTACTTGATGCACTGTGTGCAATTGCCAAAACAATCAAACATGCTCTTAGAGCTATATAATCGACTTGCCACTTATTAGATTCACGTGGGTTTTAAGAAATATCCTATGAATCAAACTTTAAGAAATCACTTACTTCATGATCAATGCACATGCTAACAATTCTAATCATAACATGTCTGCAGACAATCATTAATAAACACCATATCTACGCACAAACGTGTTGATAAGTAGGCCTCCTTCTCAAACACCTTGGCCAAAGGCCACCCGTGTACACATACCCTTACTAGCAGCTCGTCTAGCATAGGGCCGATATCATCATTCTCTCGTAGATAGGCAATATGCAATATGCTTAAAAACATGCAAGTCAATTTACATTTTCAAAAGTAACATATGCTCATCATCATAAACTTGTGTGCATATATTTTAGTTTAGAAAGCCCACCTGTATAACTTGCTTACTCGAAACTTTCTGCTTTTCATTTCTTGACCTCTATTCCGCTTCCATTTGTTCCTTAATAAAGAGATAAGAAGAATAAATACGGGAAGGAGAAACTAAGAGTTTCAAACTCTTGAGCCTCTACTAAAATCTCTCGATACTCTATGGTTAAGCTAAGCTCTGCTAGGTCAATGCATCCAAAACTAAACTATTCAACTTATTAAGAAAGTATTTCATAAGAACTTGAATCTTTTCAACTCCCTATATATAAGGAATACCATATCGATATAAGAAAATCTTTAACTTTCAAATATTTTCATTTGGAAACTTTGATCAAGTTAGTCTCGATCAAGTTACATAATCACGAGAATCCATATTTTGAAATCAAATCCAAATAATCAAGTCATAATCACAAAGTCCTTTGAAATACGCAAACTAATGAGATCAAAATTTTTCATACTAGTATAGAAAAATCTCAATAATTCAAAATAAGCTAATTTCATATACTAGATCATACTTTTGAAATCAAACTAATCAAATAAAATCAAAATAATAAGTTCTTGATATTCCATAAGCATACTAAATTAGGGGTTTTCACATGAGTTGGATTTAACTCCAATTTCTTTCACCAAACACAAGCATATATATATAATCACAGATATACTAACTTATTTTAAACAAATCAAAGCCAAATCATCTTAAAAATCAAGGCCTTATTTTCGATCATCACAAGAAATTCAAAGGGTTCGATTTTTGTTTCCGCAATCAATTCTAATCATGTTCAAACATCTCTAATTGCATAAATACAAGCTCAATTTGAGAAATCATCAACACATTCTCAAGGTAGAATTTAGGGTTCTTGACCAAAGTTTGGAATTTTCATGAAAATAGACACGTTAACCCACAATTCAAGTATAATCACTAGATCTAGCATCAATTGAAGCATATTATAAAAGATCAACGTTTTCCCCAAATTTGTTCAAGAGGTCCAAACATGTGGGGTTTGAAAGGGATTTTCTTTGTTTTCTCAACATAATATCACCAGAATCGGTAGATCTATGCATATATAAACTAAAATCAAGAACAAAATTGTAGAATACATGGCCTAAATGGCCGAAAGTTTTGGAGGTTTGAGAGGATTTTTCATCTTAGTTTTCACTTCAAAACTTGAATAAGGTTAGAGATCTACCTTCTTAAGACGTCGATCTACCGATTTGAAGAGGTTTGGAAGTCCGGATCTTGATCTTGGAAGAGAGAAATTTCGTTTGTGTGTGTGTGTGTGTTTCAAATTTTGAAGAGGAATGGATGAAAATGAAGTCTTGAACAAGCTAAATACATAAATATATATATATATATATATATATATATATCCTAGGTTACTATTTTAATCTTCTATGGGAAGCTATCCCTTATTCTAGAATTTTCTATGGCTTCCAACATAAGCTACATGTTTCTAGATAATTCCATTAGCTTCTTGAATAAGCTATGCTCTTTTTAGCTTCTTTAATAAGCTTTAATAAACATTTGAGTTCATTAATACCTTTTGTGCTAGGCACAATTTAGTAGAGACGTTAAGTCTTCATCCGATCATCTACATATATTCGAAATAGGTACTCAACAAAATAAGGATATAATATATATATATATATATATATATATCTTGAATTTAATAATTCAAATAGAAAGGTAAAAAAAATTTGCTAGCAAGTTGAAATCTCATTTATCACAATTTCAAAATTAAACTTTGAATTAAACAATAAATAAAAATCTATTGTTAAATCGATCAACTGTAAAATTCTAAAATAAATCTTTGAGTTAAAACTTTATAAAATCTTATCTGAGGATGCATTGTCCCTAGTCACTCACGTAATTAATTTCTAATTAATTACGTACTTAGCGCTTAATCAGAGCTATGGAAATCTGGGGTATTACAGTTACGTATTGTCACCTGCTTAGGTTGTTATTACCATAGCGTTGACTCAACGCTTCAGCATAAGTCCAAGTCAAAGGACTTAATTAGGGGTATGTCAATCTCTAGCCTCAGTCTTGATGGAGATTTGTCGTCATCCTAAATCTCTATTTCCATTCTTGTAGGATGTATATAATGACTGACTAATAAACATGTTATGTCAGAGATGACAACTCTAATTCTTTTCTATTTTTAAGTCTAGGTAGCACAATCTTTTGTCTACTTTTCCTTCAAATTCTTTTATGGAGAACTTCTAGCATTGCTCATCTAGAAGCTTCATGTCAATCAACTTACTAAAAGTCGGCCTAACCGCTATGTAAATTAACATAAGACATGTTCTCAATGTCTCAGGCAACTCATAAAACTAAGATTTATTTGAAAGAATGAAATGTCTTAAAGCTTCTTGTGGATCGCTCAACCTTATCAAGGATAAATGGGTGTTGTTCCTGAAATTCCTCTAATACTTGTAGTCATCTCACAATTGGACAACTTGTAACGCCTTAAAGTATGCTTAACTTCTTGTATTTATTCTTGAACTAAAATATAGGGTTCGTACAAATACGTTCTTCTCTGAGTCATCATCAGAGTCCAAATCAATATCGTCATTAAAGGACCTGCTAGCATTAAGAAATGGTATAGCTTGTACTGAATCAAGGCATTTACAAACTCTCATTTATGTCATAGGCACTGGTGCCTTAACATTGTTTCTCGACTTTGGAGACACCTACTCCACACTTTATCAAATCACTAAGATCGTCAAGATAATCATAACCTGAGAATCTCTGATCTATTAACAATGTTAACGCAGGTGGTCTAGCTTTGAAATCGTTTTTCGCTTAGTGTTTCATTTTTGGAAGCAAGATATCTACTAATTAGAATCTCACAGTCTTTTCCATACCATGGAAATGAGCATCAAGTCCCTTATTTTCCTGTACACATCTCACATACTTATAGGATTTTAAGAACGATTCAACCATCTTACATGTAGCTCACTAGGAATCTCAATCTTAATAGAACGATGAACCTCATATCACTCTATTCATTTATACTCCCAATAGAGTTGTTCTAAAAGCATTCCTCGTCCTTTTAATTTTAATTTTTTTTTTTTTTTACTATAATACACATTTTTAAGAGTATATCTCTTACTCAACTTTGTTGGTTTAACTGGCGTATGGAAACTGGTCTCAATGAGAACTATGTTGTATCTTACTTGATACATCTCTTTAATTGTCGGTAATTATCTCATCACTGATAACTTGGGCAACTATATGAGTAGACCCAATAAAACTTAATTTTTTTTTTTGGATTAAGGAAAACCTACTATGACAGCTTACAGTCGCAAATGTTTTAATCCTAAATGATCGACTAAACAAAGTTGCAACAGACGGACCATAAGGTCGAAATGATTTGACCAGAGGGTAGAAATAAACTGACTAAAGAGTTGACTAATTAACTCATTGTCGAACCTCAACTGGCCTTTGAACAAAGACAGAGACATAGGGGTGTAAAAACCCAAAAGACGACTACTGAGATCTTCTTGATCATATGGGGTGATCAGGCCCATCACAATCACATCTCAATCACATGGATAAACAGTTTTGAATATGAAATTCCTTGGCCATCTGTGGGGATATGGGTAAACTTTACTGAACTTGAGACTATATTCTAGCCTTTTTACATTCTGGCTCTGTTCTTCTCGTCATTTTAGAGTCCTTCAGACTACTAGATAAGTTATTAAGATTAAAACCTTTTATAGCATAATTAATGCATTGCAAACTAACTATGAGAAACTATACATTGGCCTCAACTTGTCATATGATAAAGGTAGAAAATTTAATAACTACTTACTAGTTATTATGATAGTATCTGCTTAACCATAGAGTTCCACTGGTATCTCAACTGAAACATGGATCATAGAGTTCAAAACTCAATTGACAAAATTTTTAGTATAAGCTACAATAGAACTTAATGAAACTTAAAAGCTCTCAAGCTATAGGAGTTCTTGGCATGTCGTTTGTCTTCATGTCTCGCTTAGACATAATTGTTAAATAAATTCTTAACTCTTACCATCTTGATTTCTATTAACCATAATCACTTACACAATGATAATTGAGGGTTGAAATATAACTTAACTCAATATGTAACTAAGTTAATCATTTGCGTTGCAGTCGTCAATACGAATCACGGTGCAAGTACGTCGTTATTGAATAAAACATTATTCATATCGATGTTCCAACGTGTGAACAAACCAAACGAAGGACTATGCCCATGTCACTGATTTATGTGTGACATTCATCCTTAAGCTGCATTGCATCTCTGTTCTTGATTCTTTCTTGCTTCCTTGAGTGACTTCGTGATTGACCTTTCCCTCGTTAACAACAGTGAAATGATCTTCACTCTCAACTTATGGTAAAGGGATAGCTAAGATTCTTCATTCTTTACTTTAAATTGTAGTGAAGAGGGAACTAAACTCTCGTCTATGTCCAATTCTAAGTTAGTGTGATAGAAAGAGACATGCATCTTAAAGCATTCTATGTTATTTGAGGAAACTTAACTCGCTTGAGGCATACAAGCATCATAACTTAGTAAACTTTTTCAAACTTGAAATTTCAAAACTCAGATATTCAAAAGTTTTCAACTCAAATCTTGAAAGAAAACTAATTTGCCAAAATATAAATTTTAGCATAACATCAAGAATTATGCATTTGCATGATCTTTTTCAAATCTTCGCACGTGTCAAAACTTTAACCTTTGTTATAGAAATAGCTTTATATTTGCATAACTCTTTCAATTCAAGTAGCACACGCCATATTTTTGGATGGTGTTTTCATCATAAGAAATATCACAATATTAAAACAAAAGGCTCTCGGGGAGCTATCATCATATCACATCAATTGCCTCTACGAGGACTTTCATAAATGTTTTGAAGATTTACAAAAGACTGTATAGAGTATGATGCCCAAAACAATTATAAGCATCACTTGTACCTAGTCACAAAGCGCATAAAGATCTAAACGCCACCGTGGACGCCAAAATAGGGTTTCATGTCGAACGACTCATCGCTTCCGCATGCATCAATGATATACAAAGTATATAGACAAAAGACTATCTAGTCCTAAGAACTAGATCCATGATCGCCCAGGGTGTAGACAAGGCTCCATGTGTCGGAGTCAGGACTGGAAGTATGGGAACTATCCACTCCCTCCATCTCATCATCAACTGATAGGTTCTCCTGGGGGTCTTCCTGCAGGTCTTCCTCAGGATCTTCCTCGGGATCTGGTAGGTACGGTATGAGCGTATGACCTCCTCGGGTGTGGCCCTAGAGGATAGAGGGCGCCTAGTCGTGGAGACAGTCCGAGCCATATCCCTAAATCCTTATGGCATTACTTTCATGGTTTAGTCTCCGAGAAGAGACGGTATGGTTTCTCAGAGTAGAGCAACGATCGATGTCTAGCCTTCGGGTAAAGGCTAAGTGGTCACCTTATCTTATTGGGTCCTGGATTCCTTATTTCTACACGCGTTATAGTATCACATCATATCCGTTCTCATTATGTACTTACATTTCATTATTTCTTTTTATACTTCCTTAACGTTATACTTTGATTTTTTTTTTCATTATTGCCACGATAGAGGCAACATGCATGGTGTTCGGAATTCCTTCGTAGAGAGGTTGGGGCTCATAGTAGTGCGAACCTCCAGTTAAGCAATCGCTTCATCGTCGTAGACTCATCACGTTCTCCTCCTAAAATCCATTCGGATTGTGATTCTTAAGATTTCTATGTTCTTGTTCTTCCTTAATATTTCGTTCAATTGGGGATACCTTATGTTCTCATACTAAGTTCGGTGCAAAAGGGATCATGCGTCTTAAGAGTCTATGTCCTCATGGGAAAACATACTCATTTACATCCTGCTTCTAGCATGCTTCGCATATGGCAGTAAACATAGATCATAACATGTATTGTGACAAACAAGTATTCATACATTACTCCTTTTTTCCAAAATGTGTTTCAACTTCCCAACAAGGCAATATTGAAATTCCAATTCACATTTCATATACTTCCATCATTTCAAAACAACTTTTAGTTGAGATAGTTACCTTCTTCCTCGTTGAGCAGGACGACGATGGAGTGCAGTGCATTGGCAGTCAAACACAAATAATTTCTAGACTCAACTTTCAAATTAGGATTCAAGGAAAGGGTTTCTAGGGTTCAGAGCCTTTGTTCGCTCTGATACCACTTTGTGACGACCCGACTTCTCAAGGAAGTACGAATTAAACGGATCGTCACTGGTATGACGATGCAGCGGATATAAACATAACTAAACCAATACAATTAACCAATCAACTACGAATAAATGCATAGACTGAAAGGAATAAACTGTTTCGATATAAACTCAAGTCACAGAAGGACTTGCCCAAAAGGTTCGACGTTCAAATATAACCTAATCAGGGCACAATTCAAGGAACGAGGTACGACCTCAAGTTCAATACGATATGAAAAGCAGCTATAATCAAAGACACCAAACAATATCAGAGTTAGCAGCAATAAACGTATGGACATGCATATGACGACACATGCCCAAGGTTTTAGAAATCTTTTCTATTAAAGCAACAAAACAACTGTCACTCTGCACTACTTCACACCCATCATCAATCCCTACTCAACCAGCATATCAAAAACGAGATGCAGGGCTAAGTATAAAAGTACTCAGTGGACTCATTACCGAAAATATTTTCTTTGTTAAAGTTTTTGGACTGCCCACAATAGCGCATGAGTATTTTAGTTAAAGGATTCATGCCTATCAAACATTTTATCATTTTCAAAGTGTCCGGTCGGACTATTTCATCCACGTTGTTCCATATCTGATCATTCATTCATTCGCGCACTATGGAGGTGGCCACCTACACATAGTCGCCGTGACCGATCGATGTAGCTAACCTTAACACACAACACACGGTACACAATCCGAGTTAGTCCTTAACTAAGTCGGATCCGATCATACCCTTTTTAACGTTGGTGGATCAACACATTCACATACCACATCGATATACCAATCTCATATAGGATCACAACAAAATATAAACATTTGGCAGTCAATAACAGTTTATGTAATAATATTTCATAAAGTTTTTGTAAATCATGCTTTGAGATAGATATGCGTATCATTTTTGTTTCAAGAGAGCCCACCTGATTGCAAAGCTTACTCATGAATCAACGGACTCCTTATCGTTACTCTATCATCACTTTCTCACTTGACCTTTATCGTAGAAATAATAAATAAGACATCTAAAACGAATGATAATTCTTATTGAAAGGAGTTCGTGATTTCATTCTATTAAAGATTTTATTAGAGAATTTGTATTCTCTGTTTATACTAGAGTTATAAATATTACTTAATCGCTAGAATTTCTCATGCATTCCCTAATCACTTAGAGATTTAATAACGCCAACTTTGGGTGATCGACTAAGATTAAATCGATAGCTAAGAAATTATGAAAATTAGGCAAAAATTAAGTAATTAATCAATAATTGAAAGCTAACTCAATAGCTTAATTTATGAGTTTAAAATTAACACATCTTACTCTTAATCTAATTTATTAGAACTTGAAAATCTAATTTAATAACTTTAGACTTAGTTATTTAAGTCTAATTAATAATCTAATTAAAGATTCACTTCTAGTTTTAATTAATGACATAACTTAATTAATTTGAACCCAATGCCACAAAATAACAGCCCAACATAATTAAATAAATGGATCCATACTATCAAGCCCAAAACTTACATTAATTAAGCTACTATTAGATTGATCTAATATATTTCCTTAGCCCATACTATTAATTAAGATGTAGCCCAATAATTGAATTAATCTAAGCCCAAGGTTTAGAGCTTCACCCCATTACACAATTTAAAGCCCAATCCAAATACTAAAATCAAACCCTAGCCTATCTCCTTCTCTCTCCCCCATCTGATCTCCCTCTCTTTCGCCATTTCATGCACACACACATCGGATCACCACCCATTCTCTCTAACTGCCGCTGCCTCCTGAAATCCGGTGTGTTCCATCGTCGGTGGTTGCACCGCCAGCCCACAACTTCCTCCATCGCCTACATCTCGACCATCCATTCAAACACGTAGCTCACTCTTCTCCCTAATTAACCCACGGCCACCGCGCCACAACCTCCCGTAATCCAACTCGCCGGCCATTCAAAACTTGGCCGCCGTCGCTTTGTTTTTGTTCGAAGGAGCAGGGCGTGACCATCGAGAAATCCGACGAGCACGCCGCCGGTGGTACGCCGCTGTCGTGACCTTCTCGGGGTTTTTCTTTCCTCTCGGCTCCCTTTCAACGATACACCGCATAACCTTCTTCGCTCACCTTTCCCTTCGCCCTCATCATTTTTTCGCCGCGCGATAGTTTTCGCCACCGCGCCATCAACGGCACAACTACTCTTCTTCGTGCGCACACACGAAGACTACTACACGACACCTCATGGTGTCTCATTCAAATTCGGATCTTGCCGCTACTCGAACACGCACAAACTTGAAAAATACGTACGAGATTCTCCCTTCACTGATCCCCAAAATCAAAAATCCATATCTCTTATGTTTCGTTTCGCTGTCGCCCGCGCCATTGACAACAAAGAACGGTGACGTCCTTTCTTCATTGCCGCCTTCAATCAACTTTGCGTCGACCTCTTCTTCCGACGGTAGTAGTCACCCTGCACCACCGCCGCTTCCGTCTTCACCTTCCCGGCCGATCAGCGACAGGATGTTGTTGTCGTCCCTATCGTCGAGCCATTGCTATTTCTCGTTCAAGGATCGAGCATCACTAGATAAAAGAAAGCATCCCATATGTTCTTAAGGTCCTATTTTTGTTTCGATTTCTCATGTCTCTAAATCAACTGTAATAGTACGTAGCTATCTTAATTCGAAAGTTTGGTATCTACGATGTTGAAGTTCGAGTGTGGAGTTTTGATTTAGAGCTAAACGTCTGAATGACTTTAATTCGGTTTGCTAAGAGCTTATGAAATTGTATATATGTGTTTCAATTTATGTTGGGTGTTTTGGAAATGTTCATAAGTATGAATATCAGCAAAATAAACAAGTTAAATTTATATGCAACCTGGATGAGTGTGTCTTACTTATGTTGTGGTTTTGCTTCAAATTGGTAAAGGATTCGGATCCTTCAAGAGTTGCCAAGAGCTCTGCTCTTCTTTTCTCTTCCATGATGTTCGCCATTGAAATGTATATCAAGTATAGATTGAAAGGTGTTTTGGTGTACCATGAATGTGAGAGTAGGGCATGGTGTGTAGGATAAGTGGCGGGAAACGTTGAAAAGTAGAGAGATTTAAGGAAAAAAGTAAAAGTGATTGTAAAGTATTGATTGGACATAAAGTATTGACGATATTTCTTTTTGATTTTGTTAATTCTTGTTTTTGTTCTCATATATTTTTAGTTCCCGGGATTGAGAATTATATCACTAAATAAGGTCAAAATTTACAACTCAATTTTAAAAGTCACAAATTAATTCTGACTTAACTAATTCACTAATGCGTATAATGTAATCCGATAAAATTCGGAATATGGACTTTGAAATCATCAATTAGCCGAAATAATTGACTGTAATAACAATCAAAGATCTGGGGTATTACACTTAAGGTTTTATTTTCTTAAATAGCCTTAAAAAGACTTCTTTCATAGTTTATAATAATTCCATGAAGTTTGAATTGATCCGGTAAGTCAATTCTGAATTATCGCGGAAAAACGGCGTCCGACGATTAAATTATGTTCATTCGAATTTCTATCGAATTCTTGAGATTTCATAATTAATTTGAGTCTTATAAATCATTTCTTATTGATTTAAACCCTTGGTTTGAATTTTGGTTCGTTCGGATCAGTTTGGGGTTTTTTCGGTATATATTTCCGGTGTTCGGTTAAGTTCTTAAGGACTTTCATTCAGAATTTGATTCTTATGAATTCTAAATTCATAATAATATATTCCTTCATGATTTTTATTGTTCTTATTAATTTCAATGATTAGCACGGACTGGAATTTGATCCGGCTCGTGAACTATACTTTTGAGACTGACTCGGCAAGTCTGCCCGAAAATTCTAATTCTTTGGCTTCTCAAATGTCTTCGTGAGAAGATACTAGAAATGCAATCATTTTGTTGAGATTTATTCTAGATCTTTCATTCTATGTTTAGGCTATATAGCAAACCCTAATCCGGTTGAACTAGTCACTAGTTTTTGATTTCTAGTTTTAGATCTCCGGATCGATTCTAATTCGTTTCGTTGGTCACATTAAACATAATTAAGGTCTTAGAATCATAAGCAATTGGTTTAATCATCACTAATAAAAGTTTTAAATTTTTCGGGTTATTACAACTGTCCCGGGATACGCCAAGAAGGAAATGGCCGTCCCAATGTGCCAACCGAGTCCAACCGGTCCGCGCTATCCAAGCTTAATTGTTTTAACAGCAGCCCCCGGTTCAGTACTTCCAGCCGATCCAACGACCCTATCAACCACGGCAACAACGACAACAACAATGGCGACAGCAACAACAATATCGACAGCCGCTGCAGCAACAACAATAACAACAACCACAGCAGCAACAACAACAACCACCACTGCAAGCCAGGGCCTACGCCCTCAATCAGGAAAGAGAATTCCCGCAAGAACCGCCAAGGAACCAAGGAAACTTGGTAGGTATGGGAACACTCATCCAATTGCATGTTATCCTACTTTTGATACTGACGCCTCACATTCTTTTATTGCTAAAACATGCGTAGAGAACTTAAGACTAGATCCTAAACGTGCTGAACAAATCATGGGAATTTCTTCACCAGTAGGAGGCATAAGAACGGTAACCCACATATGCTCGAACCTAGAACTTGGACTAGGCTCACTTCAGGTCATGACAGATAACCTTCATGTCATACCTATGACAGATATGGACATAATCCTAGGAATAGACCACGGGGAAATCCCCGTGGTCTATCACAATATAGACAACGGGTAAATCCCCGTGGTCTATCATGTTATACACGACGGGGGCCTTGTAATATACAATGGATATTCCCCGTTGTCTATAGCATCATAGACAACATGGGTTTACTCGTTGTCTATGTTGTTATAGACAACGGTGTTCTAGCTTTATACAATGATTAAACCCTGCTGTCTATTGTGTTTTAGACCACGCGGACATCCCCGTTGTCTTTATATTAATAGACTACAGGGAGAAGCCCGTTGTCGATTGATCAGTCAACGAAATAAATAAATAAATTTATTTATTTATTTATTATATAATTCAAAATATCTGTTTCTACCATTAAAAACAATAATACAAAATAGATATAAAATATATATTATCTCATAAATAGAAATCAATGTACAATACATAAACGATATATACCGGGAAAATCCCCAATCAATAATTATAACACAACAAATATTGTCTACCTAGCTAATTAAATTCGTCCACAAAACATCAATTTCATCATCTTGAACCTTTCATTTCACCATCTCTGCTCCAACATCAATCATCTAATTCGCCTCTCCATCTACATGATCAAAATAAGATGCAATAGGTGCAAAAATAAAATTTAATACCTCAAAAATAATAAGATGAAAGCAAATAATATTTAGATACATATTTATTATTATTGCATAAATAGTTAAGACTAACTATCTTACCTTGAAGTGCTGAGACATACAATGAATGACAAAAGACTTCCAACCCGTTGTAAGCAAATGTCTCTGAGGCTGACCTGTACGGTTTACATGAAATACATATAAACTTTCAATTAAGGAACTTGAATAAGTTACTGCTCACGTATCAAACATAGCAAAACATTCTTTTATATAGAGAAAATAAACTTATATCAACAACCCAAAAAAAAGCAAAAGATCACCTCTAAATATGTGCTAAAATTGCCACTCAATCTCATGTTTTGGAAGAAGATTGCGAAAGATATCAGTGTATAAGATGAAAGCAAATAATATTTAGATACATATATTCTTTAAGGAAAAAACCTGCATGTGCAGACACTGCACATCTGCATCTTTTGGAAGAAGATTGAGAAAGATATCAGTGTATAAGAATGGCCAAACCACCGACAGTCCTGTGAGAAGGGTCTGTGAAGTTGGCATAAGCAATTGTAAGAACCTAATATTTATCTAAAATAGATGCTGACAACAAGATACATTTGATTCATCAATAGATCAACCTATGTTATCATTTTGAAATTGCAATATTTGAGAAGACAAAATCTAGATTTCTCAAATAGGTATAGAAAACATATTTTTGGACTGTAGCAACATATATCTAGTCTAAAACCAAAAGAAGTAAAACAACATGATCATGCCATAATAGTTTGGCTACGAGCGAAAAGAGACACGAAGGAAAAAACTAATTTAGCTACCTATCTAGCTTTAAACATTCTGATTGTCAATAGCTCATCCATAAGTGTGTCCCAGATAAGCTGACCTCTGAAGAAAAGTTCTATTCCATTATGGTGATTAAATGAATGGATATGAAATTAAACTACTATCAACAATGGTGGAAGATAGTTGCATAATAACTCTAAATTATGATCTTTGATATAACTTACGATGAACTAATATCAATATTACTGGAAAATGATGATCCATCGTAGTACCTTACTTTCACCTTGTTCCAGTTGAAAAAATCTGGAAGATGGCCAAAACATTAAATAAAGGGGGAAGTAAATAGAAAAATCCAATAGCTATCATCCATTACAATTATATTGAACTTAGCCTTGATTAAAAGAGCAAGACGCAATGCAAAACTTAAACTTAAAATTAACCAAACAATATCAAAAAAAATTATTCCAAAAAGATGACAATTGAACCCCAAAACACGACTTCCCAAACCCATGATAGAAAAGAAAAACCTAATAATATGCATGCCAAAACAATGTATTCGGTAGAGCTCAGCAAGAACAAATGAAGAAATTGAGTTGTAATCATTATTTGTTTCTTGTAATCTAGAAACATAGCATCTGAACTAAGAGTATATAACGGTAGCTTAAGAAACAAAGAATTTTTCTTCCATCAGGAATCTGAAAAATGACTACATCAGATACCAAATCTCGCATGAAAATACATTACATGTAATTCACCATATGCAAGAGTAATCATTCCGCAAATCAAACACATAAAATTACAATATATATAACTAAAACCTAAAATTCGTCTCTCATTGAAGAAAAACTAATGGAAATGATGCTTACGCACAAAATTGTGTTGCGCTTTGGATAGAGGCATGAAAGGCACCCACTCTGAAGCTGTTCCTAAATCTATTGTGCCCACACCTCTGAATGTGTGCAATATTTTGGGGCAAGCTAAATTTGAAGAATTACAACATATATGTTTGTAGAAACTATCAACAATTTATGACTTACCTTTAAAACCAATAATGAATTTGCCCTTCTTTTCGAACCACTCCGGTTTTAACAGCGTTGGACGATTTTTAAGGGCTAAGGTTTGACTGGAGACGGCGATTTTTGATGTAGTGGAGGCAGAGATTTTAAATGCAACTAGAGTTTGAGTGGAAACAACATGATTTTGGATGAGGCGGCACCGTGAAATCGACGGCAGGACGACATGGCAGGAAGGGTGCGCGGACTGAGGTAGATAGATTTGGAGTTATTTTTTGAGAAGTGTAGAAGAGGTAACGACCTCATACATTTAAACCCTAATAACCAGTACTCAAATATAAATAAATTAAATAAAATGTTGATGAGGGGACAGACCACGCGGTTAATGACCCATGGTATTTAATCAACACGAGAGGAAGACGACGTGGGCTAAAGCCCGTTGTCTATGGAATTTTTGCTCTAATAGACCACGCGGAATGAACCCCGTGGTCTATAATATGAAAACCACGCTAATAGACCACGGATTTTGGCATCCCGTCATCTATAACTGATTGAAAAAACGGTTATAGACCACGCGTTTCACCCTGCACGTTGTATATATCATAATAGACAACTTTAGTATTAATGTATGTGGTCTATTACATGTGGTCTATAAGCTAAATTCTTGTAGTGATAATGCGACCATCCTGTGTAATGAAAGGAAAATTTCTTTCCAACATCCTGGAGAGAAACCTACAGACTTTCACGGGATCAGCATGGGGAGCAGGGTCCCAATCGTATTCATGCTACAAGCAAGGACGTTGCTGAACAAGACAGAAAATCACGCCTACCTTGTCTATCTCCATGAGAAAGACCAGAATGAGAGAATGATGGAAGATGTTCCGATCGTGAAGGAGACCCCAATGTATTTCAGCATTTAACTATCGAGATCATTGCCAAACCGATAGATTGAGTTCATGATCAATCTTGAACCAGGTTCTGCCCCTGTGTCGAAGGCCCCATACCGAATAGCACCAAAAAGAACTTGAGGAATTGAAGATCCAGCTGCAAGAACTCTTGGAGTTAAGTTTCATTAGACCTAGTGTGTCTCCATGGGGAGCACCTATCCTTTTCGTGAAGAAGAAGGATGGCACATTGAGAATGTGCATAGACTATCGAGAGTTAAACAAGATAACTCTTAAGAATAAGTATCATTTGCCTCGAATTGACGATCTGTTTGATCAGCTTAAGGGAGCAAGAGTCTTTTCGAAAATAGATTTAAATTCTGGATACCATCAGTTGAGGATTAGACCAGAGCATGTACCTAAAACGGCTTTCCGTACAAGGTATGGTCATTTCAAATTCATCGTTATGCCCTTTGGACTTACAAAGCCCTAGCAGTATTTATGGATATCATGAATAGGGTATTTCACCTCTACTTAGACAAATTTTCTTAGTATTCATAGATGATATCCTAATATATTCCAAGAAATCAAGAACATGAAGAGCACTTGAGAACTGTTGTAGTAACCCGAAAATCTTTTAGTCTTAATTAGAGCCTAATTAAATATTAATTAGGAGCTTAAAGGCATTCCATCCCTAAAAACTTATAAAGAAGTGCATAATAAATTATTAAGCGATAGAAGTTCGATTAATTTCTAATCGAAGGAATATAATTTAGAAGAGGTAGAGATTACTTAGAAACAAGTTTTATTATGATAAAATGGGAGATACATGGTTATTATTGTTTGTTTGAATGAAAATTTTCATTTAATAGAAAATGTTCTAAAGAAATGCATTAATTATTTTTATATAAGATTTATTTATAAAATGGAATGGAATAATGTTTAAGCTATTAAATGGCATAAATAATTTTATTTTATTAATATCTAGTGATATGGAAATTATATTCTATAATTTTTGAAATTTATGAATAAATAGAATAATTATTTGATTATTTATATATGAAAGAATTAAATCTATATTTATAAGATTTGTATTCCAATAATGGATTTAATTATTTTGGATCTTTATATGAATGAGAAAATTTAGTTTTTACTATTAAAGAATATTAATGTGCAACCTTAGTAATTTTAGAAAAATACTTATGTAATTTTCGAAAATAATAAAAAGAAAATGAATAAATAAATGAATAAATCTATATATATACATCTTCTAGAACCATATGCATTAGAGATCATCCTCAACCCTCTCATTTCCTCTCCATTTTCGGCACACTCACCATATACACACACCAAAAAAATTTCTTCACTTTAATCCAAAGTTAAGTGTTGAATTAAGTAGGAAATTACTCTAAAGAAGGTAAATACTCTATTTAATCCAAGTTTTTGTGTTTAAAATTGAAGAACATGATGTTCTCACATACCATAGTTTTCAAAAATTTCATGTTTGAGATTAAGGTTGAATTGTTTAATTTTTGTTATATTTGTTGATTTCTTTCTGTTTATGATGCTTAAATATTATATTCTATGGTTTAAATTCTTGAAATTCATGAAGTTGGTGAATTAAAGTAAGAATGCATAAACCCTAATTTTGCATGTTAATTATTTTTTATGATTTGATTAAATTGAGTTTAGATATGTGTAATTAAGTGGAAATAAACATGATTCAGTAAAAGAAATTGGAATGAATTGAATTGAATGTATATAAAATCTCAAAATTTTGAAAATTATGAGGTTGGATGAACTTTGATTTCTTGATTTTATTTGATGTATTTTATATGATTTTTAAGATCTAGGATATAAATAATGCTTAAGTTGAATTTATGGAATTTTATGGACTTATATATTGAAAGTTGAAATATTAAAGTTTATGCTAAATTGCTAGAATTATATGATGAGTTTGATTGTGATTTAAATTGATATTGGATTGATGATCATTGATGATGGATAAGTATATACATGAATTGGTTGAGATAGAATTGGTTGTAGATTAGAAAATTCATTTATTTACATAATAACGTGGTTGAAGGGCATAGTAAAAGTATAGTGTAAATGAATTGATTTAAACTTGTTTTAAGTTCCTAAGTATATATTTCAGCATATGGTGATGATTTGGTGGAGTTTGGGATGAATTGGTTGAATTTGGAATGAAATGGCGATTCATTTTATAAAACTTACTTTGCCGAAATTTTGTTAGAATCGGCATATTAATAAAATATTTTGGGAATTTAATTAGTGAACTTATGATAAGTATATAAGTGAGATTTGTTCACTTGATTGCCTTAAGTTAAGGTTTGATAATGTTGTACATTAATGAAACAAAGCATAGGTTATTTAAATTCTTTTAATTATGGCATGTTATGTAACTTATTAAAATTTAAGTTTATTAAGGACATAAAATGTTAAGGAATGCAATAGCCTAACTTAAGTCTTAGAATTTGGTAAAATCAAGAATAAGATATAATATGCTCAAGTGAATAAGAATGTTACTAAGTTCGATAATTATTTTAATTTCAAGGATCAAGCAAGGATAAGGGCATTCTGAAGAACGAGAATGAGGAAATCTTCGAGTGACAACATACCAGGTAGGTTTTCTTCTCTTTAATGTGTGTTGGATATTGAAAATTTCATTCATATCTTGCACATTATTGTGTAAATAAAATCATGATATTTATTGAAAATAATATCATGTTATATGTTGAGCATAAGATCGCATATTGTTTGTGGAGCTTAAGATCATGTTATTATTGAGAATAAATTCATGTTACCTATCTACGGAAGAATTTTGTTATTGACCGGGAAGTTATAATTGCTTCGACCGGCAATGACCGGGAAGTTTATAAATATACCGGCAATGACCGGGGGGAAGTTTATGATTGTGTAGACCGGTCAAAGTAATGAGAAGGAGGCCTACTTCTCATTACCGAATAACGTAGATAAGGCAGGACTGTGATTGGTAACCTTCGGGACTAACATAGAAAGATAATACCAATATAAAATAATATTACATGAGATTGCATTATTACGGTTGTATAAAATTGTCACACCCTAATTCCCGAGGAAGGCACGGATGCCGGGTGTGATTAGGGGTGGGGGTTAAGAAGCGGGGAAGAAAGGGGGGGTATATAACGCATACATAATACGAAGATATGACCATAAAATCGGACAACATCTCCTCTATAACTAGGACATATCCTGAAGGGGAGGGATAAGCAAACAATCCACCAACAGAATCATATCGACAACATAACTTCAATGAACATGATCTTGATTTGATAATAGTAATGCAATGAAACAAAATAGCATTACATCCTGTTGACTAGACCGGTCTACCACATAGCATGCTCATATCGAGACTCACAAGATAATAACATAATAGCAAATCTTGTTCCCAATCGTAGAGCAAAATAAAGGGACAAGAATACATCAACAATGTAATATGTATATATAACACAACATCACGGAAGCATAGCATGAAGAACCCAGCTCAACCCTCGGTTGTCGCCCATCCATTCTCCTCCATCTGTGAAAAATATTTGAAAAGATTTTGGGGTGAGTAATATAGCACTCGGTGGGGTTTTATCATAAATCAAAATCATGATGCCGTGTTTAGAACACTTACCTTAGAAGGTTTTAAAACGTAAATCCACTTCTAAGTAAGCAAAAATAGATTTTTCATTTTCGATACCTGATCCGTTATTACTGTTACTCCCATCATAGAACCATAGAACCACGGCTCGGAACGTATCCCGCCAGCCCATCACATCTCATTCGCCTGTAACACATCCAAATTAGCCCTCCATATCTCGGCCTCGAACATATCCAGTCGGCCCACGCCCGGAACGTATCTAGCCGGCTAACTCGGTGTGGACTTCAGGGGTCTATCCCCGTCAGAACCATAACCACCTCATTATCATTTCCGTGTGGACTTGGGGTCTATCCCTTCGTAACCATAACCACGTGTTGGGGTCTATCCCTCACGATCAATACTCAAGATGGTGATCAACCCACCGAATAAAGATCCGTGCACAATCACAATAGAACCACATCTCGGATCAGGGAACAGTAATAACTTCATGAAAACATTTTACGGCGCACATGTTTTATTTTGAAATATCGAGTAAATAACTCAAAATAAGCATATATAACCCAACTCGAATGCATTTAAAACGCCAATCGAGCTAACCACTAATCCAACAACCTCACCGATCGACCGGTAGGTACCTGGCAACAAGACGGAACAACTTTTGGAGTCACATCCCACAAACCAAAGCAATAACTCGATCCAAACGAAGATCGAAATGAAACGGGGTTTCGACTTTTCGAACCCACATTTGGCACCCTCGGTTTTCAAATCAACTCGATGCGTAAGGAAATATATCCAGGCATCAAGAACAATAATAGGGTACCTTCAAAATATGCATGCATGCAAGTTGACACAAATCTTAGCAGGAAGAAGTTTGAAAAATCGATGCCTATCCTCAAATCCAGGATAAACCATCCAAAACCGATGCATGAAAATGGAAACATAAGCAATATGCATAAGGAGGAATATGGAATGACAAACCATGTTGAAAATGGATAACCCGGTCATCTACTTCCTTTAGAAAACTCGATGCAATGGAAAACATCCAGACATGCAGAAACGAGAAAAACTGAATCGTTATTTTAGTAGAATGCATAGCCCGGAACTCAAAACCTAAAGGACACAGAGCAAAGGTGGCTCGGTTGTCATAAATCGCGGTCACTGACTCACGGCAATGACGGCAATAATGGGGCGGCGGTAATGGCCAAATCGGCAGGCCTCCGGCCGTTTTCTTGCCTCGCCCCTTTAGAGACCCGAGTTCTATGCTATACAATCTACTAAAAGGCGGAATCAAAACAAGAAAAGGACAAAATCAGAAAAACAGGGCTACCGAGGAGGGGCTTATCGGCGGTGGTGGCCGACAGCAGCGCAATGGCGCCGCCGCCGAGCCTCCCCGGCTCGATCCCCACTCCTCCAACGCTTTCGCAGCGTACCTAGAGCTGCTGGGCTCTTTCGTAAACACAAAGAGACGAAGAAAATGAACGTTGAAAATGAAGGCCCTAGCCCTCTATTTATAGGAAAAAACAGGGGGCTGCGCAGATGCTTGCGCAAGCGGCACTTTTTCGAAAACGCAAAAGCGATGCAACTTTTGAAAATGGACTCCAAATTTAGCAAACTTGGTACTCATGGACACGAAATAAAATACCGAACACAACGACTATAAACAAGATATGCTTTTAAAAGACCCATGAAAAGTCCGGTTTTTCGATAACTTCCCCGGAGTGCCAAACCTTCGTGGGTGGTCGAAAACCTGCATACTTAGTGTCTATGAATTCGTCATAGAACACTCTTCGCAACGCCTAAGGTTTCGTGACGGTCGCATCACCAAATTAAAAGGTCAACCTTTGACCATTTTCTCGAAAAACGTGTGTTTATTATGAATTTTTGCTGATTTTTGGTATTATTTTGTATATCATTTTTAGTAGTTTGTCCTATTTATGCCGTTGGTTTGACTATTCTTTATTGATTCGGGCTTACTTGTTTTGTTTCAATATTTTGTAGAATAATGACAATTAAATAGAATGAAATAGAGCTTTCAAGATCTATCCTATATTGAAGAGCATCTCGATAGGAGTTCATAGGCGCAAACGGATCGCAATTCGGAGTTCGGACGCGAGAGAACGGAGCGAAACGTCAAAGTCGTGCACGGCACCCCGTCAGATGGCCCGGCGCCCGCGCCCGCCGCCGCCGCCCGCCCGCCAACAAGGCCGCTTACCTACCACCGCGCCCACCCAAGACGTGACCATCCGGCGCTGGGATCGGTAGCATGCGTTCAAAGACGCTTATCCGTCTCGGCTGGAGCCTGGCGCTCGCCTCGCCTGCGTTTCAACGCCCACGCCGCCCGGCCGCCCAGTAGCGGCGCCGCGCACTCGCACACACCTCCGTCCAGTGGCTGGGTTTCAGCGCCGCTTTCATCGTGCTCGCCTAACGTGCGGCGCCGCCAACGCAGATGATGATGCAGCCGCCTCGCCGCGACAACGCCCGCTTTGCATCGGCGCTGGGTGGCGCGCTGTTGGCGCCGACCGCCGCTATCACGCTGCGTCCGCGCGTAATCTGGCTCGCTGACTCCCACCGCGCTGGACGTGTGTCTAGAATCTTGGCGTGTCCGTGGCGTTCTCCGTCGCACCAAGTGTCAGATTTGTTTTCTCCAGAACTCTCGCGTCCGTGGCTGCGTCGCGTCCGGCCACAAGGCGTGGAATTTCTGTGTTATAAATACTAATTTTTACGCTGAAACCCTAGCCGCTATTTTTAGTATTTTCGTCAGTTGTTCTCAGAGGCATTCTTTTCCCTTTTTTTTCTTTCCCTTTTCCTTTTAATTCTCGCACCTTGGATTAACAATTGGGATTGTACGATTCCGGATTTTGGAAGATGAATTTGTCTATGAATGGTTGTAAATTTTTCTCATTTTGATTATGTCTATATAATTATGATGGGGATGATTTCTGCTATGAGATGAATTATTGTTTTATAGAGTAATACATGTTAGGTTGTTCGTATCTTGAATCGTGATTGTTGGGTTGATGATTTGCGATTTTCTCATCCGTATAAATTGTTTATTTTATGATCTTCATATATGGTGTTCGAAAGATTAGTGTAGGTTGATTTTATGCTTATATTTGATTATGAAGATATGCGAGAGCAGATTTATATTAAATATAAGTTTGACAATGAAAGTGATCGAGAGATTGGTTTGTTGTTGAATAAATGATATATGTGGTTAGGGTTTTTGCTATCGTATGCCTTGTAATAAAATATCCTTCGTAGTTGATGGTTGGTTGATTGAGAGATTCCCTGTCATTAATTTCGAGTCTAACGTTGACGTAATCGAGAGATTAGTTAGTGTTGACCGTTTGGTGAGAGGCGTGGGTGTTTATGCATTGAGTACCGTCCTCGATTCATTAATAGCGATGATAGATTTGAACCCTAGAACACCGTCTCCAATTCCGTATCTCACAATTCCTATTGTTGTCCAAGTGCATCCGCTTTTTCCGCTTTATTTTTATTTCCGCCGTCCTTTTCGTGATGCACCCCTTTATTTTAGGACGTTAGTATTTCTTTTCTGCTTTTATGTTCGACATAGAAGCGTAGCCTGTTAAGCCTTTCTAGAGATTCGACTTGGTCGACCTTACCGCTCTATAAGGACCTTGTACTATTGCGAGCGACTGAAAAGAACAATTTGGTTGGAACAACGTGCCATGCAAAACTGAAGCTTAAAAAGGACGGGGTATTACATCCCTCCATCCTTAGAAAAAAATTTCGAATTTCAAACACGTGGCGGAAACAACTCAGGGTACTGAGCCCTGAACTTGTCTTCCAACTCCCACGTAGCTTCCTCCTCGCCATGGTGATTCCACAACACCTTGACCAACGGAATCTGCTTGTTTCTCAACTCTTTGACTTCTAGTTCCAAGATAGCCACTGGTCTCTCCTCGTAACTCAAATCCGGAGCAAGGATTACCTAATCCTGCTTGATCACGTGTTTTGGGTCGTACACGTACTTTCTCAACTGAGAAACGTGAAACATGTCATGCACATCTCCGATGCTAGGCGGCAACACTAACCTATAAGCAACTGGGCCCATCCTCTCAAGAACTTTGAAAGGTCCAACAAACCTCGATCGCAACTTACCTCGCTTCCCAAAACAAACGACTCCTCTCGTCGGGGAAACCTTAAGGAATACGCGATCTCCGACCATGAACCAAGATCCGTGACGATATTTGGTCCGCATAGATTTACCGTCCGAGCTTCCGTGAAACCCTTGCTATCTTCTAGCCTTGCTTTCAAATGCATCTTTTCCAGGAACTCGTCTCCTCGCTGCGCGCTCACGATCGCTTCTCTCAGGTCCGTTTCAGTTGTCAAAGTTGCGACGAAACCTTAGACTGATTCCGACGGATGAATCACTTCCAAGCTGAGCTTCTCAAAATCTCGAATAAGCTTTTTCTCTCGCATGAGAAGATATCCCAACATTCGCTCTCAACTTGCGACTAAGGGCATCTGCCACGACATTGGCTTTCCTCGGGTGATAGCTATTAGAGCAATCATAATCCTTCACCAACTCCAACCATCTCCTTTGCCTCATGTTCAGCTCCTTTTGTTCAAAGAAGTACTTTAGGCTCTTGTGATCCGTGAAGATCTCACACTTGACTCCATAGAGATAGTGCCTCCAGATCTTCAACGCATGAACGACTACTGCTAACTCCAGGTCGTACGTTGGATAGCTCAACTCTTGCGGCTTCAACTGACGAGACGCGTAAGCTATAACCTTCCCGTTCTGCATAAGAACACAACCTAAACCAAGCTTGGACGCATCGGTGTAGACCACAAAACCATCGTTCCCTTCCGGCACGGCTAACACTAGAGCGGTTGTTAGCTTCTTCTTCAACTCTTGGAAACTTGTTTCACAAGCTTCTGACCATGAAAACTTGATTCCTTTCCTGAGCTGTTGCGTCATCGGCCTCGCCAACTTCAAAAAACCTTCGATGAAACGTCTATAATACCCTGCCATGCCTAGAAAACTTCGAACCTCATTGGCATTAGTTGGAACCTTCCAGTTACTTACTGCTTCAACCTTCACTGGGTCGACTTTAATTCCTTCTGCAGACACAACATGTCCAAGGAACATCACTTGTCTGAGTCAAAACTCGCACTTACTATACTTGGAATACAACCTCTCTGCTCGTAACGTTTCCAAAACGATACGGAGGTGTTCTCCATGCAATTCTGCATTCTTGGAGTAGACGAGAATATCATCGATGAAAACCAAGACGAAGCTATCCAGACATCGATGGAAAACTCGATTCATCGATCCATGAAGGCCGCGCATTGGTCAAACCAAACGACATCACGATGAACTCAGAGTGCCCATACCTCGCCCGTAACGCGGTCTTCTCAACGTCCTCTTTCCTGATCTTCAGCTGATGGTAGCCTGACCTCAAATCGATCTTAGAGAAGACACTTGCTCCCTTGAGCTGGTCAAACAGATCGTCGATCCTCGGAAGAGGGTATCTGTTCTTGATCGTCAGCTTATTCAGCTCTCTGTAGTCAATGCACATCCGCATTGACCCATCCTTCTTCTTGACGAATGTAATCGGCGCTCCCCACGACACGCTAGGTTGGATAAAACCTAAATCCAACAACTCTTGCAACTGCGCTTTCAGCCTCGCAATTCTTTAGGTGCCATTCAGATGGTGCCTTTGATATCAAGCGCCGCCTCCCGGTTCCGCATCAATAGTGAATTTCACTTGTCTATCAGACGGCAAGCTTGGCAAGTCCTCAGGAAACATGTCCGGATATTCACACACCACTGGCTCCTCTTGCAACTGTTTGCGTGGTTCATCGTTCCCTGTCAAATTTACCAAGAAAGTTTGACAGCTTCCCTTCCTGATCATCCTCACTGCCTTCAGTGCTGAGAACATAGGCACGGAAACACCCATCCTTATGCCGTGGAAACAAACTTCCACTCCTTTGGCTATTTGAAAAGCAACTTCTCTCTCGAGACAACCTATAGTTGCCCTGTGCTTTTCCAACCAATCCATGCCAAAGATGACATCGAAATCTTCCATTTCGATGACATGCAAATTGACATAGACCTTCTGCTCACAGATTTCTACCTCCTGGTTCGTGCATATCTCTTTTGCCCTTAGCACTTCCCCTGAAGGGATGCTAATTTCCAGGGTACTCTGTGATTCTTTGGGTACCAAACCCAACCTCTCACACGCGATTCTCGAAACGAAAGAATGTGAGGCTTGATCGCTAATATTCCTACCAAATAAATGATAGTAAAACAGCAAGTATATATATATCGTATCCACAGGGACTGCGACTCGAGAACACAACAAATAATCAACACAGAATCTTGATTATTATCTAGGCAACAAAATATAAAGAGAGAATATTATAAAACTAGACTCGAAAATAAAGTGGGAATAAAATCAGAAATAAAAGACTGATCCTAGGGATGTACTTAACCTAAGCAGATTCACACAATTAACCTATTAATCTGTTTACCAATTTAATCCGCATTCATATGAAGGATCACTAATATAACTATAGTTTCCGCCAGGACAGCCTATAGTAGTAGGTTAGCCTAAACTCTATCTCCGTCGGGTCTCAAGAGAAGTAAGCTAATTACCAAAAACACACAAAGATTTAACCTCCTACAGTTCACCTATCTCCGTCGAGTCTCAAGGCAAAAACTGTATTATGAATTCAAGATATCGATTATGTAATTAATTCCGCCAAGACATCAATCAAATAACTAGCATGCATTAATATTAGCCAGATACCAACACATGAGAATTAAAGCCAAGAATCATAAATCATGAATGGGACGGCAAAACAGTATCAACAGATCAATCATATAAATCTAGTCAGACATACAAACCCTAGGATCAATACGAACTTTAGCTACGCATAATTAAATTACTAAAGCAATAAATAAATAAGAATAACATAAATTGAATTAAATAAATAAAACCGTAAGATTCCACGAAGAACAATGTAACATTTTAATCTGGAAGAAATTCTGAACTCCAATACTAAACTATGAAATTGGAATGAAAATACTGAAAGTAAAAGCTAAACTAAGATAAACTGAAAAAGAACGTGTAAAAGAAAATAAAGAAGAATTTGTGTTCTTCTCTGGAATGGTGTAGATAAGCTACTGCTCTATCTCCCTATTTATAATAAAACCTAAGCTTCCTTTCTCGTGTATTGTCTCGTTCCTATTCTGACTCGGACTCAGAAGTATACGCGGACTCTAACTCTGCCTCGCGAAACGTCTTCACGAGCGCAAGTCGCGATAGCGGGTTGCGAGCGCTATTCGCAGGTCTTCCGTGTCGCCTCGCGAGCTTCCTTCGCGAGCAATGATCGCGAGCTCTAGTCGCGACCCCCATTCCGTGTGACTTCGTGACCTACCATCACGATCCTTGGTCGCGATGTCGGGTCGCGAGTTCTTCAATTCAGCGCGCGTTCCGTATGTTTTCGTGATAGTTGATCGTGCCCTTTGGTCGCGAGGTAAGGTCGCGAGCTTCAGTTTATTGCTTTCTCGACTCATCGTGCGCGAGGATGGCTCGCGAACTTCAATTTTTCTTCAAACAGGCGTGAGGGTGGCTCGCGAGTGATACCCATTGTGCTTAAATGTGTGCTCGTGTGTCTTCTCCATTTTTAGATCAAAACCTGTGCTAAAATAATATAAACTACCCACGGCATCATATCTTTCAAGATGATTGAAATATGTCAAAAAGGTAGCTCAAACAGTTATTTATCAATAAGAAACGACGCAAATATAACCATGTAAAACAGGTAAAAATGAGGCTTAACAACTCCCCCAAACTTAATCTTTTGTTTGTCCTCAAACAAATCAGAACAAAGGAGAGACGACCAACGATAGGCAAAGAGTCGAACGACAAAAGCAATAAGCCTCAGAGCAATGAGCAATAAACGATTCACTCAAATGAATCAAATCACAACATCTTTCATTCAACTCCACACATCATCATAATCATAAGCACAAGCCTTCTCAAACTTGAATCCTCACGACATGGATATATATATACGAAATCTCAAACACTCAAGTGTATCAAGGAGGATATGTATACTCTCAAAGTTTAAAAACACATGAAATCTACCATAGGCTTGCAAATCGTCTAATTCTCCATTACTCAAATATGTGCTCAAGAACTAAGATCCAAAAAGGTCTTATAAGAGGTTATAATGTAGGCTCTTTGGTAAGGTAGGATATATTTAGGCTAAGTGACTCATAATCCCATAATGAAAAACACCATAAGTATCACAAGACATACTCCCAAACTTTCACAATTTATTTCAATTCTCCATACCAAGAAGTCATTTTTTCTAAGAACTCCACAATTTTCATATAAGCGATATACTTATCTCAAAGCACTAGCTACTTACCCATTTATGTTCTCTTCACGCACTTGTGTAATTTTTTTATTTATTTATTTATTTATTTTTATTTATTTTATTTTTTTTGAACTTATATGCGTAAGCAACTATTTTTTAATAATCACTTTCATCATTTATTTTCTTTCTTTCCTTTCTTTTCTCAATCCTCAATTCAAGCAACTAAATATCACTAACTACATAACCCAACCCACGCCTATATGAAAGAATAAGGTAGGCTCAAACGGCTCATCAAAGGATAATAAAATAAATGTTAGTGTTTGGATAGTGTATAGGCTAAGAAAAGAATGTCTAATATCATTTCAAAATTCTTAAGCACATCAATGCAACCTCGAAAAAAAAAACCAGAGCAAGTTCTAGAGAAACACATGCTATTTCAAACTATTCACACAGAAAGAAACAAGACTGAAAAGATATGACAGTTAAAAGCTCAAGTCTCATAGGTTTCAAAAATATGATCAAGTTTTCAAATGCTCAATACTGCAATAATCATAACATGCTTTGTCTCACAAAATCGGTTGCAATCAATTTTTCTAATAAAATAATTCTCATTATCTACCGTCATCATTCAACTCAACCCAAAACAGACACAAAACTCAAACAAGAAAAACAAAACAAAAAACAAACAAAAAGGAAACAGAACAAAAACGAAAACAAAACAAAAGAAAGAAAAACATTGGGTTACCTCCCAACAAGTGCTAAATTTAAATGTCTTTAGCTAGACCATTTCTGACCTCAATCAATCTGGTGTTTTAGCAGCAGACTTCTTACCAAATCTTTGCTTGCCTCCATATTTTGCGTTGACTGCAGACCACCACTGAGTGTGGAAGTGGCCTCCCCCAAACTTGAACAAGTCACTCGGAGTTCCATGCCGAGTCCATCTCTTCTTTGTAGCACCCTTGTCAACTGGTCGGTTGACATCCAAGCTCGAGATTTGGCTAGCTGCAATAGTGGTGATTGAATGACACTCTTCATGCTCTGAACTATCGTGTCATGGGATGGCGCCATAGATTGAAATTTTAGCTCCTCATCGCTGACACGAAAAGTTAGATCACCTTCAAGCACATCAATTAAAGCACGACCAGTTGCTAGAAAAGGCCGACCCAAGATTAGTGGTTGATTTTTAAATTCAGGAATGTCTAAAATAACAAAATATGTTGGAAAGATAAAATCCCGAACTCTTACCAACACATCCTAAACTACTCCCTTAGGGTATGCGACTGACCTGTCAGCCATCATTAATGAAATGAAAGTTTTCTTCATTTTGCCCAGCTCCAAGCGGTTGAACACAGATAAGGGCATCAAGTTTATGCTCGCTCCCAAATCACAAAACACGTTGGGAAATCTATGCTCGGCGATCTCGCACTCCAACGTGAAACTTCCCGGATCTTTTTGTTTCAGTGGAAATTTTCTCTGCAAGATAGCACTGCATTCTTCAGAGAGGTTGATCTTGTCAAATTTTCCCAACTTCTTTTTGCTTGCCACTGCATCTTTGAGAAATTTAACGTATCCGGGCATGTTTCTGAGCGTGTCAAAGAGAGGTATGGTGATGTTAACTTTCTGAAACATCTCTTTAAACCGGCTAACTCCTCGTCATATTTCTTCTTCCCAATGCTACTGAGGAAATGGAGTACATCGGCTTTGGGAGAGTTGGGCGATCCTTCTGCCACCATGCTGTTCCTCTCTCCTTCCCCACGAGATGCTTCCTCTAATTCTCTCGCGACGCTCTCCATCACTCTTAGCACAATTGCTCATGAGCCTTCATACTCGAATGATTTTCATATGAGCTCGCCTCAAATACATTGCATTGCATTGATTTGGAGGAGTATGATTCTTCGGATTTTGCTCGGTGTTGCTTGAAATTGACCTTGCCTATGCACCCCGCCTCTCTCATCGCCATCCGCCCACTTGGTTCTCTATCATCTTTACTTGTTTTCCAAGGGCTATCATCGTGTTGTTAATGGCATTGACCGTGCTCTCCAGAACGTTCATCTTATTCCCAAGTTGCTGGATCTGAATATTTTGCTGAGCCACAATTTGTTGGTGACTCGCCGCTATTTGTTGATTGCTCACCAACACTTGCTGCATCATCTCTTCAAGGCTCGGCTTCTTAGGTTCCATAATCATCTCATTATTCACAGCAAAACCAGGTGGTGGTTGCTGAGCATTCTGTGCATTGGCATAGGAAAAATTGGGATGATTCCTATTGTTGGGATGATAAGGTGGTTCCCACTTTGATTCCCTTGAAAGTTATTGCTTTGGTTCACAAATTGAACCTCCTCGATATTCTGCGCCATGGCCACAGACATCTGCTCTTTTCTCTCGGCTTCGTACTCCTTCTGCAGAGTTGTAAACTTCTCTAACAAGTCATCATACTTATCATCCAACTCGCAGCTAGACCACTCTTTTGATCGGCCGCCTCCATCGCCACCGACAACGATGCCATCTCCTCAATTATTCTCAACGCTTCATTGATTCCTCGATTGAGAAGGCATCCTCCAGCTGACGCATCAACAATGCTACGGGTGTTAGCATTGAGTCCACTATAAAATTGTGTTACTTGTTGCTCAGGTGAAAACCCATGCTGTGGACACTTTCGGAGCAGGTTTCTAAATCGCTCCCAGGCTTCAAATAACGATTCATCTCCCAATTGTGAAAAATTCGAGATCTCGGCAATGATCTTCTGAGCCTTGGCAGGTGGAAAGTATTTAGATAGAAATTTCTCACACAATTGCTCCCATGTAGTGATTCTTGATCTGTCCAAGCTTTTAACCACTTTTTCGACTCGACCAGAATAAAATATGAACATCCGCATCCGGATGGCATCACCGCACTGCTCGCTTGATAGTATCACAGATATCCAAGAACGCTTCCAAATGTGCATTGGGGTCTTCAGTCACCCCTCCCCCAAACTGTTTCGCTTGGATCATGCTGATGAGGGCGTGTTTCACCAAAAATATTAGCATTGACGTCGCCCCCATCCTCCACCTTGGAACCGATCCGTCGGTGGCTTGTACATGTTGTTGAGCGGTATGGGCTGTGCACGTTCACCAAACGGGCCCATCTCGATTGTTCAACGCCACATGCTGCATTCCGCCAAGACGCCTCCATTTCGCCATCCGATCCGGGATTTGGGGTCGCCTATCCGCCATTTCTTGTTGTCTTCTTTCTCGGCCTCTTATATGATCCGTCAATCTCGAGATCCAATGGAATAATTTCTTTCCTTTGGGATCATGTAATCATGCACTACGCATGAGATAAAACCAAGTCAAATCCAAGAAGCAACACGTAATTAATAATAATAAATTTTTTCTATTTTTTATGTAAAACGCCTGAATTAATAACTACAATCAAGAAAATTATCACTGTGAAATCTAAACAGGTCCCGACAACGGCGCATAAATTTGGTCGCTAATATTTCTACCAAATAAATGATAGTAAAACAAAAGTATATATATATCGATCCATGTGGATCATGACTGAGAACACAAAGAAATAATCAACACGTAATCTTCATTATTATCCGGGCAACAAAATATCAGAGAGAATATTATAAAACTAGACTCGAAAATAAAAAGGGAATAAAATCGAGATATAAAGATCGATCCTAGGGATGTACTTAACCTAACCAGATTCACACAATTAACCTATTAATCTGTTTACCAATTTAATCCGCATTCATATGAAGGATCACTAATATAACTACAGTTTCCGCCAGGACAGCCTATAGTAGTAGGTTAGCCTAAACTCTATCTCTGTCGGGTCTCAAGGCAAAATCAGTATTATGAATTCAAGATACCGATTATGCAATTAATTCCGCCAAGACATCAATCACATAACTAGCTTGCATTAATATCGCCGATACCAACACATGAGAATTAAAGCCAAGAATCATAAATCATGAATGAGACGACAAAACAGTATCAACAGATCAATAATATAAATCTAGTCAAACATAAAAACCCTAGGATCAATACGAACTTTAGCTACGCATAATTAAATTACTAAAGCAATAAATAAATAAGAATAACATAAACTGAATTAAATAAATAAAACCGTAAGATTACACGAAGAACAATGTAACACTTGAATCTGGAAGAAATTCTGAACTCCAATACTAAACTATGAAATTGGAATGAAAATACTGAAAGTAAAAGCTAAACTAAGATAAACTGAAAAAGAACGTGCAAAAGAAAATAAAGAAGAATTTGTGTTCTGCTCTGGAATGGTGTCGATAAGCTACTGCTCTATCTCCCTATTTATAATAAAACCTAAGCTTCCTTTCTCGTGTATTGTCTCGCCCTATTCGACTCGCACTCAAGTATACGCGGACTCTAACTCTACCTCGCGAAACGCCTTCACGAGCGCAAGTCGCGATAGCGGGTTGCGAGCGCTATTCGCAGGTCTTCCGTGTCGCCTCGGAGCTTCCTTCGCGAGCAATGATCGCGAGCTCTAGTCGTGACCCCCCCTTCCGCGTGACTTCATGACCTACCATCACGATCCTTGGTCGCGATGCCGGGTCGCGATTTCTTCAATTCAGCGCGCGTTTCTTATGTTTTCGCGATAGTTGATCGCGCCCTTTGGTCGCGAGGTAAGGTCGCGAGCTTCAGTTTATTGCTTTCTCGACTCATCGTGCGCGAGGATGGCTCGCGAACTTCAATTTTTCTTCAAAAAGGCGTGAGTGTGGCTCGCGAAGGATAACCATTGTGCTTAAATGTGTGCTCGTGTGTCTTCTCCATTTTTAGATCAAAACCTGTGCTAAAATAATATAAACTACCCGCGGCATCATATCTTTCAAGATGATTGAAATATGTCAAAAAGGTAGCTCAAACAATTATTTATCAATAAGAAACGAGGCAAATATAACCATGTAAAACAGGTAAAAATGAGGCTTATCAAGGCTCCTGTATCAAACAAAGAGAAAACGGGTATATCACTCATATGGATTATACCTGTATGATTTCTGGGAGCTTGTGTTGCCTGCTGCTGATTCAAGGTGTACACCCTGGCCTGCTACGGTGGCCTTTGGTTTGCTGGCCTCGGATGACCTCTTGCTCCGTGGTTCATCCTCGGCGGAGCCTCGTTCTGCCTCTACGGAGTCGGATGCTGTCTCACTGGCGGCTGCACCGCTGGCCCTCCTATCGATGGACAATCTCGAGCGTAATGTCCAGATTTCCTACAACGGTAACACTCGACGTTAGCTTGCCTGCACTCGCCCAAGTGATTCCTCTGGCATTTCTGGCACCAAGGCTTTTCTGCACCTTGTCCCTACTGCCGCATGGGTTGGAAATTTCTTCCCCAACATAGCCTTTCTCTTTCCGGAATACCCAGATTCCTCGGATTCACTGGACCGCTCGGGTTCCCCTGGAACACCTGATTGCCTCTCCCTCGATCTTCCCATTTCCTCTTACTCTTCCTCCGTCGGTGGCTATCCGGTGGCATCGTTTTCTCTGGGAAACATTGACTCAATGTTTAAAGCCGGTTCAAGGATCGCGCATACGTAAGATCTCCCACGATCGATGAGCGAAATTCGATCTCGGGTGAGTCCTCTCTCGAACTCGCTCGCCCGGCGACCTCTGCCAACCAGTGCATAGCGTAACGACTATTGCATTTATTGAACGAGCGATCGTACTCGTGATCGTTCTTCTTCCTCGACGAAGATTCCGAACTCGTTTGCCTTCACGCCTATAAACGCCAGGCACATACTTTTCCATGAGTTCTTCCTTGAAATCTTCCCACGTGTACCTTCCCCACTGAACTGGTGTCATGGTCCTCTTTACGGACTCCCACCGTAAATCGGCCTCATTAGTTAGCCGAAGATCGCACACCGCCTTTTACGCTTCTTCGCGGTGATGTATTCGAAGATCCTTTCGGTGGATCATATCTAGTTCTCAGCGTCGATCGGTTCGACAAGACCGTCGAATGTAGAGGGATTCTGCCTACGAAAACTCTCGATCGCATGCCGTTGAACCAAAGGTGGTTCTCAGATTTCTTCCACGTGATTGTTCCTCTGGTTCCTTGTTCTCGGCATTCTGTACCGACGTTGAAACATTAGGAACACGTTCGCATAGATAACCAGGTATCATCGCATAACATATATCATCACCCATAACCACATACCATCACATATGTCACATATCACGCACGATCACATATAATCATGCAACCCTGTCAACACATCATCGTTATGCATTCCACATAACATCATCATCACACATCACATAGATCATATATCATCATGGCATAGCTCATATCACATATAAGCATCAAACATAAACATCTTTCATGTATAGCGTTAGTATCAAGATATCCAAAGGTCCATGAAGGACTGTCAAAATACAAGATCAAAGGTATGTCAGTCAAAAAGGCCGATATGAGCAAAAGAATCTGACTCCGGTTACTACCAAAAGATGCCGCTCTGTCCATGCTTATAGCAGATCTGATCGCCACCGTATACACCGACCACCTAGATCTCATCCTCCATATCCGTCCACTACTCTCCGCTTGTTTCAACGGTTCCATTCTCGCCTTTCCTCATCTCTCTCCCTTTCTATCGTGGCTTGATTCGGGGCTCTTTGCCTCGGTAAAGCGATCCTGCATGGAAGCAAGCCTCTCGTGGGTATGATCCCACCCAAGATGTGCTTTGATTGCCTGAGTCTCGGTGAATGCGCACAGGTTCCAGTCTCGGCGCTTGCTCTTCCTCAACATGCTCGACCTCATCCGAGTCATCGCTATCCGATCACCGGGTCCTCCGAGTCCTCACTGTCCTCCTCATCCTCCTCTGGGTCTTCCTCCTCCTCAGAATCTCCTTCCCTGGATGCCAACCTGATACTGTTCGGTGGCACTGTGATTCTGATCCTGGGCCTCTTCTCTACCACAGATGGATGGACAATCTCTCTCGCCCGGGAGGGTCCTACCTTGAAGTCATTCTGGGTCTTCCGAAAGGTGAGGATCGTAGATGGAGGTGTAGTGACTGGCGTATCCTGATGCACTGGTGATCGTCTGAGTGATGGCTGCTCTTCCAAAGGCTCTTCAGGAACATCATCCCTGTCATCAATCTGGATCGGCCCTCGAACATGCCTCGCTATCACATCTACCTCAGAAAATATGCCTCGATGATCGGTCCACTGTCTCCACACTCGAGCAGCGAACTCAGTGAAATCCAAGGTAAGATGCCTGGTGAGAGGATCTCGACGAAACATCACGTACCCCTGTCTTCTTGGCCATGGCTGCTAACCTGTTGGTAGCCACTTTGTCATCCGATAATAAGCTTCATACTCAGATACTTTCCCACTGTCTCTGATCTTCCTCCACAAACCAACAAATCTTCCCAAAAAGACTCCTAACGGTTTATGGACATTCCTGGTACATTCCCTGAACTTACGGATCTGCTCATCCATCCTATGAGATCTCAACCAACATAGTCTGGGCTACTGAATATCCATAAACCTACATGTTAGTTCACCATAAAACAACAACAAATATTCACGTTTTCTTTTCCGCCCCAATCATCTTGGTAATCATGTCTCAGACACACGTTCACTTCAACACATATCAATATCAACATCGATATTCATAATAATAATCACGCAAGCAAATACATGATTCACTTACAAGCACTCGTGTATCAAAATAAACAAGATTTTCAATCAACAACATATCGCTATGTAAACACATAGACTTACATCAACCATATGTGATCATATCAATCACATCATATTATATCATATCATATCATATCATATCATATCATATCATATCATATCATATTAATGATTTTCATATCACAGTCGCATAGGCCCTTTCGTCCCATCGACAAATCACTTCCACATTCACATCAACACCCAACCATACCACATCCATATCACCTCAACATCCACATCGCGTTTACATCACGTAAACTCTTACCATGCCAAAGCACAGGAAACAAAGATCATATCAAGCTCACATAGCCACATAAAGCACCAACAAATAAACACATACCTCATCCCCTTTTGAAAGGAGGCGGACTGACGGTGAGCTGAGGGTAGCTATACCTGATAAATAGTTTAGAAGAACAAGTTCTAAACACTCAATTTCAAGAACGTACAAGACATAAAGCAAATGAATTGCCTTGATATCAGATAACAACGAAAACTAGGTGCCAAGAACATTGCTCTAATACCAAGTGTCACGCCCGATTCGAGGAAGGCGGGAATGTCGGGGTGTGATTAAATGCGGGGTTAAGAAGGGGAAGAAACGGGGGGTATAAAAAGCATACATAATACGAAGATACGACCATAAAATCGGACAACATCTTCTCTATAACTAGGACATATCCTAAAGAGGAGGGATAAGAAAACAATCCACCAACAGAATCATATCGACAACATAACTTCAATGAACATGATCTTGATTTGATAATAGTAATGCAATGAAACAAAATAGCATTACATCCTGTTGACTAGACCGGTCTACCACATAGTATGCTCATATCGAGACTCACAGCATAATAACATAATAGCAAATCTTGTTCCCAATCGTAGAGCAAAATAAAGGGACAAGAATACATCAACAACAGAATATGTATATATAACACAACATCGCGGAAGCATAGCATGAAGAACCCGCAGCTCAACCCCTCAGTGTCGCCCATCCAAAATTCTCCTCCATCTCATGAAAACATTTGAAAAGATTTTGGAGTAAGTACTAGCGACTCGGTTGGGGTTTTTATCATAAATAAAAAATCATGATGTCGTGTTCAGAGCTCTTACCTTAGAAGGTTTTAAAACGTAAATCCACTTCTAAGTAAGCAAAAATAGACTTTTCATTTTTCGATACCTGATCCGTTATTAGTGTTACTCCCATCATAGAACCATAGAACCACGGCTCGGAACGTATCCCACCAGCCCATCACATCTCATTCGGCCCGGAACACGTCCATCCAGCCCTCCATATCTCGGCTTGGAACATATCCAGTCGGCCCACGCCCGGAACGTATCCAGCCGGCTAACTCGGTGTGGACTTGTGGGTCTATCCCGTCGTAACCATAACCACCTCATTATCATTTCCGTGTGGACTTTGGGTCTATCCCTTCGTAACCATAACCACGTGTTCGGGGTCTATCCCCTTACGATCAATACTCAAGATGGTGATCAACTCACCGAATAAAGATCCGTGCACAATCACAATAGAACCACATCTCGGATCAGAGAATAGTAATAACTTCATTAAAACATTTTACGGCGCACATGTTTTATTTTGAATATCAGAGTAAATAACTCAAAATAAGCATATATAACCCAACTGAGCGAATGCATTTAAAACGCTATCGGGAGCTAACCACGAATCCAACAACCTCACCGATCGCACTGGTAGGTACCTGGCAACAAGACGGAACAACTTTTGAAGTCACATCCCACAAAGCAAAGAAACAACCAGATCCAAACAAAGATCGAAACGAAACAGGGGTTTTCGATTTTCTGAACCCACATTTGGCACCCTTCGGGTTTTCAAATCAACTCGATGCAGAAGGGAAATATATTCAGGGCATCAAGACCAATAATAGGGTACCTTCAAAATATGCATGCATGCAAGTTGACAAAAATCTTAGCAGCGAAGAAGCTTCAAAAATCGATGCCTATCCTCAAATCTAGGATAAACCATCCAAAACCGATGCATGAAAATGGAAACATAAGCAATATGCATAAAGAGGAACATGGAATGACAAACCAGGTTGAAAATGGATAACCCGGCATGTCTTCCTTTAGAAAACTCGATGCAACGGAAAACATCCCGACATGCGTAAACGAGAAAAAGCAAAAACGAATCGGTACTTTAGTAGAATGCATAGCCCGAAACTCAAAACCTAAAGGACCCGTAGCCAAAAGGTGGCTCGGTGGCCACCAAATCGGCGGCCACAGCTCACGGTGGCAACGGCAATGGGCGGCGGCGGTAATGGCCAAATCGGCCGGCCTCCGGCCGTTTTCTCGCCTCGTCCCTTTAGAATCCCGAGTTCTATGCTATACGATCTACTAAAAGGTGGAATCAAAACAAGAAATGATAAAAGCAGAAAACGGGCTACTGGGAGGGTCGATCGGCGGTGGTCGGCCGCAGTATAATAAGCGCCGCCACCGAGCCTCCCACCGATCCCCACTCCTCCAAATAGGCGTTTCAGCTGCACTGAGGAGGCTGGCTTTTCCAAGTAAACACGAGAGACTAAGAAAATGAACGTTCAAAATGAGGCCCTAGCCCTCTATTTATAGGAAAGTGGGTTGCAATGCCACGCAAGCTGACCCTTTTCGAAAACGCAAAAGTGATGCAACTTTGCAAACGGACTCAAATTTAGCAAAATTGGTACCCATGGACACGAAATTAAATACCGGACACAACGACTATAAACAAGATATGCTTTAAAAGACCCATGAAAGTCCGGTTTTCGATAACTTCCTGAGTGCAAACCTTCGTGGGTGGTTGAAAACTCGATACTTAGTGTCTATGAATTCGTCATAGAACACTGTCCGCAACGCCGAGATTTCGTGATGGTCGCATCATCGAAACAAAAGTCAACCTTTGACCATTTTCTCGAAAAATGTGCCACGTAAAACTGAAGCTTAAAAAGGACCGGGTATTACAAAAATTATTGTCACTGAAAATCTATTCAGTTGTTATTTATTTCAATTCTTACGATGAGAAAGTTCTGTAAGTCATTTAAGTTTATTGTTTGGCGATAATCTACTGAGTACTTGTTGGTACTCACGCTCTACATTTTTCTCTATGCAGGTTGAGCTTGGAGATAACGATGGAAGAGGATGCTGAGTTAGGGTTCTTTTGTTGTAATTATTATTATGCCCTGAATGTCATATCTTCATACATGACATTCATCCATCCTTCCGTTGTCAAACTCATTTGATTTTGTTGCCGAATCACGATAAACTCTTTTGTATGTTGGTGCTGTATATGTGAAACTTAAAATGTTGATTTGATCTTACTCTTTTGTTTGTTAATTAAAAGTTAGTCATTTTATCATTGGAAACACAGTGGATTTGAATTTATTGTGTTCTTATTCTAATTCAGTCATAGCCTAAATACTTCGTTAATTACTTAATTAAGTAGTCGGGTCGTGACAACTGTGCTGCAAACATTAATGCAAGAGCAACTCTTTGCCAACAAGTGCGAATTCTGGTTAGGCGAGGTGGCATTTTTAGGTCACATCTTGTCCGCCGAGGGAATCAAAGTAGACCCCTCTAAGATTGATACAGTTCGAGAATGGGAATCACCAAAGAACCTGAGTGAAATTCAGAGTTTCTTAGGAGTTGCCGGCTATTATCGAAGATTTATCGAATGATTTTCAACGATAGCCCAACCCATGACCCAATTGTTAAGAAAAAGAATCAAGTACACTTGGACCGCCGAGTGTGAGGCTAGTTTCCAGAGATTGAAGGAGTTGCTGATGAAAGCACCAGTACTCGTAGTACCCGAAGCAGATAAGGAGTACACAATCTACACGGACGCTTCGAAGAATAGATTAGGATGTGTTCTGATGCAAGAAGGCAAAGTATGCTTCAAGGCAATTACGCCTACATGAGTTGAACTATCCTACGCACACGGAATTAGCAAATGGTCGACATGCCTTAAAGATTTGGAGACAACATCTATATGGAGTTAGATGTGAGATCTACACTGGCCATAAAAGCCTGAAGTATTTCTTTGAGCAGAAAGATCTTAACATGAGGCAACATATATGGTTAGAACTGGTGAAAGATTACGACTGTGGTATCAATTACTACCCAGGCAAGGCTAATGTTGTAGCCGATGCTTTGAGTCGCAAATCTCACCCTAGTTTGGGATGTCTCCACAGTCATGAATAGATGCTTATAAAGGAATTTCAGAGGATGGACATCAAGGTCATAGACCCGCCTCTGACAATAGAAGACTGTATTGCAACGTTGAATGCAATCCTAGACTTAAAAGCCCGAATCTTAGAAGCTCAGAAGAAGAGCAAGAAGTTGGAGGAAGTACGAGCCAAGATCTAGGACAACAACCACAAAAATTTCAGAGAAGCAACAGACGATGTCTACTGTATGACGGGAGAGTGTGTATTCCAAAAGACGAAGGGCTTAAGAGTGAAATCTTGAAAGAAGCCCATGAGACATCTTACACCGCACACCTCGGAAGCACCAAAATGTACTAAGATCTCAAGGAGAAATTTTGGTGGGATGGAATGACGCGAGACGTAGCTTCATTCGTAGAATGTTGTTTGACGTGTCAACAAGTGAAAGCACTCCACCAAAAACCGTATGGAACCTTACAACTCGCTGGACATACCGGAATGGAAATGGGATGATATAGCCATGGATTTTGTTACCGGGCTACCCAAATCACAAAGAGGAAATACCGCTATTTGGGTCATCATCGATCGTTTGACCAAGAGCGCGTATTTTCTACCAATTTCGATAACACATGGATCAGACAGATTAGCACAGTTATACGTTCGAGAAGTCGTACGTTTACATGGAGTTCCGAAGACTATCATATCTGATAGAGATTCGAAATTTACATCCAGATTCTGGACAAGCTTACAAAAAGAATTGGGGAATCGATTACATTTCAGTACCGCGTTTCATCCACAAACGGATGGACAATCTGAGAGGACCATTCAAACGCTTGAAGACATGTTGAGAACTGTTGCCCTCGATAGAGGAGAAAGTTGGGAACAAGTATTATCACTTGTGAAATTCGCCTACAACAACAGCTACCAAGCAACTATTGGAATGGCCTCGTACGAAGCGCTTTATGGAAAGAAATGTCGATCACCACTTTACTGGGATGTAGTGGGAGTAAGAAGAGTACTAGGACCTGACTCTATGGGAGAGATGATTGAGATCGTGAGACAAAGCCAGCGGATCAAGGAGGCCAAAGACAGACAGAAGTTGTACGCCGAAAAACGGCACACAGAGTTACATTTTGAAGTGGGAAACAAAGTTTTCTTGAAGATCTTCCCATCAAAAGGAATCGTGAGATTCGGAATCAAAGGGAAGCTGACCACGTTTCATAGGACTCTATTAAATTTTAGAAAGGATGGGACCAACAGCTTACAGACTGGCGTTGCCGCCAAGCTTTGGAAACGTACACAATGTGTTCCATGTTTCACAACTCAGAAAGTACATACATGACCCAGCCATGTAATACCACCGACAGATATTGTCGTTGATGACAATATGATTTATGTAGAACTGCCTACGAAAATTTTAGACCGACGTATCCAAAAGCTAAGGAACAAAGAGATACCGTTTGTAAAAGTTCTATGGTAACACCATGGACAAGAAGAAGCAACCTGAGAATTAGAATCAGCTATAAAAGATAAATACCCAGATCTTTTCCAAGGTTAGCAAATTTCAGGACGAAATTTATTTTAAGGTGGATGGTATGTAATAACCTGAAAAATTTAAAACTTTTATTAGTGAAGATTAAACCAATTTTTTATGGTGCTAAGAGCTTAATTATATTTAATGTAACCAAGGAAACGAATTACAATCGATTCGGAGATCGAAAACTAGAGAAATGAAAAACTAATTACTAGTCCAACCGGATTAGGATTTCCTGAATAGCCTGAACATAGAATGAAAGATCAAGAATGAATCTCAACAAAAGGATTGCATTTCTAGAATTGTCTCACGAAAACATGTGAGAAGCCAAAGAATTAGAATTTTCAGGCAGACTTGCCCGGTCAGTCTCAAAAGTATTATTCACGAGCCGGATCAACTTCCAATCCGTCTCAAAATCATGAAGGAATATATATTTATGAATTTAGAATTCATAAGAATCAATTTCTGAATGAAATTCCTGAAGAACTTAACCGAACGTCGGAAATATATATCAAAAAACCCTAAACTGGTCCGAACAGAACGAAACTCAAACTAATGGTCTAAATCAATAAGAAATGATTTATAAGACTCAAATTAATTATGAAAATAGAAATTCGAATGAGCATAATTTAATCATCGGACGTTGTTTTTCCGCGATAATTCAGAATTGACTTACCGGATGCAATCCGAAATTCATGAAATTATTATAAACTATGAAATAATACTTTAATGCTATTTAATAAAATAAAACCTCAAGGTTCCGAGAAATCAATCAAAGCTGTAAATAATTAATGGATGTACGATATCTTAAATACGGGGATTCGTTAAGTCTAAGTGCGAGCCCGACTCAACTTTGGAAATAAAGGGGTAAGTCAACATTTATTCTCTAGTGGCATGAATAAATATTTATGAATTAATTTATGTTCTGGGCTGAACATAAGATAATTAATTTATTCGAGGCCCATCTTTATTCCTTGCATTTGATCCTTGGGCTGGCCCATCCAGGCCTGTTACTTGATGAAAATCGTCCAACTCCTTAATAGTCCCTCTGGGACTCTGTTTTGATCCTCTCTATCTGAAGAGATATTATTATATTTATTAGATATCCATAAATCCTATCCATATAGGATTTATGGTTGCATTATAAATATAAGGTGAGAGAAAATCAAAACCTAATCCAAGAGAAGAAATTTTCGAAAATATACTATTCCATATGGTTAGAATTTTCAAATCTCTAGAAAGGAAGAAGGCAATTTCAAAGATTTCCATAGATTGTCCTCACCGACATTGGAATTTAGCAATCGGGACACGATCCGTAAGATCAAAGCACGAGTCTTGATACAATCCTTGCTCGACAAATTCGCAGTAAACACGAGAAAACACCAACGTGTTGTAATTAATTATATAGGTGCATGCTAGGTACATAATCAATGTATGATGAATTAAACATCCAAGATAGATCATCGGAGAGGATTAAAATCGATTTCTACAATTGGTATCGAGCTCGGGATCGTAATCTTAGCTCTGTTGGATTAATTCACGTTTGATTATTACGTGCGCAATTAATTAATTGTGGATCTTTCGTTCATCGTGGCTCGTTTTATTTTTGTCGGATTTTGTTTTTCACCACTAGAAAATCCGTGGTTAGATTAGGATTTTTTTTGTAAATCTAATCTGTAAAAGAGAAACGAAGACGAAAAACACGAAGTACGAAACGACGGAGTCCCATCGCACGGCGCGATGGAAGGTTGGCAAAAACCGGACGCACGGCGCGAGCGCGTGCGAGCGACGGCATGCTGAGCGTGCTCGGTGCTCGCAGCACGCCGTTCGGCACCATGCATGCGTTTCTCGACAGCATCGGCAGCACGCGGGCATACGACCTCGGCGGATGGCTTCGGCAGCGTCTGGCGGCTTCGGCAGCGTCTGGCGGCATCGGCAGCAGGTCTCTATAGCCGGGCGCAGGCGACGATTCTTCGCGCAGACGCCGATGCGCCGCCGGTGCTGAGCGTGCGCACTCGGTGGGCTTGGTACACCTCGGTGGGTCACGCTCGGCAATATCGGGTACGCGAGTCTTCGGCACTCCTCGACAGGTCACGCTCGGCAGCATCGGCAAGGCATCGGGCGACAGCGCGTGACATCAGTGTACGGGTGCCCGTCGCGTGAAGCGCACGGGCAGGCCCACCGCGCGAGTCGCACGCAGTTCTCTCGGCAGCTGTAACAGCCCACTATTCATAAGGACGGATTAGCAGGGACTATTACTTGAAACGGGAATTAAGAAGCGTAACAAGAAAATGAGATATTGAAGTGTGAGACATATATCAAGAAAAATTCTAGAACTTCAAAGCATTTGAGATTAAACAAGCATAATATATATGATAGGATACGGCCCAACTACCAGGCCCAAGCGTCAGGCCCAATACAAGTAACCCTGACATCAAGCTCGGCCTGGACAAGTTCGGCCCAAGAAGACTTCCATCAACCAGTGGGAACGCAGAAGGCTCGGCCATATCTAAAAGAGTCCTAATAGGAGAAGACTTCGAACCTTAATAGGAAAAGACTTGACTCAGAGTCAAACTCTTTTATGGTTGTGTATAAACAGAGGCTAGATTAGACGAAATAGATTCATTCACACTCTTTGTAATCGCTTACACATTCAATACACGAATACTCTCTCTCCCGTGGACGAGATCTTATTCATAGATCGAACCACGTAAATCCTTGGTATTCTTAGCATTTATTTCCTTACGAAATTAAGATCGATCACTGGTGGCGCCGTCTGTGGAAACGAAATTTTGTGTTTTCGATCAACCACCGTTTACAGGGAAATAATCATGACCAGGTACACCAGAAGCCATGCATCCAGGACCGTCGCCGGCAACAACAACGCTGACGGCGAAAGGGAACGCCGAGCTCAGCTCGGAAAGAGCCCAATCAGAGAAGAAACCCCCGAAGGACATATCCAAAGTCTCGACGAGCACGGACACCCCGCCCTGCAGGAGGCAGGTTACCATAGCGAAGGAAATCGCAGCAATAATCCAGGGGAACATCCGGCTCCGCAAGTAAACCTTGACGACGCCGTCAAGGGATTTCGAGAAAATAAGGAGAGCTTTCTCCAAGACCTCGGTGAAACACGTGGTCGGCCACGTCCTGAAGAACGGAACGCCGAAGCCTCATCTAGATACGAGGCATCACAACGAGAGGTCGGGGCCCAAACCGACCGCGCAAGGAACGAGCAACGCGGGAGAGGACGTCGTGATCGCCGCGAAGTCGGCCTCGATCGCCAGAATGAATCCATCCAGTGAACTCCGCCCCGATCTCCAAGGGACGAGCAGCGCAAGAAAAGGCATCAGGGCCGCCGTGAAGTCGGTCCGAGTCACCTAAACGAGTTCGATCGTCGAACTCGTCCCAATCACCGAAGGACGGCTTCGATGGATACGGAAGATAGTCACCCGTTCTCAAATAGGATACTCAACACTTCTCCCGGATAAATACCGGTACCAAGCATCGCCCCTATGACGGGTCGAGGATCCACGTAACTTCCTCTCGCAGCCCAATACAACATGATCAACCAACGCCTCGCCTCGCTCATATGTGTAAACTCTTCCCGAGTTACTCGTCGACAACGCCCGCAGGTGGTTCGACAGTCTACCTACGGGAAGCATCGGCTCCTATCGCGACCTCATGGCAGCCTTCCATCGAAGGTTCTTCCAAAAGGCGGAGTCAAAAACATCGTCGGCACACCTCCTCACCATAAGGCAAAGCCGTAACGAGCCCATCAGTGACTTCATGACGAGGTTTAACAAGGAGTGTTTGAAGGTCAAGACGTGAACGACTGTTAGTCATCTCGCCTTCCAAAACGGCATCTTGCGGGGCCTTATACCGAGAGATCGCAAGCACGAACCCGCATCGCTGACAGAGCTGTGGCGCATAGCCAACCGGTTCGCCAAAGCGGACGAGGCTGACAAGAGAAAGCGCGAAGCAGGCAAGCCAGGACCCTCGGAAAAAGGAAGAAGAGACGAAGGAAGGGAAGATCGGAACCAAGGCGCGGCGCCTGAAAGATTACATCGCCCGATAAGGTCCAGTGCTCGGTCCGCGTGGCGCCGGAGCGACCTCAATACACCCGCTGACAAAGCCGAGGCGTAAATTCACGTACTCCATATGAATCTGCATTTGAGAAGCCTCGACCGATGACGGGAGGGAAGAGGTGCCGACCTATGGATAACATCGCCATTCCATGAGGATTACGGCACGACATCAAGAGTGCAAAGAGCTCATGGGTGAAATAGAGATGCTAGTTCAGACGGATCCTCGAAGAAATACCGAGGATGTAGTCGCCAAGCCGACTGAGCCAAAAGAAGAAAAAGCAGAGGAAGAGGGAAATTGCGCCCTACAATAAAACAAGCGCAACACCGACGAGGGGCGAGACGACGAACCCCAATATGACGGGTGATCTCCACTATTACGGGCTCCCCGTGGAGTCACGAAGTCCTCCTCAAGGCCGATGCCCAAGTCCTAAAACCGACGAACCTACCAACAAGAGGTTCGAGAAAGGACGAGGCGATCACCTTCTCCGAGGACGACCCGTGCACTGCGACAAGACCCACCGTGATGCGTTGGTGATCCGGTAGTAGCCGCAAATAAGTTGGTAAAAGCGCGCTACATTGACAACAAGGCCGGTGAGCATCCTTTTCAAGGAATGCTTTGACAAGCTAGGAGTAGAAGAAGCACACCTCGCAGCAGAGCACCGCCACTCAAGCTTCGCCCAGAAGAGACACGCCCGGAGGAATAATCGAGCTACCCGTCACGGTGGGAAAGCACCAACGACCTCGACCAAGGTGGTGCGGTTCAGTGAGTGAAGGCCCACTCGCCGTATAACATCATACTAGGGCGAGATTGGCTGAACGTAAGGGCGGTATGCTCAACGCACCACCCGACGATAAAGATACCCACCACGAGGGAACAGCCGTGATCCGAGGTGATCGAAAGCAAGCGAGGAATGTATGCAAGTCGCCTTACGAGGTGCCGGGACCTCGGTCCAAAGACCCACAGCATATCAATTAAGGAAACCCGAGGAGTTGAGTCGGGAAGTACATCGCCACTCCACAGCGGTCGGTGGAAGAGGTCGATTGTACAAAGACGAGCCATTGAAGGTCGTCTGTGTTGGTTTCACCACGGCACCGAAGTGAGGATCGATCATCCAACTCCTAAGGGAATTCGGACGTGTTTGCTTGGTCTCCCTCGACATGACCGAGTCTCGCCGAGTATCATCACTCATCGGCTCAACATCGACCCGAACATAAAGCCAGTTCGACAGAAGCAAAGAATCTTCGCAGCCGAACGGAACCAAGTCATTCATGACGAGGTAAACCAGCTATTAAAAGCCCGCATACTGTTCGAGGTCAAATATCCGACCTGGATAGCCAACCCGGTGATGGTGAAGAAAGGAGGAGGGGGATGGCGAATGTGTATTGACTACACCGACCTCAACAAGCATTGCCCAAAGGATTGCTATCCCCTTCCCAACATTGACAAGAAGGTCGACGCTACTGGTCGGATACTGAAGTCTTTCGCTTGGACTTATACAAAGCGGTATCACCAAGTCCCGATGGATGATGAAGACGCGGCCAAGACACCTTCATTACCGACTTCGAGTCTTTACAGATAAAAAGATGCCATTCGGCCTTAAAATCGGGGCTACCTATCAAAGGATGGTGGACAAAATATTTCAACCCTACATAGGTCGAATGTGGAGGTATACGAGACGACATCGTCGTCAAAAGCAAGGAAGAAGCCGCATGTGTTTTCGACCTCGGATCGCCCCTCGGCCTTCTTCGGAAAATCAAACTAAACCGAATCCCCGTATGCACGTTTATATCCGTCCGGAAAGTTCTTAGGTGTTGGGTTTCACAAGAAGGGCTAAAAGCAAACCCGTCCAAGGTCCAAACCATTTTGGAAATGAAGATGCCGAAGACCATCCATGACGTACACAAGCTGACAGGCTGCATAGCCGCACTAAGCCGCTTTCTTTCAAAAGCCGCGGATAAGCAGCTACCCTTCTTCAAGATACTCAAAAAGGCCCCGAAATTCTCATGGGATGAGGTACACAGGTCCGCCTTTGAAGACCTCAAGAGCTACCTCGCCAAGCTCCCCACTCTATCCGTCCCGAAAGAGGGAGAGGTCCTTTTCCTCTACCTCGCCGCCTCGGACGAATCCATAAGTGCAGTCCTGGTACGAGGAGAAGGACGTCAGCTCCCGGTGTATTTCATCAGCCGAGCACTAAAAGGCCCGGAAACGAGGTATCAGCCCTTGGAGAAGCTTGCCTTAGCATTAATAAACGCCGCGAGGAGACTACGTCCATACTTCCATGCACATCCCATACAAGTCCTCACTGACTACCCACTTCGGCAAGTATTGACGAAGCCCGAAGCATCAGGGAGAATCGCGAAATGGGCAATCGAACTGGGCGAGCACGATATATCCTTCTGCCCCCGCCAGGCCATCAAAGGTCAAGCCCTAGCGGATTTCCTTGCCGAGGCTAACTTCGTCGAAAAACCGAAGCCCACTGAGTCCGTATCAGACGATGCCGAAGCCGAACCCATGGTTGAAACACCGAGGGAGTGCTGGCAACTCTACGTTGACGGGGCTTCGGGAAAAAAGGGTAGCGGAGCAGGTATCTTACTCCTAGGCCCGGACGACCAAGAGATCGCCTACTCACTTCGGTTCACATTCAAAAATACGAACAACGAAGTGGAGTACGAGGCACTGATCGCAGGACTTCGCCTCGCTCAAAGTCTCCAGATACGAGCCGTGCAAGTTCACAGCGACTCTCAAGTCGTCAGTAAGCCAAATGTTGGGAAAATACGAGGCAAAAGCGGCACGAATGAAGAAGTATCTTGAAAAGCAAAAAGCAAGAACGGACTTTCTCACACTTCCAGATAGTTCGCATCCCAAGGGAGCAAAATAGCCGAGCTGACATCTTAAGTAAATTGGCCTCGTCATCAACGAGCCCGCCAGTAGAGGAAGTCCAAAGCAGAAGCATAGACGATGCCGAAGACGGAGCCGAGGTCAACGTAGTCTCGGATGAAGAACCCAATTGGATGACTCCCATTCGAGAGTACCTGGAGAAGGGCGAACTGCCCCATGACAAGCTGGAGGCTAGGAGGATCCTGAACAAATCTCTGCGATATACAATTGAGCAGGGGGTCCTATACAGAAAGTCATATCTCCAACCTCTCTTAAGGTGCTTGGGTCCGAACCGAGCTAATTACGTTCTACGAGAAATACACGAAGGATCGTGCGGAAGTCACATCGGACCCCGAGCCTTGTCAAAGAAAGTCATGCGATGGGGATACTATTGGCCAACAATGTTCCAAGACTCAATGGACCTCGTAAAAAAGTGTCCGAAGTGTCAAATCCATGGGAACGTACCAAGGCTACCGCAGACCGACCTCACCTCCATACAGAGCCCTTGGCCGTTTATGCAATGGGGGATCGACATTGTGGGCCCCTTTTGTAAAGCACCAGGACAGCTCCAATTCTTAATTGTTGCGATCGACTACTTCACGAAGTGGGTGGAAGCTGAGCCTTGGCGAAAATCACAAGCAAGAACGCCTCAACTTCGCCGGAAGAACATAGTGTGTCGCTTCGGCATCCCCATATCCTCCTTTCGGATAACGGAACACAATTCATGGATAAGACATTTAAAGATTGGTGTCAAGAGCTTCGATCCAACAAAGTTCACCTCGGTGGCCCATCCTCAAGCAAATGGTCGGACCGGTTACCAACAGACCATCGTAGTGGTCTAAAACTCGCCTCGACCGAGCTAAGGGCCTCTGGGTGGAAAATTTACCACAGGTCTTATGGTCGTACCGAACAACACCTCGGACCTCGAACGGAGAAACACCCTACAGTTTGGTGTATGGAACCGAAGCAGTGATCCCTGCAGAGATCGGAGTGCCGAGTCCCCGCACTATCGACTTCTCCTTTGAAGCAAATGGGAAAATCTACGAGCTGATCTAGACCTACTCGAAGAAAAGAGAGACCTCGCCTACATCAAGGAAGCTCGGTACAAGCAACAAGTAGCTCGGTATTACAACCAGCGTGTTAAAACCCGACAATTCCAAGTGGGCGACCTCGTACTCCGAAATAATGAAGTCAAGAAGCCCGCAGCTCGGCAAGTCGGAAGCCACATGGGAAGGACCTCACAAGGTCGAAGTCCCGGCAAAGGGGCCTATAAGCTCGCTCAATTGTCCGGTGAGCAATTACCCAACGCATGGCACATCATTCATCTCAAGAGATATTATGCATAAGTGTCAAGGGTCGGGTCTTGTTCGGTCGTGTCTTTAAAGTCCTGTTTAGAGTCTGAGTCTTATTTGGTGGTCGCGTCATCTTTTATCAATAAAATATTATTTTTGCAAGTTCTACTCGTCACTAATGCATAATTAATCTTCACATTATTATTTACCCTCACGGAGGACAAATTCCCTCGACGGAGGTCAGATTACATTCGTTTCATACGAATGTAAATTTAAACGCGCGCATGCCTACATACGAGATCAGATTACCTTCGTTTATTTCGAAGCAGTTCTCTCTATGTAGATGAAGGGACCACCCTCCGACGACCTCGGCAAAAACAGAACCATTCCTACATACGAGATCGATTACCTTCGCTTATTTCAAGCCGTTCTCTCTATGTAGATGAAGGGACCACCCTCCCGACGACCTCGCAAAAACAGAACCATTCCTACATACGAGATCGATTACCTTCGCTCATTTCAAGCCGTTCTCTCTATGTAGATGAAGGGACCACCCTCCCGACAACCTCGGCAAAAAAACAGAACCATTCCTACATACGAGATCGATTACCTTCGCCTATTTCAAGCCGTTCTCTCTATGTAGATGAAGGGACCACCCTCCCGACCTACCTCGGAAAAAAAAACAGAACCCCTACCTTCAGACGAGAACGATTTCCTTCGCCTATTTCAAGCGGAATTTCACGAGGACTAACTACCTTCAGATATTACTCTTGTTCAATACAAAGTCAATAAGAAATCATTCTTATTAAATAAAAGATGTCTGAGTTACATTTTACGAGGACGGAGCGGATCGGAAAAGTCGAGCCAATCCCTAGAAAAATCGGGATTGAAGAGCTCATCTATACTAATCCTACCTCTACCTCGCCCCTCGGTCTACATTACGGGCCCGCCAGCGACCTCGGTCACTTGAAGACGCCGCTCTGCGAACTCGACCTGACACCGAGGACGCCCGGTTTCGACCCCTTGAGGATCCACGTCGCTCAAGGGCAATAGCACGCTCTCTTGAGCGTGCCACTCGGATCGTCATAATTCGGTTCATTTATTCTAGACCGAGAAGCTCCCGTGAAGAAGAGGCCTCTGCATCCCGTCGAAACATTTCGCCGATTTGTGGTTGTCGAGCGATGATAGTTTTGTATATGCTCCCGAGCCTTTTAATTCAACAGATCGCCCGTGAATCGCTGGAGGTCCGACCATATTCGGCGCGGTACCGCGACAACAAAGCGGCAGCCTCGACAACCTCGCTTCAACTCCGGGATCGCCATCCCACCATTTCGTGGACGACCTCCTCGACTGCATGCTCCTCGCCTATAACCTCGCCTTCTCCTTGGCGACCTCGAACGCTCCTCCATTCCAAAAGGCGAGCTCGAGCTCGCCACGCCTCCCGAGCAGCTCTATGCTTGACATCAGACTCCGCCTGTACATGACCAAGCTGTCCCTTTATATGGAGGAGTTCGATCTCTTTCAACTCAAGAGCCCGCGATAGGTCTTCGATTCGGTTCAACCAAGGAGAAGCATCAAGCATTTCAGGAGACAACTGAATAAAAAAAAGATAAGTTTCTTAACATAAACTTGTGATTTTATTAACATGCCCTTAGGCAAAAATCAATATACATTTACATTCAAAAAAAAAAAAAAAGGAGTGAAAAAGATGGGGGGATCAACTGACCCCTCCAGAAGCTTCGGCCATGTCCACATCCGCCGCCTCCAAGCTCGGATAGCCTCACCTCTTCCGCCTATTTTCGCCCGCTCACCGGCCTCTTCGGAACCACCGAGTCTCGACGCCTTCAAGCATCACCGCCTCCCCGACCCCTTTGCATGATCGACACAAAAGCGCCGGTCGGGATCCCGATCCACGGACAAGGCGAGCAGACCGGACAAAAGAACCGAGGAGGCAAGGTTCTCAAAGACGGAAGCTCCTTCAGCCGCGGACAAGCACATCAAAATAGGCCTGCCTCAGACATCATCCTCGGTCTCCTCGCACCCATACTTGGCTTTGTCCAGTCCGGTAGTCCTCGGCACCTCTTCGACAGATCCGAGACGGCGCGCTTATTAAGCACCTCACCAGCGTCTGAAACCATCCCGAGAAGCTCACGACATGAATGCCTCTCCGCAAGGCACGGCTGTTTCTCCCCGCGAGCTCGCCATGTCCGCCTCCCGACGGCGAACCTGTTTCCACCTCGGCCTTCATCAAGGCAACCTCGCCTTCGCCGCCTGCCCTGCCGCCTCCGCCACGGCCGCCCGCCGACCGCCCCACCTGCCGCCGCCTCAATGGCCGCCGATCCGCCGCTACGCTTGACGAGGTCTCGGATCTTAGCCTCGGCCTCGAAATTTCTTGAACGAGGAGGGTATTCTCCTCCTCCACCTCCCGAGCATACCGGCCACCTCCAAATCAGCAGAACGGGCCTTCAAGTAATCCGATATAAGATCGGATACTTTAGACACCTCACCGCCACATCCTCAACCCCTATACAATATATACATCAGTCAAGAACACAATTTTTATACTACTACACAAAGTATAAGGACAAGTACAAAACCTCGGGAAAGAGATTTATACCGACTTGGAACCAATGATTCAGCACTCACCTCGGCAACCGAGGACTCGTGGATTACATGCTTCCGCTCTTCAAGCGCTTGAGTGGATGCGTGAAGGGGATCTCAAGGCTCCACACTCATTTCGGCATGTCCTCGACATCCTTCAATGTCGAGACGGCTCGGCCGCAGAGATCGGCTCCTTCCTTTCTTCTTTTCTCTTAGAAGGTTCACTACCGTGAAATACATAGGTCAAGATCAACACGTATAATCATGGAATAAAGAGAAAGAGAAGAAGGGCCTCACCTTCACCGACTCCACCCCTGAGGCAGGATCATAAGGCTAAGCCCCGCCGCCGCAAGCTCGGCCTCGGAGAAGACCTCGTCAACAAGGTCAATTTTGTCCAGCCTCCAGTCACCAAGCCCTTGTCGACATCACATCGGCGATCTTATCGATCGCCATGGAAACTCCAATGTCTCGAAACCGATGTAAGAAGAACTTCTTCGCGGTTGAGATCTTCGATTTAATCTTTGCTTTGAATTTCCTACGGGTGATAGATAATACCACCCCGAGCCGCCCTTCGCTTCAAAAAGCGAAGGACAAGCCCCAAGGTCAAAGGAAAATTATGCCTATAGCATAGACACCTAGGGCGCTCATATGCGGAATGAGTTCGGCGAGAGTCGAGCAAGAGGTATGCCAAACATCTCTTGGAACTCGACGATACATAAGGGTAAGGAAGACGAAGACCAGCCTTGAGGCTGTCCTCGACACGGCAACAAAACCATCCGGAGGCACAAGCCCTGTCCTCCTGGACGGGGCAACGAACTCAATATCGAAGGAATACTATATTGAAAACAGATATCCCTAATATCATAAATGCTTAAGATGAAGAAAAGAAGACACTTTACCGCAATCCCCACCGAGGAGAATCGCGAGATCACACTCGTAAAGAGGCATATGAATACCGGTAAAACAAAGAGACACTAACGAATCGCAGACGGAGGAACGGACACAATTTGTGACCAGACGACTCATCGGGAGAAGAGAAGCCATAACTTCATCGTTGTTTATCGGTGAAGATGGCAGAACTTCAAATCGCCAATGGCGAAAAATAATCGCCAGTAACGCAAGGAGATTTGAAATTTAGAAATGTGGAAAGGCAAAGTGATATGAGATATGGCGATCAGGAAGGTATACCCCATTATGCGCTTTATCGGAATCCAACCGCCACATTAAATGCGTATCTCGTGTAATCGTACTCGACAACGAAAAAAAATCGCGTGTTCGCCTCGCTTAACTTAACGCCTGTGTGAAGCCCGTCGTTAAGAAGACCTCGATCAACGCCCGTCGGTGAAGCGGTCGAAGAAGACCTCGCCTAACGCCCGTCGGGTGAAACCATAACGCCGATGTGAAGCCGTCAGAAGACCTCGCCGAACGCCCGTCCGTGAAGCCGGTCGAAGACCTCGCCTAACGCCCGTCCGTTAAGCGTTAAGTAAGAAGACCTCGCCTAACGCCCGCCGTGAAACCATAACACCCGGCTGTGTGAAGCCCGTCCAAGACCTCGATCAACGCATCCTTAGTGAAGCCTACCGGAAGACCTACCGAACGCCTCGACAGTGAAGCCCAGAAGACATCGCCTAACACCTTGTCAGGTGAAGCCATAACACCTCGGCAAGAGACACGCTAAACACACGTGTCTTCGGCGGACGCCTCTGCCAACACAGCATTTGATATACGACATCAGAGGAATTGACACACACCAAGTCAGGCCTAGAGAAGCATGTCCACATATCGTTTGAACCCCGCTACGTCATAAACAACCCCCAAATCAGCACGACCTCGCTTCTGCGTCTTTTTGGGGGGGGTTGTGATAGGATACGCCCAACTACTGTGCCCAAGCATCGTGCCCAATACAAGTAACCACGACATCAAGCTCGGCTGGACAAGTTCGCCCAAGAAGACTTCCATCAACCGCTGGGAACGCAGGGCTCGGCCATATCTAAAAGAGTCCTAATAGAGAAGACTTGAACCCTAATAGGAAAAGACTTGACTAGAGTCAAACTCTTTATGGTTGTGTATAAATAGAGGCTAGATTAGGCGAAATAGATTCATTCACACTCTTTGTAATCGCTTCTTACACATTCAATACGAATACTCTCTCTCTCCCCGTGGACGAGATCTTATTCATAGATCGAACCACGTAAATCCTTGGTATTTTTGCGTATTTATTTCCCTTACGAAATTAAGATCGATCAATATATATATGAGAGACTAGACTATCAGATCTTTAACAAAAGGGTTCAACTGATCTGTAGGAAATTAGTTCTTTACTCAAAACATAACTTAGTGTTCTTGCAGCGGAAAACATGTGAAGTGCACATATGACGATGTGCACTCAAAGTACTAACTTTCAACGACAAAAGATTCCTACTGCTCAACACTGCTCCATCGCATCCCCAGCTCAACCTGCACATTTAAAAACAAACAAGTAGGGCTGAGTACAAAGACTCAGTGGACCTATGCCAAAAACATTTATCATAACTTTGAATTACACCGCCCCATCAGTAACACACGAGGTTTTATTTGAAATGATCGTGCTTACTAAACATTTTCTGTCATTTTCCACAAACTTTGTCCGCCGTATATATTTTCTGTCTGTATGATCCATATCACATCTCATATAACTCATCTTGCGCCGTAGAAGGAGGCTTCCTTCCACGGATGCCGTGACCGACCGAGCAAACCTTCTCGCACACGGTCATCCGTGAATCGGGTGAGCAAACCTTTCAAAGAATCTGAGCTACCATAGTGTACACGCACTACAAGAATTTAGCTTATAGACCACATGTAATAGACCACGTACATTAATACTAAAGTTGTCTATTATGATATATACAACGTGCAGGGTGAAACGCGTGGTCTATAACCGTTTTTTCAATTGGTTATAGGCGACGGACCGCCAAAATCCGTGGTCTATTAGCGTGGTTTTCATATTATAGACCCGCGGGGTTCATTCCGTGGCCTATTAGCAAAAATTCCATGAACAGCGGGCTTTAGCCCACGTCGTCTTCCTCTCGTGTTGATTAAATATCACGGGTCATTAACCGCGTGGTCTATCGCCTCATTAGTTTTTTAAATCATTAAATAAAAAAAAAATTCAGAAAATAATAAATTTAAATAAATATAACAGTAAATTATGTGATTAAATTTTACTTTTTCGTATGAAATTTATTACTTCTATTCACTACAACAGTGAATACGTGACACTTCATGTTTGCTGTCAATTTAGATTTTAAATTTAAAGAAATATAAAATGATCCTCTATGTACATAATTTTTTAAATTATTAAAAAATTAAATAAAATTAGAAATTTAAGTACATCAGTAAATAAATCAAAATTTAAGTAAATAATTAAATAAAATAAAAAATTTAAGTAACTATAAAATGATCCTCAATAGATCGAAACACAAGATATACATAATATTACCATCACTTTAACCAACTAAGCCAAGAGCTACACATTGTCGTATCTTAGACTTTATTTATTTGAGTAACACACCTTGAACAAAACATCATTGAAATCTCAAAATCCTTTCGTTCTTTAAAACCCTCACGCCGCCAAGACCATAACCCACTCACCGTGATGGTTAAATCCTAACAACTGCTCGCCCTTGTGTCGTCCCCGACGGCCGACCCTTCATCTCTGCAGCAGCCTGAACAAAATTGATCTCACTGCCGTCTCATTTTTATTTGCATTTTCGTGGTTCCTTGGCCTCCGCGTCGTGTGCGTTGCGTCGTCTTAGCCGCCGCCGTCTGGTGTGCCATTCTGCCGCCATCATTTATGTGCCACGCCGTCATCGTCACTACTCTTTAAGGTAAGTTTCACATTTTTTATTATTTGGTTAGGATTGTCCTGGCTTAGCTCCAATCTGATTTCTCTCATCCCTCCGGTAGCTAGGGTTTTCATTTTCATCAACTAGGTATCGATTTTATTAATCTGACCCCCTTCCATTTTCTCTGTGCCTTTCTTTTTTTCCCTTCTTTCGTACTAATTAATGAACAGCTGCAACAACTTTGTTCAATTTGTTTATTTAAATGGTTCCTGAGTAATTATATTTCAATTGTTAATCTGCATATTGATGTTTTCATGTGTCTCATGTTTACTGTTTTACCCTTATAATGTTTCGTGAGGCTTAAATGGTAGAATACTGAAACACAGTTTGCAACTATTGTATATTTATGAATGTTTTACTGGTGATCCATCTTATGTTGTATCGCTTCTACTAGCTATTTAATTTTGATTTTGAAGGTGTAGCTTTCATGGTACTTGCCTATTGTTTTCTGGCTATTCAATTAATTGCTAATTTACACAAGAATACAACTAACTATTTTTTCTATTTTTTTTTTCAAGTGATAGATATATGCTACCAGATCAATTTTTGCAGAAATTGATTTTTATGGAAATTCAGAGATATGACCTCGATATTAGATGAAGTTGCAATGTGCTAGTTGCAGACACTCTTTGCAAGCTCACAACACTTAATTACCTGAAATATATGCTGTAGATTTAATCTAAATATCATGCCTGATTGTTATTTGTTATAAATCTTTCAAGTTTTGCTGTGGTTTAATATTTACTAACTTGTGTGGATTGTCAGCAAATTCGGACAACATCTTAGCTCTGTCTGGCCTTTATAATTATTCATTTTGCCTCCTGTTATTATTCGAACCTATCTCCTGGCACGTAAAAATTCTATTTTCAAAAATTCGAACCTATCTCATTGGTTCTAATGTAATTGTTCACAGTGATCATGCTGCTTTAAGATATCTGTTGACTAACTCCCAGGCTAAACCTAGATTAATTCGTTGGATTCTTCTTACGCAAGAGTTTGATCTAGAAATTATAGGCGAGGAAAGGTAGTGACAATGGCGTAGTCGACCATTTATCTCGCCTCGAGTCCCCATTTGTTTTACCCGCACAAGAAAGTCTTCTTCGAGTCTTATCCTTTTGAGCATGCTTTGGAAATCAATTCATCGCCTTGGTATGTCGATATTGTTAATTACTTGGTTTGTGGCTCCTTGAGACTGATTTGACTTACCAAGAAAGGAAGAGATTTCTTAGTGTATGCAGGAATTATTTTTGGGATGATCCATATCTTTTCAAGCTTGGGAAGGACGAGGTGGTTAGAAGATGCATTCTCGATGAGGAGCAAAGTCAAGTTTTAAGGTTGTGTCATGAGGCCCACTGCGGATGACATTTTGGTGGGCGCAAGATGACTTTTAAAGTCAGCAGAGTGGTCTCTTTTGCCAACTCTTTCAAGGATGCCCACCCTTCTACCCCTCATGTGATGATGCCAACGAGCGGGCAATGTGGGAGAAGAAATGAGATGCCACCGAACAATATTCTTATCATTGAAATTTTTGACGTATGGGGAATTGATTTTATGGGACCTTTCCCAAAGTCTAATGGATTTGAATACATTTTGCTTGTTGTAGATTATGTGTCCAAGTGGGTAGAAGCAATTCCCACGCGGACTAGTGATGCTAATGTTGTCTTGAAGTTTGTGCAGGAGAACATTCTTTGCAGGTTTGGTTTCCCCAAGGCGATCATTAGTGATGGGGGAGCACATTTCTGTAATAAGTTGTTCAAGAAGCTCATGGAGAAGAATGGCATCACCCATAAGGTGGCCACGCCATATCATCCACAAACTTCAGGACAGGCTGAGACAAGCAATAAGCAGATCAAGGGTGTGCTCGAGAAGACGGTCCAACCATCCAGGAAGGACTGGTCAATGAAGTTGAATGTTGCACTTTAGGCATACCGTACTATGTTCAAGAGCATTTTGCGAATGAGTCCATATAGGCTTGTTTATGGAAAGGCGTGTCATTTACCCATTGAGATTGAACACAAAGCTTTTTGGGCAATAAAGGCCATGAATCTCGACATCACAGAAGCAGGCAAGGGTAGAGCTTTCCAGATGACCGAACTCGAAGAACTACGGGACGAAGCATATGAGAACGCCCGTATTTACAAGGACAAAGTTAAGCGGATTCATGATCGTCGAATAGTTCGAAAGGAGTTAAGGCCGGGAATGAAGGTGTTACCATTTCAGTCTCGTCTGAAACTTTTCCCCGGGAAGCTCAACTCCAGGTGGAGTGGTCCCTATTTTGTTGAGGAGGTATTTTCCCATGGAGCGGTTTTACTTCGCGATCCTAACACCAACGGATCATTTACTGTGAACGGTCAGCGAGTGAAACCATACTTTCATCGAGAAGAGTTGGAATAAGTGGAGAGCGTTTTGCTCATCGACTCTCAAAATCTTTGATCTCATTAGGTCGTGCTCATGACGTTAAATTTGAGTACTACGTGGAAGTTTATCCAGGAATTTCTGTTGTCTTTCCTTTTCTCTTTCTTTTTCTTTTGGTTTGTTTCTCTTTATCTTTTTTATCTATCTTTTATTCTTTGTTTTTGTTTCAGGTGTGAAAATAAAGCTAACAGAGGTTGAGATTGCTCAAAATATACACTGCTTCTTCGCAACGGCGCCGAGTGAACAGGCGCTCGGGAGTATCTGAAGCCATTCACTGGCCAGCTGGAGCTTAACCGCTCAGAGTATCTGAAGCCATTCAATCGGGCGCTCATCTTCGAACCTGTTCAAGAATTGGACAAGAGCTATCCACATCCGCGCTCAAGATAAATCGGCGTCAAGAATGGGATGAAACCTCTCCCACCGGGCGCTCTACATCACCCTGCGTTCACAAACCTGAACCGACGCTCATCTAATCGAATCGGTGCGCCCAATGAACAAGCGCTATATTAGGGCTCTTGCCCTGATTTTACTTCTCCACTCTTACATTCAGCCGCCTCCCTTTCGCTTGAACTAATTTCACGGACCTTCCACTGGGTTTGTTTTCGATTGCACGATCTGTCGCGATTCGCCCGAGTGCTTTCTCCCTCACCGTCCGTCCCCAGTCGGCGCTGCTCGCCCTAGCGCGCTTCCCATCCATCCGCCCCCGCAAGACGTGCTATTCACGTGCCATTCTCTGTGCCCCGACTTTCGCACTCTCGCTGCTCACTCGCTCGGCTGTACTTCGAGCGCCGCTCTTCGTCTTGTCCTTCGCCCGGCCTTAACCGGGCCTGCACCACGCAAGACGCTTCAAATCCCGCCTCCTGCAAGACGCTGTTCGGGCCCAGCCAGGGCCCTATTCGCGTGACCTTGCCAACAGACGCCTGCTCCATATCCGGCGCTTGCCTCGACGCCATTACCCTCACAAGACGCCTACCGACCCTTCCGCCAGCCGCCTCGGCCAATGAGCACCTGTTCACCAAAGACGCGTCATTGTCCTTTCTTCCTTCGCCTGCCCACGCCGCTTATCGCTCGCAGATTCGTGCTCAAAGAACTGGCACAGACACTCGCCACAAGACTCCCCTATTTGCGCATCCTCAGGAGTCGCCCAACAGTTTCTCCCAACTCGCCACCTGTCAGATAGCACCGAGCTCCCTCCGGGCATCTCTTAAGCATGGTTCGCACTAAAAATCCTCTCACCTCTTTGGCAAAACGAGCAAGAACTGACGCAGATGCTTCGAGATCCAATTAACAGCCCGGAGATTTGCGGGAGAACTACAATGCTCCGTTCTCTATTTATTCACCCCAAGAAGGTATCTTCTTCTCTGTTATTCGTTCTAAGGAGATCAGTCACCCATGTTCTTAAGATTGGACTATTTTGGCTTCATTGGGTGTTGATGCAATTGTGAAACGATACTTGAAATTTGTGGGGTCTGCTTGATTTGGCAATAAGGAAACCGGAAAATGGTTTTAAGAATATTCTTAGGAATTTTGTGTGACGCTAGAGACCAAAGGCAAATTTTAAATCACCATCGTCGGTTGGGGAGGCTAGATATGTTATTACACCAAAGGTTATGCATGATGTTTTTGGTTTTCATGTTGGTGTTTTTCTGATGTACCAAAGGATTTTCCTTGCTGAAACATGGAGAATTTTAACTGGTTTTGATAATTGGTCGTCAGCATGAGTTGAATGGTGAGATTTTTGCATTGCATTGATTATTGAGTGTATACACGTCCTTTATTTCTTTATGAGTTGAGTGTACTCTATATATTACGCACATGCCGTTGTGAGGGTGGAATTGAATGAGATTTTTGCTTTCAATGGTTGTACATTGTCGAGTTGACTAATGTCGTCGTGTGCGCTAATGATTTTGAGATTTGAGATATTTCTGAGGCGTTATTGTGTTAATCACCTTTCGACGCCTTTCGTTGATCTTTTGTTGTGTCTCTCTTTCCTTTTTGTTTTGTTTTTGTTTAAGGACAAACAATGCTTTAAGTTAGGGGGATTTGATAAACGCGCATTTTACACGTTTATTGTTGATGTTTAAAGATGATTTTAGATCAATAAAGTGCGTTTATATCTTGGATCTCAATGCTTTTACATATTTTTGGAAGATACTGCTCTTGGGTTCCTTTTTGGTTTTTGTAAGCTTATAAGTTGAAAACCGAAGCATGGAACGAAGCACGAGCAAAAGAAGGCTGAAAACAATGCCTAGCGACCGCCCTCGCATCCGCTAGCCCGAGCCGAGCACAATATATGTCTGTGGCTGAAGCCTCGCGACCGCCTAGCGACCGCCAGGCCGGCCGTGAGGAATCCACAAGACAGCCACTCCCAACGACCGCGAGGCGTGCCGCGAGCTACTCGGCGTCGAAGAAAAGTCGCCCGATTTCTCGTGATCATGGCTAGCGACCGCGAGCGGTCGCTGGCTTACCTAGCGGCCGCCAAGTCAAGTCGCATGGCGAAGAAGGCGCTGCTGAAAGTTCGCTTAGCGACCGAGCTCGTGACCATGAGCTTGGGCCGTAGCGCGTGAAGGCCCAAAATTGGGGTTTCGGCTTTGCTATAAATAGGGCATCGCCATCTCAAGGCCGGTGCGATTTTGGACGTTTTTCCTCAGTTTTTCATTATTTTCCATAGATTTTCACTTTAGCTTTGATTTAGATTCATTCTAGTATTAGTTTTCCATCATTCTACACTTGTTCTACGCATTGTTAACGCTTTGGAACGATTACGTCCGAAGGAATTCCATCATTTTCCCGTTTTCCGTTGAAGTTGGGATTTGAACCCAACGATTGTTCTTCAAACGCTACATCACGGGGTTTATCAATTTAATTTCTGTTTTTATGGTTAATTCGTATTTTATTCCATTTATTATGTCTAGCTAATTTCTATTCTAATCCTAGGGTTTGCATGATTATCCTATATGTTTGATTCCTGCTATTGTTATTTACCTTCCTGGCATTGATTCATGATTCTTGGTTCTTAATTATATGTGTTGATTTCTGATCAATCTTGATGCATATCATAGTTGCCAGTTAATTACTTAACCGTTTTAATTGTCAATCGATCTTGAATGCATGATACGGATTAGCCTTGAGTCGTAGCTGAGATAGGAACATTCGTAGGAAGCATATTCTTTGTGATCCTTTTGGAGTTGCTTATTTTCCTCTAGAGACGTAACAGTAATAGGGAAAATTAGTAATCAACTGCCACAATTGTCGTAACTGAAATTGTTTGTTACATATGTGATCTTCCATCTTGTTTGGATTAAATTGGCTAATAGGAAGCAGGATAAACATACGTTGTGGGTAGGATTAATGCATCCCTATGGTTAGTCTTTATCTCTTATTATCTCTTTGAGTTTTTATTGCTTTAGTTTATTTTCAAGTTGTTACCTTTGCTTTGGATTTAATATCTGAAGCCCTAATATCTTTCAAACCAAATTCTGTTGCTTGGATAATGATGAATTATTGTTGAGTTAGCTTCTGTGTTTTCGTGTTACAATCCCTTTGGATACGATACTCGTCTTACCTATATACTTGCGTTTTCGTGTTAGAAAAGTGAGCGATCAAATTTTGGCGCGTTGTCGGGGATTGTTAAGATCACATAGGAATAATTTGACGATTTGGAGTTATTAATTCAAGTTATATATTATTATATTTATTTATTCTTGTCAGAGTTAAGCTCTCTCTTTTTCTCCAGGTAGTTTATGATCACAAGGTCCCAGGGACCTCCTGAGCAAACTCTTGACCCAGAAATCGAAAATTCCCGAATGAGAAGGAGACGAGAAAGAAGGAGGCAAGCCATGGCGGCGAATCCGAACAACGGGGGTGTTCCTCCCAATGGGGGTATACCTCCTGAGCAAGCTGCACGTGTAATACCCTAGATTCTCATAGCTATGATTAAGCGCTAAGTACGTAATTAATTAGAAATTAATTACGTGGTGACTAGGAACAATGCATCCTCGGATAAGATTTTATAAAGTTCTAACTTAAAGATTTATCTTAGAATTTTCTGATTGATTAATTTAACAATGAATTTCAATTCATTGTTCTAATTCAACGTTGTTTTAGAAAGAGTGATTTATGAAAGTTTCAACTCGTTAGAAATTTCTATATTTCTATTTGAATCATCATGAGTTAATAATTTCAAAAGTTACATCATATCATTATTTTTGAGCTTATATAATAGTTAAAGAACATTCTTGAATAATGTAGCTTCTCAAAGAAGCTAAAAGATTAGCTTATGTTGAAAGCCATTTAATAGCTTATGAAATAAGCTATAGAATCTTCTAGAAATGGAAAGCTTCTTATAGAAACCTTAAATAGTAACTAAGACCTTTATATATATATATATATATATATATATATATATATGTGTGTAATTAACTTCCTAAAGATTTTACTCCACCATTTTCTCTCCTTTTTCTCCAAAAATTTCGAAACATACACACTGCACACACCACCGAAAATTCTCTCTTCCAAGCTCAAGATCCGGACTTCCAAACCTTTTCAAATCGGTAGATCAACGTCTTAAGAAGGTAAACTACTAATCTTATTCAAGTTTTGAAGTGAAAACCAAAGAGAAAACCCATCCCCAAACCCCCATATGGTTCGGCCATTTTGGCCCTTTTCTTACGGGTTTTTGTTCGTCAATTTTAGTTGATATATGAATAGATCTACCTATTAGAAGTGTTATTATGTGAAGAAACAAAGAAAAATCTCCTCTTTGAACCTCACCATTTTCGGCCCTCTTGAACAAATTTGGGGAAAAACGTTGATCTTTTATTTTATGCTTCAATTGATGCTAGATCTAGTGATTATACTCGAATTGTGGGTTCATGTATCAATTTTCATGAAAAACCTAAACTTTAGTAAAGAACCCTAATTCTTATGTTGAGGAATTGTTGATGATTTCTTGAATCAAGCTTAGATCTATGAAATTAAAGACGTTTGAGCATGTTTAGAGTCGATTTCGGAAATAAAAATCGAACCCTCCATTTTTCTTTTGTTGACCGAAAACTATGGCCATGATTTTAAGATGTTTTGGATTTGATTTGTTTACAATAAGCTTGTAGCTATGTAATTATATGTATATGATCTTGTTTGGCAAAAGAAATTGGACTTAAATCGACTCGAGTGAAAACCCCCAATTTATTATACTTATGGAGTCTTGAGAAATTATGGATTTGATTTTATTTGAGTTGTTTAATTTCATAAGTATGATCTAGTATATGAAAATAGCTTATTTTGAATTATTGGGATTTTTCTAGACTATTGTGAAAAATTTAGATTTCGTTAGTTTGCTAATTTGCAAAGGATGTTGTGATATTAACTTGATATTTGGAATTTGATTTCAAAACATAGATTCTTTTGATTATATAGCTTGATCAAAACTTACTTGATCAAAGTTTCCAAAGGAAAAGATTTGAAAGTTAAAGATCTTATTATAGAATATGGCATTCCTTATATATATAAGGAGTTGAAAGATTCAAGTTCTTACAAAATACTTTTCAATACATTGAATAGTTTAGTTTTGGATGCATTGACCTAGTAGAGCTTAGCTTAGTCATAGTATATCGAGAGAGTTTTAGTAGAGGCTCAAGAGTTAGAAACTCTTAGTTCTCTTTCTCTTATATATTTCTCTTATCTCTTTTTAAGGAACAAGTGAAGCGAATAGAGATCGAGAAAGGAAAGAGAGAAAGTCTCGAGTAAGCAGATTTCGGTGGGCTTTCTAAACTAAAATATATGTGTGCACAAGTTTATGATAATGAGCATGTGAAATTTTATAAAGTTAATTGACTTACTTTTTGAGCATATTGCATATTGCCTATCTACGAGAGAATAGCGATATCGGCCATATGCTAGGCGAGTCGCTAGTAAGGGTTTGTGTACAGGTGGCCTTTGGCGAGGTGTTTGAGAATGAGGCCTGTTTCTCAACACAAGAGTGCGTAGATATGGTGTTTATTTAAGATTGTCTGCGAGACATGTTATGATTTAAATTGTTATACGTGCATTGATCATGAAGTAAGTAATTTCTTAAAGCATGATTCATAGGATATTTCTTAAAATCTCAATGAATCTAAGAAAGTGGCAAGTCGATTATATAGCTCTAAGAGCATGTTTGATTGTTTTCGGCAATTGCCCATCGAGTGCATCAAGTACTCATGCCTGCATGTATTTCTAAATGTGCGGGTAGGCGAGGAGATGACAATGGAGATTGAATCTTGGCGAAGACCAATTTTGTAAATTCTATGTTTTGCCACGAGTTTATGTCTCACACATAAACTCGGCTACTCTTCTCGCCAACTCATTCTGATTATAAAATCTTGCATAGTCAGTCTTGATGGGTTTGAACATTTGATGAACAAGTATGAATTTATGTCAAGTATCATGGTATCGGTTGCTAAGCGAGGGTTTGATTAATATTCTACTTTGTTCATTAGGATAATCACAGATTCAATGACTTCCCTCTCTTTAAAAGGATAACTGTTTATATCTGTGAGTTATATGATTTTGATGTGTTATGATGTAGAGTTCTGATGGGTTAGACATTTGATAAATGATTACAAACATTGAGTCAAGGATTATTGCACTCACTTGCTAAATAGTGATTAAATGAATGTTCGACTTTTGATTATTAGTTGATCATAAGTTCAGAGACTCGTCTTTCTTTGGATTTTAAATTATTTATAACTGCGAGTCTTTTGAAATAGTTAGTCATTCCATTTCCTTCCACCCGTCGCACTTCAGTTAATCAGTTAATCCGAGATTAGATAAGTCGGGGTGTGACAAAGACGTCTGTTGGCGAGTTTACAGATCTGCGCCGGATGGCGAACATGGGACTCCTTGTCGCCTCCCGAGGCGAGACCTCACGAACTACATGTACCGACCTCCCACCGAGCAATTCGAGGAGGCGGATGGGGCCCGGAGGTGAATGCAAATAACTTCGAGTTAAAGCCGGCCCTAATCAGCATGGTTCAAGGAGAACAGTTTGGAGGAGGAGTGACGGAAGATCCGAATGCTCATCTGGAGACATTCTTAGATATATGTGACACCATCAAGAAGAATGGGGTGCCACAAGACACGATCTGGATGCGCATGTTTTGATTCTCTCTGCGAAGCCAGGTGAAAGATTGGTTCAAAAGCTTGGACCGAACCGGGATAGATAGTTAGGGGAAACTTTGCGAGAAGTTTCTTTCGAAATATTTTCCACCGGCAAAAGCGTAGAAGATAATAGCCGAGATCTCCCATTTCTGTCAACAAGGAGACGAGACACTATTTGAGGCATGGGAGAGATTCAGAGGCCTATTGAGAAGATGCCCACAACATGGATTCACCAAAGAGCAACAGATCACACAATTCTACAGTGGATTGACGCTTCACACGAGGAGCATTGTAGATGCGTCGGCAGGGGGATGTTTATTGAACCGCCGAGTAGAGGAGGCCAGCCGCATCATAGAATAGATAGCGGCAAATAGTTATCAATGGCCGATGGAGAGGACGCTAGTGGTCAAAGCAATTGCTGTAGAGGTTGACTCGAAATACGATGATCTCATGGAGAAGTTTACTCTTTTGAAGAGTCAGATCGAGACGGAGGACGTGAATTTCATAAATCAGAAGAATCGTCCTATGGGAAATCCGGCATACCATCCGAACAACAGGAATCATCCTAATTTGTCGTATGCCAACTGATAATTTTCAACAACCTCCAAAGAGCTTCATTGCGCGAGAATGGTATGATTCAAGAACCGAAGAAGCGAGCTAGAGGATATGATCGTGATTGGTTGTGAGCAACCAACAATGGCGACTCAGCGTAATTCGTTCATCGATGCTTCGGTCGAGAGGATAACACGGTTGGAATCCATCAGGCGAGCCATGGGCAAACACATGAAGATGATGGAGAATCAAATCGGTCGATAAGCGCACAACAAAATGCCTGACCAAAGACGGGCCAATTTCCGAGTAATCGGAAGTAAACCCAAAGAATCAGTGCTTTGCTATCCATTTGAGAAGTGGAAAAGCGTATCAGAACCACCCGAACGATGAAGGAGCAATAGAAGAGCACCTCGCGATAGAGCTCGTGACCCCGAGCCCGGCCACGAGACATCACGCGTCCAGTCATTCCGAGGAGCATGCGAGCGATCCCGCGGTCGCAAGGAAAAATGGAGCGACCGCGAGAGATCATGCAAAGGGCCAGGGGAAAGAGGCCGCGACCGCGAGCCCGGACGCGAAGAAGAAAGCCGAAGTAGTGCAGGTCCTTAGCGACCGCCCTCGCGATCGCGAGGATGACCGCGAGGCACGCCCAGTGCCGAAATTTCCGACGTATACCCCTCCGGTTCCGTTTCCAAGTCGACTAGCTAAGTCGAAATATGACGAGGAGTTCGACAGATTCAAAGAGATATTTCAAAAAGTGAATATCAATCTACCTCTCTTTGAAGCACTCCGAAACATGCGGGATATGTGAAGTTTACGAAGATGCATTAGCAAGCAAAAGAAATTGGGTAAATTTGAAAAAATTAACCTATCGAAAAATGCGACCATCTTACAATGAAGTTGCCTCTGAGCGAGAAAGATCAGGGAGCTTCACCTTTGGAGTGTGAGATTGCCGAGCACACATTCCCCAATGTGTTGTGCGATTTGGGAGCAAGCATCAATCGATGTGTTGAATGTATTCAACCGCCTAGAGCTAGGGAAGATGAAGCCGACAAAGATATCATTGATGATGGTGACGGTCGATCACATACCCAAGGGAATTGTTGAAGATGTGTTGGTAAGAATTCGGGACTTTGTCTTTCCTGCGATTTTGTTATATTAGACATACCCGAATTGACATCGACCACTAATCTTGGGTAGACCTTTTCTAGCAGCAGTCATGCTTTGATTGATGTGCGGGAAGGTGACCTCACGTTTCGTGTCAATGATGAGGAGCTAAAGATTTCAATATATGACTCCATCAAGCAACACGATAGTTAGAGCCTGAAAATTGCTATTCGATCACTACTGTTACTGCTAGTCAAGTCTCGCACTCGAACGGTAACCGACCAGTCGATGAAGATGCTAGAAAGAAGAGATGGACTCGGAATGGAACTCCGAGTGATTCGCTTACGTTTGGAGGAAACCACTCTTACACTAAATGGTGGTGCATTGTCGATGCTAAGTCAAGAGGCGAAAAAGTTTGGAAAGACCACGGTTGACAAATCGCCCGATTGATGAGAGGTACCGTCGAGCTAGCGACGATAAATCTAGCACTGGTTGGGAGGTAACCCAACATTTTACGTGCTTTAGGTTTTTATGTTTTGTTTTTCTTGTTTTTCTTTGTCGTGTCGTGTCCTTTGTGTTTGTTTTTTAGTCCCAAGGTTTTTAATGGCTTTATATATATTAAAAAAAAGCTACCTAGCGACCACCCTCGCGACCCGAGCGAGTGGTCGCGAAACGGGCGAGAGCGCTTTGGGGCTCGAGAAAACATTACTCGACATTTGGGCATACCTCGCGACCCATGAGCCCGCCATGAGGCATGCCCCGACCCATACGGATCGTCCGTGTGTTTTGAATGCATTTTAACCCCCCTTCCCCCATTTTTGCCACACACACATGAAAACTTCAGCAAATACACCCTCTCCAAACACCAAAACCCTAGTTCTTTACTTTGCTTGAAATTTCCACATCTAATCCACTCAAGGTATGCTACATTTACTTAATTCTTCTTGAATTTAAGCTCTTTAGCATGGTTTGGTGGCATTTTGTCCATATTTTCTACTTGTTGTGGATTATTGAATATTTGAGGAACTAAGGCTTCTATTGCAAAAATTCCTTGGTGTTTGAGCATGTTTGTTTCAATGTTAGGTCTATTGATGTTCTTAGATGCATATTATTAGTTTAATTTGCCTACATTGTTGATTTGGGTTGATTTGGGTTGAAAATTTTCGAAAAAACCCTTGTTTTCTGCTGTCAGCGCGCACTTCGCGACCGAGCTCACGACCATGAGCCCACCCCGCGGCGTCTGGCAAGACTGTTGTCACGCCCTCGCGAGCTTGCTTGCGGGCGCGGGTTGATACCTCGCGACCTTCCTCGCGATCGCGAGGTTGGTCGCGGCGGCTCAGTCGGTTTTCATAAGTTTTGCATGTGCGTGCGTTTTCTCCCTCGTTCACCTTGTTAGACCATATAGGGGGAGGAATTCTACTAAGTTTAAGTTCGGGGGATGTCTATATATTGCTATGGGTTGCCGTTTTCTTTCGCTTTCCTTTGTAATAAGTACATGAGCTAACGTTGACTTATCTTTAGGTACATTATGTCACGTGAACACGGCCATAAACGAAAGGGCAAGGAGGTCGCCTCCTCCTCACATGATGAAACACATGATGAATTCGACCCCGAAACCTTTGGGGTGTGATTGCCAACTTCCTCGTCGAGGATAGATGGAGAGATTGGTGCAACTACGGCACAAGCACTCACGATTTATGTGCATAGAGACGTGCCAAGCCATGGGGATAGCCAACGATGTCACGTGGCTAGCGGAGAGGGCCGGTTTATACTCAGTTATCACGGCCAACTATATGACATACCGCATCCTCACTCTGGAGTTCCTGTCGACCATCCGAGTACACAAGTCACATGGGTCGCCGGACTATATTACTTTCCACATGGACAATGAGCCCCGCCAACTCTCAGTGGATGAACTGAATGGTATCATAAATGGTGATCCCGAGGGTCAATACATCGGAGATTTAGAGACCTCGACACAGAATGCGTACCTTTGTTCGTGGACACAAATCTCGAGCAGAACCCGTCATATGACGCCTCCAGAGCCAAGGCAAGTTCCATACGGAACCCCACGGTATGCTACTTTCACCGCCTGCTCACCTTCACCATCCATGGCCGTAGCAATGCCGCACAAGATACTCTCGAGGATATGAGTCTCTTGATTGGGCTGCGACTCAACAAAGTTGCATGCCGGCATGTTCCTGGCACTTTCGGATCTGGCGAGGTCACGGGAAGCATGGATATGCATAGGAGGATTCGTTACCCTCATTCTTTGATTTCTTCTGGGTGACGATTCGTGAGAGTCCTATCTCAAGATATCTTCTGGACAAGCCACAATACATATATCAGGCGTTCTTGAAGAGACACCCGAGCCGTTACCTCCGGGTTGCTATATGACAAGCACGGCGATCATCGCCGCCCAACACGGATCTCACGGTTTAAGCGGTTGGTGCGCAGAGGCTAATGGAACTTGCGCTCGGTCTTCACTATTCATGGGTTCGCGCTTGAATGCGCAAGAGAGATCGAAAGCGGCATGAGGAGAAGCCGAGCAAGAGGAGCAAGCCGGGCGGATGTGGCACCCGATACAAGGCGGTATATTGCACCCGCCACCCATTCAAGGTGACCCCGAATATATGGCGCATGGATCGCATAGATGGTCGACTTGACCACATTGTACGCGACATCCATTTTGCCCAAAGAAGCAGCCCATTCGAGCAACAGCAAGAAGCTCCTCGCCCAACACCAAGCACATCAAGAGCACCAAAGACAAATGATGGAGATGATGCGAGAGGTGGGATCGATGGCAAGGATTCTATCCGCCCGTCGAGTGGCGTGGCATCACGAGTAAGGTCTCTACCAACTACTCTTTTATGCAAACCTTATGCCTCCATTTCCACTGTTTACAATAAGTTTGGGGAGTGGGCGATTTTGGTTGGTTGAGAGTCTGTTTATGTTTTTATGTTTTCTTGTAAAGTTGTTATGCTTTGGGGCTTTTGTCGTTTCTTTGTTTTGTTGTGTCTGTCGATCAACGAGTTAAGTGAAATGTGTTAATACATGTTGCCAATGATGATAGAAATTTTCTGAAAATGTTGTTGATAGTGCACATGATATGTTAGGAAACGAAGCATGAATGACTTGAGATTGTTTAGCTTGTTGTTTTTCACCATTTGCTTAAAACCGTGAGACTTGAGCTTTACTGTATATACATCTTATTACAGTTTCTTTTAATTGTGTGATATCGTGCATGTAATTATCTTCTAGAACTTGCCATTTTTCTGTGTCGAGGCTGCAATATGTGTTTTGAATATGGAAAGGATAAAAGGCCATCTTTGCTAAACCACATATTTACCCAAACACTAGCCCAATGATATATATCGTTTGTCACCTTCTTTGAGCCTTTATTAAACTTTATTCTTTCGATTAACCGGATGATAGGAGGTGAGGATGGATATGGGAATCAAATGGGAGGAAAATTGGGTTTTGATATTCTAAGTTGGGATAAAAGATAAAGAATGGTACCCGTGTGAAAAAGAATAGATCCTATAAGCTCTATTATAAAGCCAAGAAAAGAAAAAATTTGTGAAAAATGTGAGCATAAAGGAAGTCAATTATCATATTTTATGGTACCATGAGTTGCATAAATGATTGAATTAGCATGTTGGAAAGAAAAGGGGAAATGGACAAAGTCTATAAGAGTTGAATGTATAAATGGAGGTACTTGGAGGTATATGTGAGTCACTTAGCCATATATTATCCTACCTTAACCAATGTGCCTACATTACAACCTATGAAAAGTCCTTTTTGATCCTAATTTGAACGCATTTGATGTGGTGGAGATATTAGAGAAATGGCAAGCCTATGGTGAGATTTTGCATTGCATTGATTATTGAGTTTATACCGTCCTTTATTTCTTTATGAGTTGAGTGTACTCTATATATTACGCACATGCCGTTGTGAGGTGGAATTGAATGAGATTTTGCTTTCAATGGTTGTACATTGTCGAGTTGACTAATGTAATCGTAATGCGCTAATGATTTTGAGCTTTGAGATATTTACGAGGCGTTATTGTGTTAATCACCTTTCTTGGCTCGTTGATCTTTTGTTGTATCTCTCTTTCCTTTTGTTTTGTTTTTGTTTGAGGACAAACAATGCTTTAAGTTTGGGGTTTGATAAACGCGCATTTTACGTATATTGTTGATGTTTAAAGATGATTTTAGATCGATAAAGTGCGTTTATGTCTTGGATCTCAATGCTTTTGCATATTTTTGGAAGATCTTGCTCTTGGGTTCCTTTTTGGTTTTGTAGGCTTATAAGTTGAAAATCGAAGCATGGAGCGAAGCACGAGCAAAAGAAGGCTGGCAGGGGCCTGCGACCGCCCGCGCCGCTAGCCAGTGGCGAGCACAATATATGAATCGAAGCCACCGCGACCGGCCTAGCGACAGCTAGGCCGGCCGCGAGAAATCCACAAGCGCTGCACTCCCGGTGACCGCGAGGCGTGCCATGAGCTACTCGGCGTGCGAAGAAAAGCTTTACCCGATTTCGCGATCATGGCTAGCGACCGCGAGCAGTCACGAAAGCTTACCTAGCGGCCGCAAGTCAAGTCGCAGCGAAGAAGACGCGCAGCGAGTTCGCTTAGCGACCGAGCTCATGACCATGAGCTCGGCCATGGCAGCAGTGAACACCCAAAATTAGGGTTTCGACTTTGCTTATAAATAGGGCATCGCCTCGCCCCCAACCTTCCCGGTGCGATTTTGGGCGTTTTCCTCGGTTTTCATTATTTTCCATAGATTTTCACTTTAGCTTTGATTTAGATTCATTCTAGTATTAGTTTTCCATGTATTGTTAATGCTTTGGAACGATTTCATCCGAAGGAATTCCATCGTTTTCCCGTTTTCCGTTGAAGTTGGGATTTGAACCCAACGATTGTTCTTCAAACGCTACATCACGGGTTTTATCAATTTAATTTGTTTTTATGGTTAATTCGTATTTTATTCCGTTTATTATGTCTAGCTAATTTCTGTTCTAATCCTAGGGTTTGCATGATTCTATCCTATATGTTGTGATTCCTGCTATTGTTATTTACCTTCCTGGCATTGATTCATGATTCTTGGTGCTTAATTATATGTGTTGATTTCTGATCAATCTTGATGCATATCATAGTTGCCAGTTAATTACTTAACCGTTTTAATTGTCGATCTTGAATGCATGATACGGATAAGCCTTGAGTCGTAGCTGAGATAGGAACATTCGTAGGAAGCATATTCATTGTGATCCTTTTGGAGTTGCTTATTTTCCTCTAGAGACGTAACAGTAATAGGGAAAATTAGTAATCAACTGCCACAATTGTCGTAACTGAAATTGTTTGTTACATATGTGATCTTCCATCTTGTTTGGATTAAATTGGCTAATAGGAAGCAGGATAAGCATACGTTGTGGGTAGGATTAATGCATCCCTAGGATTAGTCTTTATCTCTTATTATCTCTTTGAGTTTTTATTGCATTAGTTTATTTTCAAGTTGTTACCTTTGCTTTGGATTTAGTATCTTAAGCCCTAATATCTTTCAAACCAAATTCTGTTGCTTGGATAATGATGAATTATTGTTGAGTTAGCTTCTGTGTTTTCGTGTTACAATCCATGTGGATACGATACTCGTCTTACCTATATACTTGCATGTTTTCGTGTTAGAAAAGTGAGCGATCACTCGCCCACTCCCGCGCGCACTCGCCAACTCCCGCGCGCACTCGCTCAGCCGTGCAACCAACGCTTGGTCTTTGGCGTCCGCTTCCTTCTCACCACCAAGCGACGCGCGCGCGCTCATCTCCATCCGGCGCTGGGTTTCGCCCAGCACCCAGCGCCCGCAAGCCTCGCCATCTTCGCGCGCCTCGCCATCTCAACGCGCGTGCTCATCCGGTGCTCAACTCCGAGCGCGCGCTCACCAATTTCCCTCGCGCATTCTGAGTGAGCGCCCGCTCTCCAACCGCGGGCATCCGCTCGCTCCTGCCCTCGCCCATGCTGCGCCCGCGCGCCCACTGCCATCCATCCGCCAAGCGTCGGCTCACTGCGAACGCGCGCTGCCAATTTTCCTCGCACGTTCAGCCTGAACGCCCGCTCATCCATCCGTCCGCACGCACGCTCGCCATCCAACCAGCGCTCATTTGTGAGTCAGTGCAAGCGAGTGCTCGGTCTGAACCGGCGTTCACCTTGGGGACAGAACCTCCTCGCCGCGCTCACTCACTTTCAACCGGCGCTCCCTCTCACTTAATATATAAACGTGCTAGGTCAATTATTGAGGAGTTCGGATTTTTGTTTCTTTCACCGCGCTGCTTGCAGCTGTTCTTCAAGGAGTTCTTTTCCATCCAGACGATCGAGATAGACATTTACAGTATTTGATTCTTACTTTATTTTCTGTCAATTTATGAATTCTTCCAAAACGATTTGTGTTGACTTGGATTGATAGTAATTTATCAGTTTATTCTTCATGTTGATTTTTGATCGATTAATTTACGTGTTGCTTCTGAATTATTGTTGGATTGAATTAGATAATTGACTTTCATTATTGGTTGCTTGATTTAATCTATCTTATTCTATGCATCTGATATCGGATGTTAGTTATATGTTGAATCAATCTTCAGGGAATTTCATTGCTTCGTGTTTGGTGATCTAGGTTAGTTTGTTCTATGCTTACCTTCCTGTTTTCGTGCTTTCGTAGCTTATCAACTAGGGATTGACAACTCCTAGTTAGATTTCTTGCTTTAATTTATATTTGCTTCCAGCTTTTCAATTCCTGTTGTTCTAAAACCTATGTTGGTATTAGAGTGATAGGATTTATCGCTTTATGTGTTTGACACGAACAATAAGCCCTGTTAAGTTTTCCTTGAGAGACGACTAGGGTTAACTTTCCCTACTATAACACTTCATTCGATTATGAGTCAATTAAGAGTATACTTTTAGTTGAAACATGCATCATAAATACAAGATGAGAGAAAATTAGAATTATTCTTTTTTTATGTGACTTTTGAAAATTTCAATAAAAAATAGGAAGTGAATTTTTGCAGTATTCTCCATAGATTGCTCTCACTCGGCATTGGAGAATTGGAAACCGAGATACAATCCAGAAGATCAAAGCTGGAGTCTGTCATCGATCTTTTATCCGAGAAATTTGCAGGTAAACATGAGTAAACACCAATGTATTGCAATTAATTATGTAGATGCATGCTAGGTATATAATCAATGTATGGTGAATTAAACATCCAAGATAGATCCTCGAGAGAGGGTAAAATCAGATTTTCCTACATAAGAAGTAGCAAGCTGGTGTGAAAAAGTAAAAACAGAAACTGATGGGAGATGCCCAGATGGCGTCAGCTATCACAGAAGGAAGAAATGCTCCGAGCAACTTCAAAAGAAAAGGTCTTTTGAGAACCTCATTTGTAGGAACCAGGCCCCAGACAGACAAGTGGGACCCGACTGAGATGAATGAAAAACGGGAGCAGTTAAAGATGTAGTTTGTCATGTAGTATTACTACCTGATGGACTTACATAATGCACCCGACATCATGACTGACGGCTTCAGAAACATCCTGCTCGAATACAAGGATACCTTGTAGACAAGTTTGTCAACTGTGTGGCTAGACAATATTTCATCATATCTACCCCTCCAAAAGCAAGTTTGTGCCACCTCCAATGATAGGCAATCTTATGGATCGAGCCCAAATCGAATGTGAATCCATGATTGCTACTGAAGTAACTAATGCTATTGACTTGTTTTTGAGTTAGGTGTTTATGTTATAGGTTCAGTAGTGGAACTACCAGCTTAAACAGACCCAAGACTGAAGAAGTTCAAGCAATACTGAGAGTGAGTCATACTGATAGGAGTATCAATATCGGCTGGCGGTGATAGCTCAACTAAAGGCGTGTCTTGAAGATTGTGGAGGCCGGTGATGTCTAAAGATTATAGTCTGCGATCGCGATGATCGAGTTCTTTGGAGTAAAGTCAAAGACTGAAGACTAAGTTGGAAGACTAAAGCCTAAAGATCGAAGAATGAAGATTCAGCGCTGAAGGACGAGAAGGAGTTAGGATATGACTAAGTGTCATATCAAGCAACAGACTGTCCTTGCGGAAGTCAAAACTGAGTGCCAATAGTCAAAGTTGGATACCAGAAGTCAAAGCAAACTATCAGGAGTCAAAATTGATATGCAGGAGTCAAAGTTTCCCTTCGATAGTCAAAGCTGACTATCAATATCTACGTCTGACTAAATGCATCATACTAACTCAGGAGTTCTAAACTGACAAAAGACATAGTTCAAACTGCTGATGAAAAAGAAATACAACCTTGACTGGCCCAACCTGAAGTTAATGCTAACAAAACACGGAGTCAACTCAACTGGAGAAACACAAAAGGATTTAAGCTTTAAGTATTTGGCTCACCACGTGTAGTAGTGTATCTGCAGAAGATCCTGACATGCCATCACATATTTTCATAATTACAGAGCTATAGTGTACGATGATGCAACCTTTGTCAGAAGACTTACGAGGATTCTCAACGGCGAGAATTCAGACGACAAATAGAAGGATTAGAATGGAGTCCCTCCAACGGCTCTATTCTTATTCTTCTCTATATATATATTGGGTAGAATCCAACCTTTGAAAGTTACCGAAATGCTGAACAATTGAAATCTCAAAGTATTCAAGCTCAAAGTTCAAAGTCAATCAAATAGTGATTTCAAAGAATGAAGAATTCATTGTATCAGTAAATCTCAAGAGCTCATATATACTTATCAACTCGAGACTTCAACATACACTTTCTTACATCTAGGATATTCACTTGGTATATCTTAAGCCTAAATATCCTAAGTTTATCATATGTGATAACTCAGATCTCTAATTGGAAAACAACTATACAAAACCCTCCATAGTTGACTAGTAGTATGAGAAAGTAAGCAACAAAGTGTTAGTTGATGAAAGCTAGATTTTCTAGCACCCGTAAGCTAGAGGTTAAGTCGACTGCGTCTTGAAAGAAGTTAGTGGTTCCTAGCACCAGCAAGTGTAGGAGGAACACCATGTTAGACGGGATACTGTAAGGTGACCTCGGTATCTAGGTTTAATCTTGTACCCGTAAACAAGACAAATCCGAAGTTAGTGAATTGACTGAGCAATCAGTTCATGGACGTAGGAGTTGATCTCTCCGAACCACGTAAAACTCAACGTGTTATTTACTTTCAACTCTACTTTAATATTGTATTTTATTGAAGTTTCATCAGCATCACACAGCAGCACAACATTGTTTTGAAACCCTCTATCAGTATCAGTTCGACACTGAAGAGATATAAACTAAAGTCTGACTAATCAATATTCGACTAAGTGTTTAAACCTGAGTCTCAATTTTCTGTAAGAAAAATCAGTAACCACCACGTTCCACACGTACATCAGTATCAATCTAAATGACTTGTTATCTTAGCAGTCAGTAGGTTTGCTAACTGATATCACTCAGTACAAGACATTCCATATTTGAACTAACTAGCAGTACTAATACTAGTACTGGACTGCCAATTACCAAACCAATTGCTATCAGCAAACAGTCAGTATTGTCTCCGAAAAAAGATTTAAATTTGTCTAACTGGTGTATTCCCCCATATACTAGTATGTACCCAGCGGGACCCATCATCTTGATAAAGAGTTAGGGCTCTGCTTAAGCACGTATCTTTGATGTTACAAGAAATTCTCATGTATAGGATTGATATAATCTTCTTGGCACATAGGTTTCCTAAGATAGTACACATGACTGAATCTTTATGATTCATAATTCTTTTATCCTAAATCGCGATATCAATTGGCGAATCAACTTCGTAAGAAAGCATTGATTTTTTTATCATCAACTGTATTGCTCAATATGGATCCACTCCATTGATTGAGAAATTTATTGCTTCAATCTTTGCTTAGATTTTAGAAATTCTTGGAGCTTGGATGTAGCAAATCTTCTAATCCTTTTCTACTGAATGCAAAACAATTTATAAAAAATAACCAAAAGGTTTCAGAATAACATTTATCGAACTTCAATAATCAAACCTTATTTACAAGGCAAAAGCAATTCAACCCTTATTCACAAGGCAAAAGTCATATACAAATGTAAAGGCTACGAGTTCCTTTAACAATTTATAAAAAATAACCAAAGGGTTCGATAATTGAGACTTGATACAACCTTCGTCACAATAACATACAAAATATTCGTAATATTTAACGATGGGTTCGAAAGCATGTGAATGCATATATGACGATATGCACCCAAGGGTTCTTTCTTTCAAACATAATAAATACCAAAAGACCCCTGACTACTCAACATCTCCGCTCCATCACCATCATTACTATTTCAATCGCACATTTAAAACAATATGCGGTCGAGTACAAATAATGCACTCAGTGGCTCATGCCAAAATAATTTATCACAGTTTGAATTACTCTGCCCCATCACAGTAACACACGAGGTTTTAATTTGAAATACTCGTGCTTACTAAATATTTTCTGTCATTTTCAATAAATATCGCTTGGCCAAGCATTTTTCACGTATGTATGATCCACATCCACCACAATAATTCATCCAACAATAATTCCCGCGCTGGAGAGGAGGCCTCCTCTCACAGACGCCGTGACCGGCCGAGCACCCTTTCAGCACACAGTCACAAATAATCAGTGCACAAAATCCAGGCCATCTCAGCACAGGATACGAATTCTCCATCATTCTTGGGGGTACTTCCAAGAATACGAATTCAAGCATGTCATAAAGTGGGGGCTACCCAACATTATGCATCAACAATCATGGATTGGATACATACATAAAACATAAATATTTTGGGCAGGTAATTAAATAAATCAGTTCATAATTATTTGCTTGCAATAAAGCATCATAAATAAATTATTTGGTAAAATTCTACCAGTTTGAGTATAGTAAAGCCCACCTTGACTTTTAAACTTTGAATCTCGGTACGCGTGTTCTTCTCCTCGTTGCGCGTGAGTTTCACGTCCCACCTTTACGCAAAAATTTACGTTTAGCACGTTGGCACGCTTTTCGAGATTTTCAAAGTTCGTTCAACTTTGATAAATAAAATAATTCGAAGTTCTAATAAATTCTATACGTAGAAACGATGTATTTTAATAAAAATAATTCTCGTATATCGAGAAAGACGTAATATGATCTACAGTCTCATTTTAACCTTTTAGGTTAAATAATCAACGTATAAACGTTATTCAAAACAAGGATTTCAATCATGAAATCTTTTCTCACAATTGAGATATTCAGATAAAAGTAATACGTTTTTCATGTATTAGAATATTTAACGAACGTAGTTCGTTTGTCAATTTCGAAAGTCAACCATTTTGACTTTTCTTAATAATTTCTTTAATAATCACATATTAATATTCTAATTCAATATAAATCGATTTTAATCGATTTCTTTTCATAAAGCTCTAATTATCGATTTTCACACGAATCGATAAACTTGATTAATATTTTCTTTCAATATTAATCTTTAATACATTTAAGCATTATTTACGCTTTTAACGTTATTTAATATAACGTTTCGTCGTAAACATAATATTCTATGTTTAATAATTCTAAAAAATTCAATCATGTCTAATATAATATTTTAGACATATAATAAATTATTGTCTTGATTAAAAAGGATTTAAAATCCTTAATAAAAAATCAATATAGCTCACGGTTATGAGCTATAATTTCCAAGCTTGTTATAAAAAATTCTCTAAATTCATATAGTGTATTATCTTACACTATGATCATTAATAAGTATTAATATCACTATAGAAAAATTTGGAACATACCTATATACATACTATAGGCTCACGATTCTTTCTTAAAAATTAACCAATAATTATTCTAAAATTCTAATAAATTTTATAACACTTAAATATTATCTTATATCATTATTCCACTATAATACACAACATAATCAAACTATACACCCAAGAATATCAATATGTAGCTCACGGCTACTATGCTTCATAAACCATAAAATTTTATAAAAAATCCTATAAAATTACATTATACTTAAATACTATCATATAGCACTAATACATCATAATATTACATAATAACACATTACAAACCATTAAATCTAAGGCTATAGTTCTCGGCTATTTTAAGATTAATTAGGTATTTATGTCCAAAAATTCTAATAAATTCCAACATCAACTAATTTATACCCTAGATCAACAATATGCTATTATATTATTCAAATAAAATTTATACACCAAAGATACCAACATAGCTATTCTCGGTTATTTTGAAAACTATAGCAAATGGTTTTTCAAAATTTCCAAGTAATTATCATGCACTCCTACAACATCATTATCAATAATCCAACATCAAAACATATCTAGCAATTTTCGATCATCACTAGGATATTTAAAATAAATTGCTTAGCTTAAGAAATAAATCACTTATGTAACATATCAACATATATAACATAATTTCTAAGCTTATAAACATGCTAGCATGATTTTTCACAATTAATACATGCTTGGAAAAATAATTTGAACCATTGGATTATTGAAAAGCTTAGGTATAATCGAAGCTCGTTCGATATCTAACCTTGATAACGGTGTCGATTGGTTGTAGGGTGATTAAAGATCAAAGCTTTTGGAGATGGAAATGAAGAAGAAAGCTTTGGGTTTCTTAAGAAATGCTCTCGGCAGTGTGTTTGAGAGGAAGAGAGATGTAATGTGATGTGTTTCAAGACTTATACATAATATATTCATTAAATGAATTAATCCACACATCTTCCTCTCTCTCGGTTCCAACACTCACAAATTAAAGTTTTGGAAGCCCTTTCAATTTATTCATTATGACTCATTAAAGAATACATCATCCACACTTACTATGTCTTACACAAAATTATTTCTTGGATAAAACAATCCTTTGAAATGGAGAAGCATAGCCGTCGACACCCTCACACCCACACAAGGAAGACACAAATTTTCTTAGAGTCAAAGCATATGTCATGCTCCAAAATATCTCTTACACATATAGTAAATACATAAATAAAGTTTTTGAAATCAACAAAATAAATTTTGTCTCACACATGCATTATTGCCGTCAACATATGTGTATAGGGGAAGAAAATTTTCAGATTTTGTGATGTATTATGCATGTGTATAATTATACACTCTATCCCAAAATTAAATTACATCATTAAAGAGAGTTGTAATAAAGCTTCCAACCTCATTTTCAACCATGCTACACGGCTATATCATCACAATTTCATCCACTTGTGTATTACTTGGTTAGAGTGTAGATAGATCCCACTTGCATGATTTAATTCAATACATAGCAAAAGCAAGCACAAATTGACGTGAATATGTTGTTCTTAAATAGCCCACGGCTATTTCTAATTTCTAAGTGTTAATATTGGATTTTTCATGCTAATTATACATATATATCATAATATATGTTTTAGATGATAAATTATATCATAGGAAAAATTATTGGAATTAATCCATATGTAGAAAACCCTAATTCTCGATTTAGGGTTTTCGAGAATTACTATTGCTCAAAATATTATTCTCAAATTTTCTAGCATTATTTCAATGCTAAATAATATTCTAATTACATAAAATAATCATAGGAATTTAAATATCATAATTCCTTGATCATTAGACTTGATTCTCAAGTCATCTCAAAACGTTAACGCTTGAAACGCCTCAAACGTTAAATATCGACTATCTCAAAATGGTCGTAATAAAGCTGTAATCACTTTATTAAATTATTCCAATAATAATGGAATTAAATTCTAAGCTTAAAACTTAGAAAATATCACGAGCATTTAATTATCGATACGTAATCGACGTTAAAATTATCTTTGTTGAAATCGTTACACATTCGTATTTCTCAATTCACATTCATTCGTGAATTGTACATAGGAATTTATTATTCCATAATAATCGAAATCGTTATTCGATAATTTATTAATCAAATTATTATAATAATATTCTAATTTACTGAAATTAATATCGTAATTAGGCGCTTAAATAATCGGGTATTACATTCCACCCCTTAAAGAAATTTCGTCCGAAATTTACATACCTCGTAAGAGATCGGGTATTTTTCTTTCATTGCGTCCTCAAGCTCCCACGTGGCTTCCTCTCGTCCATGATGTTTCCACAAAGACTTGACTAGTGGAATCGATTTATTTCGCAATTCTTGAACCTTGTGGTCTAGAATAGCCATAGGTTCTTCATTATAGCTCATATCCGGATTGAGGATCACGCCGTCTTGATGGATCACATGCTCGGATCGTACACGCATTTTCCGAGTTGTGATACGTGAAAACATTGTGCACGCTTCCCGGACTTGGCGGAAGAGCCAACCTATAGGCGATCGGGCCTATTCTTTCAAGGATTTCATAAGGTCCAATAAATCGGGTCTTAACTTTCCCTTACTCCAAACCTTATTATCCCTTTCGATGGAGAGACCTTTAAAAGACTTTGTCTCCATCCTCGAAATGCACTCGGATCTTGGCAGATCGCGTAAGACTTCGTCTATCTTGAGCTTCCTTTATTCTTTGCCTAATTTGGCGACGATCTCAATCATTTCGCTTATAGCGTCAGCCCTAGGATTCTTCTTTCACCCACTTCATCCCAAAGAAAGCGGTGATCGGCATTTTCTTCCATATAAGGCTCATAGGGCCATATCGATCGTCGCTGATAGCTATTGTTGTAGCAAATTAGATGAGAGGTAAAACCTCTTCCCATTTTGCACCTCGATCCAAAACTACAGTTCTCAACATATCTTCGAGTGTTTGGATCGTCCTTTCCGATTGTCCATCGGTTTGAGGGTGAAAAGCTGTGCTGAAATTTAATTTCGTGCCCAATTCTTTTTGCAAGCTAGTCCAGAATCTTGAAGTAAATTTTGAATCTCTATCAGATGTGATAGTTTTCGGTACTCCATGCAGCGCATAATTTCCTTTACGTCTGGTGGGCTAGCTTATCGCACTGGGTAATCTGAATTGGCAGAAAATGTGCACATTTGGTGAGTCTGTCCACTACTACCCATATAGCAGTGTTCCCTCTTTTAGACTTTGGTAAACCCGTAACAAAATCCATAGCTATATCTTCCCATTTCCACTCGGGTATTGCCAAAGGCTGTAGCTTTCCATAAGGACGTTGGTGTAATGCTTTTACTTGCTGACAAGCAAGACAGCGCTCTACAAAAGAGGCTATGTCTCTTTTCATACCTTTCCACCATAACTTTTTCTTCAAATCTTGGTACATTTTGTATCGCTGGACGGGTCAGTATAAGGTGTGTCATGAGCTTCACTCATGATTTCATTAGAAGATCGTTGTTGTGCGGGATACACAATCTTCCTTCAAATAATAAAGCATTGTCTCGGTGCTTCTTGAAAATTTTTCATCCTTCCGTCCTTACCTTGGCTCTTGCTTTTCTAACTTTTCCTCCATCCTTTGTCCTTCAAGGATTCTTTTCCTTAAGTCGACGTCAAAGTGAGTGTAGCAATACAACTCGTGATCGCCTCGGTGGTTCAATCAATTCAATCTTCATCCTTTCAAACTCTTCAATGAGTTTTTCTTCATTTGTGAGGAGACATCCCAATTTGCTTTGACTTTACGACTCAAGGCATCGGCTACAACATTCGCTTTGCCCGGGTGATAGTTTATACCACAGTCGTAGTCTTTTACCAATTCGAGCCATCTTCTTTGTCTCATGTTTAGATCTCTCTGCTCGAAAAAGTATTTTAAAATTTTATGATCGGTAAAGATTTCACATCTTACTCCGTAGAGACGATGTCTCCATATCTTTAAGGCATGCACCATCTTTGCTAGTTCCAGATCATGAGTTGGGTAATTCAATTCATGCGGTCTCAATTGTCGAGATGCATAGGCTATCACTTTTCCATTTTGCATTAACACACAGCCTAATCCATTTTGGAAGCATCTTGTATAGACCACGTATTCTTTATCTCGCTCGCGCTAATCTGAGGCGAGAGTTAACTTTTCCTTGAGCTTCTGGAAATTCGCCTCACACTCATCAGTCCATGTGAATTTAATTCCTTTTCTGAGTAGTTGGGTTATTGGTCTTGCTATCTTCGAGAATCCTTCAATGAATCTCCGATAGTAACCTGCCAATCCCAAGAAACTTCTAATTTCATTTTGTGTCTTTGGCGATTTCCATTCTTGGACTGCTTCTACCTTGGCTGGATCAACTTTAATCCCTTCGGCTGACACTATGTGTCCAAGGAACATTACTTCCTTTAGCCAAAATTCACACTTGCTAAATTTAGCAAAAAGTTGTTCATCTTTTAAAGTTTGCAGCACTGTCCTGAGGTGTTCCTTGTGTTCGTCTTCATTTTTCGAATAGATGAGGATGTCATCTATGAAGACTAAAACAAATTTGTCTAAGTATGGGTGGAACACCCTATTCATGAGATCCATGAATACCGCCAAGATTAGTTAATCCGAATGGCACAACTATAAATTCATAGTGGCCGATCTCGCTCGAAAGCGGTCTTTGATACATCTTCGTGTCGCACTTTAAGTTGATGATAGCGACTTGAGGTCGATTTTCGAGAACACGCTAGCTCCTCGAGGTGATCAAACAAGTCATCTATCCTTGGAAGTGGATACTTGTTTTTAAGCGTCATTTTGTTCGAGTTCTCGGTAATCTATACACATCCTCAAGGAACCATCCTTTTCTTTACAAATAACACGGTGCTCCCAAGGAGAAACACTAGGTCCGATAAAACCTAGGTCTAACAGCTCTTGATTTGAATTTTCAACTCTTCCAGTTCTTTTGGAGCCATTACAGCGGTGCTTTTGACATTGGAGCCGATCCGGTTCCAAGTCAATGGTAAACTCAGGTTGTTCATCGGGAGGTAATCTGGTAGATTTTCGTGAAAACATCGAAAATTCTTGTACAATCTCTACATCTTCAACTTTTATCGTTGTTCGATCTTCTCCGCTCAAATAAACAAGAAATGCATGGCATCCCTTCTTGTTTATCATACTCCCGGCCTTGTAGCGGATATAATCGAAATTTTCTTTCCACACCGATTCCGTAAAAGCTTGTAGCTTCTTTTCGTGAAAATGGAATGAAATTTTCCTTTCTTTACACAGATTGTAGCATAATTTTCGCTAACCAATCCATTCCCAAAATTATATCTACATCACCCATGGGTATTATGTTTAAGTTATTCGTCGAACCTTAAGTGATCCTAAGTTCAACTCTAGGTTTGAGCAAATATGAGTATGACCATAATCCCTCCTATAGGTGAAGAGATGTTCATATCTGGTTTGCTTTCTCGGATCTAAGTTCCAATAGATCTACACATGTTCTTGCTACAAAAGAATGTGATGCTCCGTGATCGAATAAAAGTACAACAGTACGCTGAGAAGTGTTCCCATACCGCCGTGTTTCCTGGTTTTGTTCATTTTGCCTCGGTGCGAGCATATGCTCGCTGAGCCGGCCGAGGCCGACGGGCGCCTGTCTGTTGATTGATGTGGCTGCTGCCGCTGTTGGCGTCGGCTGCCGATTACGCCGCCGCGGTGTTTGTCGTTGTTGTTGTTGTTGAGCTGCCGCCATCGTTGTTGTGGCGGTTGTTGCTGCGGTTGAGGCCGGCTGGATAGCCCCGAGGGGTTGGGCATTGCCAGCTGATTTGGCCTTCCCACCGCCCCCGTCGTATCCTGTGGCAACTATTCGCGTAATGCCCTTCATTCCGCACTTAAAGCAATTTACCGACGGCAAACTCCTTTATGAAACTGGCACTTTGGGCAAGGAGTTGTCCTCGCTCGCTCTTGTGGTCCTCCCATCGGAGGAAAAGATCGCTTTTTCCATCCCCGCCCTTGTGGTACCGTGTTTCGTGCCACGGCCATTTGTTATTCAGATACCAAAACTTCCCGATTCATCGTTACTAAAATTTCCTTCCCACTTTCTCTTTCCTTTGTCCCCAGATTTTGTGTCTGGTTTGAGTTGTCTTCTCTTACCGCATGGTCGCTCGATGTCCAAAGCTCGTCCGAGAGCTTCAGTAAGTCGATCTCCATGATCGGCTAGAGACATTCTTATCTCGACCTCAATCCGCACTCTAAACTTTTCTGCCATCTTCATATCCGTATTCACCTGATCAGGGGCATATCGGGACATATCGCAGAAAGTGCGATCATAATCTGTTACGGACATCTTTTCCTGTTTCAGATTATAAAATTCTTGTTCCTTCCTTTTCCGATAACTTTTCGGAACGTATTTCTCATACAGTTCCTCTTTAAATTCTTCCCAAGTGAACTCATTCATCTGATCCTGCAGTAAAATCTTCCGTCGGGCTTCCCACCAAAAGTCGGCAGGTCCCGTCAGTTGAAAAGTAATACAGGACAGCCGTTCCTGTGTTGTGCATCGAAGAAAATCAAATATCCTTTCGATAGCCCTTATCCATTGCTCGGCATTATCTGGGCTCCCTTTTCCATCAAAGGATGGTGGGTTCTGTCTAAGAAATAATTCCTCGATCCTACGATCGGGTGGAGGTGGTGGTTGGGGTATATTCGCAGGTTCTGGTACAGGAATTCTTCCTCTGCCTCTACCTCTTCCCCTTCCCCTACCTCTTTGTGCAGGATCCCGTCTTGGCGGCATTCTGTTGTTTAAACATACAATAAATATTGAAAATCATTTTCACAATTAACAAATATAATATCATCATACAATTTCTTTTGTAAAGCAGCTTTAATTCAAGCTATTCATTCTTATCACAAAATCATTTCTGCCACAAAAGCCCGCTTCGGGGTTATCATATATACATATCAGAAAAGTTGTGCCTCAATGAGGACTAATTTGTACAAACAGTTGATACAAAAGAGATAATGTACAATAGATGGCATTTCAAAAGCTTAACCCGTATCGAACAACCACGGGATTACAAGATAATACAAAGTACAAACGTTCACTTCCCCTTTCAAAACACAAAGCAACCTACACACATACTGGAATATATACATACGGACTAAACTCTAGTTAGGCTGGTCATCAGGTGTATCACTCATCGTCATACTGATCCTCCTCAGGATCCTCCTCATCGTCTGAATCATCGTCGGAGTCGTCGTCATCCGAATCCTCATCATCCGAGTCGTCCTCACGGCGGCGCACTCTGGATGGTCCCGCGCCATCATTCCCAACCATAGGAATGTCGCGGATCGGACTGAGGTCATTACGATCATCGAGACCTCATCCCGGCCGTGCTTCGATGCGGCTCGGTGGCATGTATCGGCTGTCATAGGCGGCAAGATAGGGAGCGGTGGGTGTATGGGGTGTCCAATCGACAATGGGAAACTTGGCATCCCCAATGCTCGGGCCGAGACGCCCTCTACCTCTGCAAGCTCGCCTCGCCCTCCGTGAATGGGCACTACGGGTCCACTCGACGAGGTACCTCCAAGTAAAGCCATTCGGTGACTCGTCACGCCACGATACTCCCTCGGAGGAGGTACGGTCCTCTCGGGGCTACCCCGTAGATACTGAAGACGTAGGTCAAATGGCTCACAAATCTCGGTAGATCTGCTATCAGGTCATAGTCCCCGCCGGCACGGTAGATATAATCTCCCGATATCTCCCGTGCATAGTCTTCCCAGTCAATCGGAAGCCGCATCAGAAGACGCTTCACGCCATCGAAGTCTGTCACTCCATGCTCGTGCGCCTCCCTCCAATGACGAAGGTAGTGCATGAGAAACTCTCCGAGATCATCTCCCCAGCACATCTGGTAACCACGGTACCTATGAACAATCTCCGCTGGGGTGGCCCTCGGTCCTAGTCTCCGTCTAGTGGTGTGTCGAGTCCCGCCATCCGCCACGCATAAACGAGCATAAGACAACTAAATAAAGATAACGATGCATAGATAAAAATAAACTTAACGATCTAAGCAAATAAGATAACCTGGACAGTCTATAAAGCGGATAAACAATCCAATCACATCGATAAGCAGATAATTGTTATATGGAAATTGTTCTCATAAACAACGCACGTTGTAGCTTTCCTACCATACTAGGAAACTTGCTATCTAGTAGCATAAAAAAAATCTTATCACATAACTAAATTCTAGTTCTATAAAACTATGAGCTAGCTTCTGCTGGCTCTCGTGATTTCTGGAGAAGGAAACAGGGGATCTTCCCTTCATAAGAAATATAGTACAGTTCGTTAGAAGTACGTAGGCGAAAACCGTGTGCAAATCGGAATCCTAATGAAAGAGAACGGATCCAAACAAAACACTGCAGAAAGCAGTTCACCTTCGCCGAGGTGAACTGTCCGAGGTGGACTGTACTGACTCTCGTGAATTCTGGAGAACGAATCAGGGGTTCAGTACTTCACAAGAAATATATTACAGTGTGTTAGGAGTACGTAGGTGAAAACCGTGCACAAATCGGAGTCCGAACGAAGGAGAACGGACCAAAATAAAATCACTGCGCGAAACAGTTCGCCTTGCCGAGGTGAAAAATTCCGAGGTGACGAGGTGAAATTCCGAGGTGACGAGGTGAAAGTTTGACCAAGTCAATGACGAGGTGAAAGTTTGACCAAGTCAACGCCGAGGTGATGAGGTGAAAGTTTGACCAAGTCAAAGCCGAGGTGAAAATTCCGAGGTGAAAATTTGACCAAGTCAACGCCGATGTGAAAATAGCAGAGGTGAAACTGCACAGACTCTAGAGAATTTTGGAGAAGGAATAAAGAGTTTGGTCCTTCATAAGAAATATAGTAAAATGTGTTAGGAGTATGTAGGAGAAAACCATGCATAATTCGGAGTCCGAACGAAGGAGATCGGACAAAAATAAAATCACTGCACGAAGCAGTTCGCCTTTGCCGATGTGAAATGGCCGAGGTGAACTGTACTGACTCTAGTGAATTTTGGAGAAGGAATCAAGAGTTCGGTCCTTCATAAGAAATACAGTACAGTGTGTTAGGAGTATGTAGGCGAAAACCATGCACAAATCGGAGTCCGAACGAAGGAGATCGGACCAAAATAAAATCACTGCGCAAAGCAATTCGCCTTTGCCGGGGTGAAATGGCCGAGGTCAAATGCCTTAGTTTTTATTCTGAGTTCTCCGCCTAGCTCAAATGCCTTAGCTTTTCTTTTGAGCTCTCCGAGGTTGTCATGCCTCCCAAGGTCGGCATTTCTGAGTTCGGCACTTCCGAGGTCGGCACTTCTAAGGTCGGCACTTCGTTTTTTTTTTTTTTTAACCTTCTAATCCCATAATGGAATGAAGTTCTTCAAATCCATTTTTGCTTTCGTTCTCATAATGGGATGAAATTGCACATCTGCATTTCTATGTTCTTTCGTAACTCGTGAACATGCTTCTTACTGCTCTATATTCTTTTAATAAGGGATCATGCTCCTTATTACGGCTATGTTCCAACCTGGATGACATAGGCATAAATCAAATCAATATTGAGAAATGAGAATAAAATTTCAAATATGACGAACATAGTTCGTTTTAAACATACGCATTTCGTGAAAAATTTTCAATCAATGAATCAATCAATCATGGTTATTTACAACATTTTCATTTCATTTGTCGATAATGTTCTATCGACAACAATTCAAATTATAAATCATTTGTCGATAATGTTCTATCGACAACAATTCAAATTATAAATCATTTGTCGATAATGTTCATCGACAACAATTCAAATTCATAAATCTCAAACTTTTCTTTTCAAAGACGAGAAAATAATTTACCTTTTTCCGGTTGAAATGGATGTGATGGAGTGTTGAGCGTAGTCGATGATTTCTAGAAGTCAGTGACTCAATCTAGACTTAACTTTTGAAAGAAAGTTTAGGTTCAAAGAGCAATATGCTCGATACCACTGTCACGTACCGCCTAATCCAAAGGATGATTAGAGAGAATGGAGCTTGAATGTTGAATGCAAAACAATTTATATAAAAAAAATAACCAAAAGGTTTCAGAATAACATTTATCGAACTTCAATAATCAAACCTTATTTACAAGGCAAAAGCAATTCAACCCTTATTCACAAGGCAAAAGTCATATACAAATGTAAAGGCTACGAGTTCCTTTAACAATGGGTTCGATAATCTGCATGATACAACTGTCACAATAACATACAAAATATTCAGAATATGCAGAGGAAAGCATGTGAATGCATATATGACGATATGCACCCAAGGGTTCTTTCTTTCAAACATAATAAATACCAAAAGACCCCGACTACTCAACATCTCCGCCCATCACCATCATTACCATTTCAATCGCACATTTAAAACAATATGCGGTGAGTACAAATAATGCACTCGATGGCTCATGCCAAAATAATTTATCACGGTTTGAATTACTCGCCCATCACAAGAATAACACGAGGTTTTAATTTGAAATACTCGTGCTTACTAAATATTTTCTGTCATTTTCAATAAATATCGCCACAAGCATTTTTCACGTATGTATGATCCACATCCACCACAATAATTCATCCAACATAATTCGCTACTGGAGAGAGGCCTCCTCACAGACGCCGTGACCGCCGAGCACCCTTTCAAAGACACAAATACAAATAATCGGTGCACAAAATCCAGCCATCTCAAGACAGATACGAATTCTCCATCATTCTTGGGGTACTTCCAAGAATACGAATTCAAGCATGTCATATAAAGTGGGTTACCCAACATTATGCATCAACAATCATGGATTGGATACATACATAAAACATAAATATTTTGGGGTGTAATTAAATAAATCGGTTCATAATTATTTGCTTGCAATAAAGCATCATAAATAAATTATTTGGTAAAATTCTACCGGTTTGAGTATAGTAAAGCCCACCTCGACTTTTAAACTTTCAATCTCGATGACGCGTGTTCTTCTCCTCGTTATGCGTGAGTTTCACGTCCCACCTTTACGCAAAAATTTACGCTTAGCACGTTGCACGCCGAGATTTTCAAAGTTCGCTCAACTTTGATAAATAAAATAATTCAAGTTCTAATAAATTCTATACGAGAAACGATGTATTTTAATAAAAATAATTCTCGTATATCGAGAAAGACGTAATATGATCTACGCCTCATTTTAACCTTTTAGGTTAAATAATCAACGATAAACGTTATTCAAAACAAGGATTTCAATCATGAAATCTTTTCTCACAATTGAGATATTCGGATAAAAGTAATACGCTTTTCATGTATTAGAATATTTAACTAACGTAGTTCGTTTGTCAATTTCAAAGTCAACCATTTTGACTTTTCTTAATAATTTCTTTAATAATCACATATTAATATTCTAAATTCAATATAAATCGATTTTTAATCGATTTCTTTTCATAAAGCTCTAATTATCGATTTTTCACGCAAATCGATAAACTTGATTAATATTTTCTTTCAATATTAATCTTTTAATACATTTAAGCATTATTTACGCTTTTAACGTTATTTAATATAACGTTTCGTCGTAAACATAATATTCTATGTTTAATAATTCTAAAAAATTCAATCATGTCTAATATAATTTTTAGACATATAATAAATTATTGTCTTGATTAAAAAGGATTTAAAATCCTTAATAAAAAATCAATATAGCTCACGGTTATGAGCTATAATTTCCAAGCTTGTTATAAAAAATTCTCTAAATTCATATAGTGTATTATCTTACACTATGATCATTAATAAGTATTAATATCACTATAGAAAAATTTGGAACATACCTATATACATACTATAGGCTCACGATTCTTTCTTAAAAATTAACCAATAATTATTCTAAAATTCTAATAAATTCTTATAACACTTAAATATTATCTTATATCATTATTCCACTATAATACACAACATAATCAAACTATACACCCAAGAATATCAATATGTAGCTCACGGCTACTATGCTTCATAAACCATAAAATTTTATAAAAAATCCTATAAAATTACATTATACTTAAATACTATCATATAGCACTAATACATCATAATATTACATAATAACACATTACAAACCATTAAATCTAAGGCTATAGTTCTCGGCTATTTTAAGATTAATTAGGTATTTATGTCCAAAAATTCTAATAAATTCCAACATCAACTAATTTATACCCTAGATCAACAATATGCTATTATATTATTCAAATAAAAATTTATACACCAAAGATACCAACATAGCCATTCTCGGTTATTTTGAAAACTATAGCAAATGGTTTTCAAAATTTCCAAGTAATTATCATGCACTCCTACAACATCATTATCAATAATCCAACATCAAAACATATCTAGCAATTTTCGATCATCACTAGGATATTTAAAATAAATTGCTTAGCTTAAGAAATAAATCACTTATGTAACATATCAACATATATAACATAATTTCTAAGCTTATAAACATGCTAGCATGATTTTTCACAATTAATACATGCTTGGAAAAATAATTTGAACCATTGGATTATTGAAAAGCTTAGGTATAATCGAAGCTCGTTCGATATCTAACCTTGATAACGGTGTCGATTGGTTGTAGGGTGATTAAAGATCAAAGCTTTTGGAGATGGAAATGAAGAAGAAAGCTTTGGGTTTCTTAAGAAATGCTCTCAGGTGTGTTTGAGAGGAAGAGAGATGTAATGTGATGTGTTTCAAGACTTATACATAATATATTCATTAAATGAATTAATCCACACATCTTCCTCTCTCTCGGTTCCAACACTCACAAATTAAAGTTTTGGAAGCCCTTTCAATTTATTCATTATGACTCATTAAAGAATACATCATCCACACTTACTATGTCTTACACAAAATTATTTCTTGGATAAAACAATCCTTTGAAATGGAGAAGCATAGCCGTCGACACCCTCACACCCACACAAGGAAGACACAAATTTTCTTAGAGTCAAAGCATATGTCATGCTCCAAAATATCTCTTACACATATAGTAAATACATAAATAAAGTTTTTGAAATCAACAAAATAAATTTTGTCTCACACATGCATTATTGCCGTCAACATATGTGTATAGGGGAAGAAAATTTTCAGATTTTGTGATGTATTATGCATGTGTATAATTATACACTCTATCCCAAAATTAAATTACATCATTAAAGAGAGTTGTAACAAAGCTTCCAACCTCATTTTCAACCATGCTACACGGCTATATCATCACAATTTCATCCACTTGTGTATTACTTGGTTAGAGTGTAGATAGATCCCACTTGCATGATTTAATTCAATACATAGCAAAAGCAAGCACAAATTGACGTGAATATGTTGTTCTTAAATAGCCCACGGCTATTTCTAATTTCTAAGTGTTAATATTGGATTTTTCATGCTAATTATACATATATATCATAATATATGTTTTAGATGATAAATTATATCATAGGAAAAATTATTGAATTAATCCATATGTAGAAAACCCTAATTTCGATTTAGGGTTTTCGAGAATTACTATTGCTCAAAATATTATTCTCAAATTTTCTAGCATTATTTCAATGCTAAATAATATTCTAATTACATAAAATAATCATAGGAATTTAAATATCATAATTCCTTGATCATTAGACTTGATTCTCAAGTCATCTCAAAACGTTAACGTTTGAAACGTCTCAAAACGTTAAATATCGACTCATCTCAAAATGGTCGTAATAAAGCTGTAATCACTTTATTAAATTATTCCAATAATAATGGAATTAAATTCTAAGCTTAAAAACTTAGAAAATATCACGAGCATTTAATTATCGATACGTAATCGACGTTAAAATTATACTGTTGAAATACGTTACACATTCGTATTTCTCAATTCACATTCATTCGTGAATTGTACATAGGAATTTATTATTCCATAATAATCGAAATCGTTATTCGATAATTTATTAATCAAATTATTATAATAATATTCTAATTTACGAAATTAATATCGTAATTAGGCGCTTAAATAATCGGGTATTACATTCCACCCCTTAAAGAAATTTCGTCCGAAATTTACATACCTCGTAAGAGATCGGGTATTTTTCTTTCATTGCGCCCTCAAGCTCCCACGTGGCTTCCTCTCGTCCATGATGTTTCCACAAAGACTTGACTAGTGGAATCGATTTATTTCGCAATTGTCGAACCTTGTGGTCTAGAATAGCCATAGGTTCTTCATTATAGCTCATATCCGGATTGAGGATCACGCCGCCTTGATGGATCACATGCTTCGGATCGTACGCATTTTCCGAGTTGTGATACGTGAAAAACATTGTGTACGCTTCCCGGACTTGGCGGAAGAGCCAACCTATAGCGATCGGGCCTATTCTTTCAAGGATTTCATAAGGTCCAATAAATCGGGTCTTAACTTTCCCTTACTCCAAACCTTATTATCCCTTCGATGGAGAGACCTTTAAAAGACTTTGTCTCCATCCTCGAAATGCATTTCGATCTTGGCAGACGTAGTAAGACTTCTGTCTATCTTGAGCTTCCTTTATTCTTTGCCTAATTTGGCGTACGATCTCAATCATTTCGCTTATAGCGTCAGGCCCTAGGATTCTTCTTTCACCCACTTCATCCCAGTAAAGCGGTGATCGGCATTTTCTTCCATATAAGGCTTCATAGGGCCATATCGATCGTCGCTGATAGCTATTGTTGTAGGCAAATTCGATGAGAGGTAAAACCTCTTCCCATTTTGCACCTCGATCCAAAACTACAGTTCTCAACATATCTTCGAGTGTTTGGATCGTCCTTTCCGATTGTCCATCGGTTTGAGGGTGAAAAGCTGTGCTGAAATTTAATTTCGTGCCCAATTCTTTTTGCAAGCTAGTCCAGAATCTTGAAGTAAATTTTGAATCTCTATCAGATGTGATAGTTTTCGGTACTCCATGCAGCGTACAATTTCCTTTACGCATGGTGGGCTAGCTTATCGCACACTGGGTAATCTGAATTGGCAGAAAATGTGCACATTTGGTGAGTCTGTCCACTACTACCCATATAGCAGTGTTCCCTCTTTTAGACTTTGGTAAACCCGTAACAAAATCCATAGCTATATCTTCCCATTTCCACTCGGGTATTGCCAAAGGCTGTAGCTTTCCATAAGGACGTTGGTGTAATGCTTTTACTTGCTGACAAGCAAGACAGCGCTCTACAAAAGAGGCTATGTCTCTTTTCATACCTTTCCACCATAACTTTTTCTTCAAATCTTGGTACATTTTTGTACTGCCTGGATGGGCTGTATAAGGTGTGTCATGAGCTTCACTCATGATTTCATTCCGAAGATCGTTGTTGTCTGGGATACACAATCTTCCTTCAAATAATAAAGCATTGTCTGGTGCTTCTTGAAAATTTTTCAGTCCTTCCGTCCTTACCTTGGCTCTTGCTTTTTCTAACTTTTCCTCCATCCTTTGTCCTTCAAGGATTCTTTTCCTTAAGTCAGACGTCAAAGTGAGTGTAGCAATACAACTCGTGATCGTCTCTGGTGGTTCAATCAATTCAATCTTCATCCTTTCAAACTCTTCAATGAGTTTTTCTTCATTTGTGAGGAGACATCCCAATTTGCTTTGACTCTTACGACTCAAGGCATCGGCTACAACATTCGCTTTGCCCGGGTGATAGTTTATACCACAGTCGTAGTCTTTTACCAATTCGAGCCATCTTCTTTGTCTCATGTTTAGATCTCTCTGCTCGAAAAAGTATTTTAAAATTTTATGATCGGTAAAGATTTCACATCTTACTCCGTAGAGATGATGTCTCCATATCTTTAAGGCATGCACCATCGCCGCTAGTTCCGGATCATGAGTTGGGTAATTCAATTCATGCGGTCTCAATTGTCGAGATGCATAGGCTATCACTTTTCCATTTTGCATTAACACACGCCTAATCCATTTTGGAAGCATCAGATAGACCACGTATTCTTTATCTCGCTCGAACCGCTAATACAGGCGCAGAGTTAACTTTTCCTCGAGCTTCGGAAATTCGCCTCACACTCATCACCCATGTGAATTTAATTCCTTTTCTGAGTAGTTGGGTTATTGGTCTTGCTATCTTCGAGAATCCTTCAATGAATCTCCGATAGTAACCTGCCAATCCCAAGAAACTTCTAATTTCATTTTGTGTCTTTGGCGATTTCCATTCTTGGACTGCTTCTACCTTGGCCGGATCAACTTTAATCCTTCTACCGACACTATGTGTCCAAGGAACATTACTTCCTTTAGCCAAAATTCACACTTGCTAAATTTAGCAAAAAGTTGTTCATCTTTTAAAGTTTGCAGCACTGTCCTGAGGTGTTCCTTGTGTTCGTCTTCATTTTTCGAATAGATGAGGATGTCATCTATGAAGACTAAAACAAATTTGTCTAAGTATGGGTGGAACACCCTATTCATGAGATCCATGAATACTGCCGGCGCATTAGTTAATCCGAATGGCACAACTATAAATTCATAGTGGCCGATCTCGCTCGGAAAGCGATCTTTGATACATCTTCGTGTCGCACTTTAAGTTGATGATAGCGACTTGAGGTCGATTTTCGAGAACACGCTAGCTCCTCAGAGGTGATCAAACAAGTCATCTATCCTTGGAAGTGGATACTTGTTTTTAAGCCGCCATTTTGTTCGGTTCTCGGTAATCTATACACATCCTCAAGGAACCATCCTTTTCTTTACAATAACACCGGTGCTCCCGAGGAGAAACACTAGGTCCGATAAAACCTAGGTCTAACAGCTCTTGGATTTGAATTTTCAACTCTTCCGGTTCTTTTGGAGCCATTCATGCGGTGCTTTTGACACTTTGGAGCCGATCCGGTTCCAAGTCAATGGTAAACTCAGCTTGTCATCGTGAGGTAATCCCGTAGATTTTCGTGAAAACATCCGAAAATTCTTGTACAATCTCTACATCTTCAACTTTTATCGTTGTTCGATCTTCTCCGTTCAAATAAACAAGAAATGCATGGCATCCTTCTTGTTTATCATACTCCTGGCCTTCAGCGCGGATATAATCGAAATTTTCTTTCCCACACTGATTCCGTAAAAGCTTGTAGCTTCTTTTCCAGGAAAATGGAATGAAATTTTCCTTTCTTTACACAGGATTGTAGCATAATTTTCTGCTAACCAATCCATTCCCAAAATTATATCTACATCACCCATGGGTATTATGTTTAAGTTATTCGTCAGAACCTTAAGTGATCCTAAGTTCAACTCTAGGTTTGAGCAAATATGAGTAACAGTCATAATCCCTCCTATAGGTGAAGAGATGTTCATATCCTGGTTTGCTTTCTCAGATCTAAGTTCCAATAGATCTACACATGTTCTTGCTACAAAAGAATGTGATGCTCCCGTATCGAATAAAAGTACAACAGGTACGTTGAGAAGTGTTCCCATACCTGCCAGGTTTCCCTGGTTTTGTTCATTTTGCCTCGGTGCGAGCATATGCTCGCTTGAGCCGGCCGAGGCCGACGGGCGCCTGCCTCGCTGATTCTCGCTGTGGGCCGCTTCTTTGGCGTCGCCGCCGATTACGCCCGCCGCGGTGTTTGTCGTTGTTGTTGTTGTTGAGGCTGCTGCCACTGTTGTTGTGGCGGTTGTTGCTGCGGTTGAGGCTGAAACTGGATAGCCCTGAGGGGTTGGGCATTGCCAGGCTGATTTGGCCTTCCCACTGTCCCCGTGCGTATCCCAGGGCAACTATTCGCGTAATGCCCCTTCATTCCGCACTTAAAGCAATTTACCAGATGGCAAACTCCTTTATGAAACTTCTGGCACTTTGGGCAAGGAGTTGTCCTTGCCTGCTCTTGTGGTCCTCCCATCGGAGGGGAAAAGACTGGCTTTTTCCATCCCTGCCCTTGTGGTACCGTGTTTCCGTGCCACGCCATTTGTTATTCAGATACCAAAACTTCCCGATTCATCGTTACTAAAATTTCCTTCCCACTTTCTCTTTCCTTTGTCCCTCAGATTTTGTGTCCGGTTTGAGTTGTCTTCTCTTCGGCATGGTCGCTCGATGTCCAAAGCTCGTCCGAGAGCTTCAGTAAGTCGATCTCCATGATCGGCTAGAGACATTCTTATCTCGACTCAATCCGACCTAAACTTTTCTCGCCATCTTCATATCCGTATTCACCGATCGGGGCATATCGACATATCGCAGAAAGTGCGATCATAATCTGTTACGGACATCTTTTCCTGCTTTGATTATAAAATTCTTGTTCCTTCCTTTTCCGATAACTTTTCGAACGTATTTCATCTGATTCCTCTTTAAATTCTTCCCAAGTGAACTCATTCATCCGATCCTGCAGAAAATCTTCCGTCGGGCTTCCCACCAAAAGTCGGCGAGTCTGTCGGTTGAAAAGTCTGACAGACAGCCGCCTCGTGTTGTGCATCAAGAAAATCAAATATCCTTTCCATAGCCCTTATCCATTGCTCGGCATTATCTGGGCTCCCTTTTCCATCAAAGGATGGTGGGTTCTGTCTAAGAAATAATTCCTCGATCCTACGATCGGGTGGAGGTGGTGGTTGGGGTATATTCGCAGTTCGCACAGAATTCTTCCTCCGCCTCACCTCTTCCCCTTCCCTACCTCTTTGTGCAGGATCCCGTCTTGGCGGCATTCTGTTGTTTAAACATACAATAAATATTGAAAATCATTTTCACAATTAACAAATATAATATCATCATACAATTTCTTTTGTAAAGCAGCTTTAATTCAAGCTATTCATTCTTATCACAAAATCATTTCTGCCGCAAAAGCCCGCTTCGGGGTTATCATATATACATATCAGAAAAGTTGTGCCTCAATGAGGACTAATTTGTACAAACAGTTGATACAAAAGAGATAATGTACAATAGATGGCATTTCAAAAGCTTAACCCGTATCGAACAACCACGGGATTACAAGATAATACAAAGTACAAACGTTCACTTCCCCTTTCAAAACACAAAGCAACCTACACACATACTGGAATATATACATACGGACTAAACTCTAGTTAGGCTGGTCATCAGGTGTATCACTCATCGTCATACTGATCCTCCTCAGGATCCTCCTCATCGTCTGAATCATCGTCGGAGTCGTCGTCATCCGAATCCTCATCATCCGAGTCGCCCTCACGGCAAGACTGATGGTCCCGCGCCATCATTCCCAACCATAGGAATGTCGCGGATCGGATCGAGGTCATTACGATCATCGAGACCTCATCCCGGCCGTCCGCTTGTGACGGCTCACCGGCGGTATCGGCGCCGTCATAGGCGGCAAGATAGGGAGCGGTGGGTGTATGGGTGTCCAATCGACAATGGGAAACACGGCATCCCCAATGCTCGGGCCGAGACGCCTCTCTACCTCTGCAAGCTCGCCTCGCCCTCCGTGAATGGGCACCACGGGTCCACTCGACGAGGTACCTCCAAGTAAAGCCATTCGGGTGACTCGTCACGCCACGTATACTCCTCGGAGGAGGTACGGTCCTCTCGGGCTACCCGTGAGATATCAAGACGAGGTCAAATGGCTCACAAATCTCGGTAGATCCGCTATCGTGTCATAGTCCTCACCGCACGGTAGATATAATCTCCGATATCTCCCGTGCATAGTCTTCCCATCAATCGGAAGCCGCATCGAAGACGCTCACGCCATCAAGTCTGCCACCCATGCTCGTGCGCTCCCTCCAATGACGAAGGTAGTGCATGAGAAACTCTCCGAGATCATCTCCCAAAGACATCCGTAACCACGGTACCTATGAACAATCTCACTGGGGTGGCCTCGGTCCTAGTCTCCGTCTAGTGGTGTGTCGAGTCACCGCCATCCGCCACGCACAAACGAGCATAAGACAACTAAATAAAGATAACGATGCATAGATAAAAATAAACTTAACGATCTAAGCAAATAAGATAATCGGACAGTCTATAAAGCGGATAAACAATCCAATCACATCGATAAGCAGATAATTGTTATATGGAAATTGTTCTCATAAACAACGCACGTTGTAGCTTTCCTACCATACTAGGAAACTTGCTATCTAGTAGCATAAAAAAAATCTTATCACATAACTAAATTCTAGTTCTATAAAACTATGAGCTAGCTTCTGCTGGCTCTCGTGATTTCTGGAGAAGGAAACAGGGGATCTTCCCTTCATAAGAAATATAGTACAGTTCGTTAGAAGTACGTAGGCGAAAACCGTGTGCAAATCGGAATCCTAATGAAAGAGAACGGATCCAAACAAAAACACTGCGCAAAGCAGTTCACCTTCGCCGAGGTGAACTGTCCGAGGTGGACTGTACTGACTCTCGTGAATTCTGGAGAACGAATCAGGGGTTCAGTACTTCACAAGAAATATATTACAGTGTGTTAGGAGTACGTAGGTGAAAACCGTGCAGAAATCGGAGTCCGAACGAAGGAGAACGGACCAAAATAAAATCACTGCGCGAAACAGTTCGCCTTGCCGAGGTGAAAAATTCCGAGGTGACGAGGTGAAATTCCGAGGTGACGAGGTGAAAGTTTGACCAAGTCAATGACGAGGTGAAAGTTTGACCAAGTCAACGCCGAGGTGACGAGGTGAAAGTTTGACCAAGTCAACGCCGAGGTGAAAATTCCGAGGTGAAAATTTGACCAAGTCAACGCCGATGTGAAAATGGCAGAGGTGAAACTGCACAGACTCTAGAGAATTTTGGAGAAGGAATAAAGAGTTCGGTCCTTCATAAGAAATATAGTAAAATGTGTTAGGAGTATGTAGGAGAAAACCATGCATAATTCGGAGTCCGAACGAAGGAGATCGGACAAAAATAAAATCACTGCGCGAAGCAGTTCGCCTTTGCCGATGTGAAATGGCCGAGGTGAACTGTACTGACTCTAGTGAATTTTGGAGAAGGAATCAAGAGTTAGGTCCTTCATAAGCAATACATTACAGTGTGTTAGGAGTATGTAGGCGAAAACCATGCACAAATCGGAGTCCGAACGAAGGAGATCGGACCAAAATAAAATCACTGCAAGAAAGCAATTCGCCTTTGCCGGGGTGAAATGGCCGAGGTCAAATGCCTTAGTTTTTATTCTGAGTTCTCCGCCTAGCTCAAATGCCTTAGCTTTTCTTTTGAGCTCTCCGAGGTTGTCATGCCTCCCAAGGTCGGCATTTCTGAGTTCGGCACTTCCGAGGTCGGCACTTCTAAGGTCGGCACTTCGGTTTTTTTTTTTTTTTAACCTTCTAATCCCATAATGGAATGAAGTTCTTCAAATCCATTTTTGCTTTCGTTCTCGCAATGGGATGAAATTCGTACATTCGTACTTCTATGTTCTTTCGTAACTCGTGAACATGCTTCTTACTTCGTCTATATTCTTTTTAATAAGGGATCATGCTCCTTATTACGGCTATGTTCCAACTGGGATGACATAGGCATAAATCAAATCAATATTGAGAAATGAGAATAAAATTTCAAATATGACGAACATAGTTCGTTTTAAACATACGCATTTCCGGCGAAAAATTTTCAATCAATGAATCAATCAATCATGGTTATTTACAACATTTCTCATTTCATTTGTCGATAATGTTCTATCGACAACAATTCAAATTCATAAATCATTTGTCGATAATGTTCTATCGACAACAATTCAAATTCATAAATCATTTGTCGATAATGTTCATCGACAACAATTCAAATTCATAAATCTCAAACTTTTCTTTTCAAAGATGAGAAAATAATTTACCTTTTTCCCGGTTGAGCTGGATGTGATGGAGTGTTGAGCGTAGTCAGATGATTTCTAGAAGTCAAGTGACTCAATCTAGACTTAACTTTTGAAAGAAAGTTTAGGGTTCAAAGAGCAATATGCTCGATACCACTGTCACGTACCGCCTAATCCAAAGGATGATTAGAAGAATGGAGCTTGGAACAGTGAATGCAAAACAATTTATAAAAAAATAACCAAAAGGTTTCAGAATAACATTTATCGAACTTCAATAATCAAACCTTATTTACAAGGCAAAAGCAATTCAACCCTTATTCACAAGGCAAAAGTCATATACAAATGTAAAGGCTACGAGTTCCTTTAACAGTAGGTTCGATAATTCGCATGATACAATCGTCACAATAACATACAAAATATTCGTAATATGCAATGAAAGCATGTGAATGCATATATGACGATATGCACCCAAGGTTCTTTCTTTCAAACATAATAAATACCAAAAGACCCCGACTACTCAACATCTCCGCCCATCACCATCATTACCATTTCAATCGCACATTTAAAACAAATATGCGGTGAGTACAAATAATGCACTCGATGGCTCATGCCAAAATAATTTATCACGTTTGAATTACTCGCCCATCACAAGAATACACGAGGTTTTAATTTGAAATACTCGTGCTTACTAAATATTTTTCGTCATTTTCAATAAATATCGTTTCACAAGCATTTTTCACGTATGTATGATCCACATCCACCACAATAATTCATCCAACAATAATACCTTGTTGAGAGAGGCCTCCTCTCACAGACGCCGTGACCGCCGAGCACCCTTTCAAAGACACAATACAAATAATCGGTGCACAAAATCCAGCCATCTCAAGACGGGATACTAATTCTCCATCATTCTTGGGGTCTTCCAAGAATACGAATTCAAGCATGTCATAAAGCTGGTTACCCAACATTATGCATCAACAATCATAGATTGGATACATACATAAAACATAAATATTTTGGGGGGTAATTAAATAAATCGGTTCATAATTATTTGCTTGCAATAAAGCATCATAAATAAATTATTTGGTAAAATTCTACCGGTTTGAGTATAGTAAAGCCCACCTTGACTTTTAAACTTTCAATCTCGATGCACGCGTGTTCTTCTCCTCTCGTTGCGTGAGTTTCACGTCTCACCTTACGCAAAATTTACGTTTAGCACGTTGGCACGCTTTTCGAGATTTTCAAAGTTCGTTCAACTTTGATAAATAAAATAATTCGAAGTTCTAATAAATTCTATACGTAGAAACGACGTATTTTAATAAAAATAATTCTCGTATATCGAGAAAGACGTAATATGATCTACAGTCTCATTTTAACCTTTTAGGTTAAATAATCAACGTATAAACGTTATTCAAAACAAGGATTTCAATCATGAAATCTTTTCTCACAATTGAGATATTCGGATAAAAGTAATACGCTTTTCATGTATTAGAATATTTAACTAACGTAGTTCGTTTGTCAATTTCAAAGTCAACCATTTTGACTTTTCTTAATAATTTCTTTAATATTCATATATTAATATTCTAATTAATATAAATCGATTTTTAATCGATTTCTTTTCATAAAGCTCTAATTATCGATTTTTCATAAATCGATAAACTTGATTAATATTTTCTTTCAATATTAATCTTTTAATACATTTAAGCATTATTTACGCTTTTAACGTTATTTAATATAACGTTCGTCGTAAACATAATATTCTATGTTTAATAATTCTAAAAAATTCAATCATGTCTAATATAATTTTTTGGACATATAATAAATTATTGTCTTGATTAAAAAGGATTTAAAATCCTTAATAAAAAATCAATATAGCTCACGGTTATGAGCTATAATTTCCAAGCTTGTTATAAAAAATTCTCTAAATTCATATAGTGTATTATCTTACACTATGATCATTAATAAGTATTAATATCACTATAGAAAATTTGGAACATACCTATATACATAATATAGGCTCACGATTCTTTCTTAAAAATTAACCAATAATTATTCTAAAATTCTAATAAATTCTTATAACACTTAAATATTATCTTATATCATTATTCCACTATAATACACAACATAATCAAACTATACACCCAAGAATATCAATATGTAGCTCACGGCTACTATGCTTCATAAACCATAAAATTTTATAAAAAATCCTATAAAATTACATTATACTTAAATACTATCATATAGCACTAATACATCATAATATTACATAATAACACATTACAAACCATTAAATCTAAGGCTATAGTTCTCGGCTATTTTAAGATTAATTAGGTATTTATGTCCAAAAATTCTAATAAATTCCAACATCAACTAATTTATACCCTAGATCAACAATATGCTATTATATTATTCAAATAAAAATTTATACACCAAAGATACCAACATAGCCATTCTCGGTTATTTTGAAAACTATAGCAAATGGTTTTTCAAAAATTTCCAAGTAATTATCATGCACTCCTACAACATCATTATCAATAATCCAACATCAAAACATATCTAGCAATTTTCGATCATCACTAGGATATTTAAAATAAATTGCTTAGCTTAAGAAATAAATCACTTATGTAACATATCAACATATATAACATAATTTCTAAGCTTATAAACATGCTAGCATGATTTTTCACAATTAATACATGCTTGGAAAAATAATTTGAACCATTGGATTATTGAAAAGCTTAGGTATAATCGAAGCTCGTTCGATATCTAACCTTGATAACGGTGTCGATTGGTTGTAGGGTGATTAAAGATCAAAGCTTTTGGAGATGGAAATGAAGAAGAAAGCTTTGGGTTTCTTAAGAAATGCTCGGCGGTGTGTTTGAGAGGAAGAGAGATGTAATGTGATGTGTTTCAAGACTTATACATAATATATTCATTAAATGAATTAATCCACACATCTTCTCTCTCGGTTCCAACACTCACAAATTAAAGTTTTGGAAGCCCTTTCAATTTATTCATTATGACTCATTAAAGAATACATCATCCACACTTACTATGTCTTACACAAAATTATTTCTTGGATAAAACAATCCTTTGAAATGGAGAAGCATAGCCGTCGACACCCTCACACCCACACAAGGAAGACACAAATTTTCTTAGAGTCAAAGCATATGTCATGCTCCAAAATATCTCTTACACATATAGTAAATACATAAATAAAGTTTTGAAATCAACAAAATAAATTTTGTCTCACACATGCATTATTGCACACAACATATGTGTATAGGGAAGAAAATTTTCAGATTTTGTGATGTATTATGCATGTGTATAATTATACACTCTATCCCAAAATTAAATTACATCATTAAAGAGAGTTGTAACAAAGCTTCCAACCTCATTTTCAACCATGCTACACGGCTATATCATCACAATTTCATCCACTTGTGTATTACTTGGTTAGAGTGTAGATAGATCCCACTTGCATGATTTAATTCAATACATAGCAAAAGCAAGCACAAATTGACGTGAATATGTTGTTCTTAAATAGCCACGGCTATTTCTAATTTCTAAGTGTTAATATTGGATTTTCATGCTAATTATACATATATATCATAATATATCTTTTAGATGATAAATTATATCATAGGAAAAATTATTGGAATTAATCCATATGTAGAAAACCCTAATTCTCGATTTAGGGTTTTCGAGAATTACTATTGCTCAAAATATTATTCTCAAATTTTCTAGCATTATTTCAATGCTAAATAATATTCTAATTACATAAAATAATCATAGGAATTTAAATATCATAATTCCTTGATCATTAGACTTGATTCTCAAGTCATCTCAAAACGTTAACGTTTGAAACGTCTCAAAACGTTAAATATCGACTCATCTCAAAATGGTCGTAATAAAGCTGTAATCACTTTATTAAATTATTCCAATAATAATGGAATTAAATTCTAAGCTTAAAAACTTAGAAAATATCACGAGCATTTAATTATCGATACGTAATCGACGTTAAAATTATACTGTTGAAATACGTTACACATTCGTATTTCTCAATTCACATTCATTCGTGAATTGTACATAGGAATTTATTATTCCATAATAATCGAAATCGTTATTCGATAATTTATTAATCAAATTATTATAATAATATTCTAATTTACGAAATTAATATCGTAATTAGGCGTTTAAATAATCGGGGTATTACACCATTCTAGCATTTTTTTGTGGACATAGGACATTCTCCTTACCATACCACACTATTAGGGTTACCGGAGAGATAATCTCGGATAAACATTTCTTTACATGGACCGGAGAATTTCAAGAAGAAAATTATCACGACCCGACTACTTAATTAAATTATTAACTAAGTAATCGGGCTATGACTGGGTTATAATAAGAACATATTAAATTCCAAGAATAAAAAGGGTTTAACTAACTAATTGACAACCAACCAGAAAGATCAAAGTTAACATTTAAAGTTTTCATATACAACTTCAACATACAAAAGAGGTTATCCTAAGTCAACATCAAAATCATATGAGTTTGACAATGGAAGGATGGATGAACGTCATGTGTGAAGACATGACATTCAGGGCGTAATTATATTTACAACAAAATAACCCTAGCTCAACTTCCTCTTCCATCGCCATCTCCAAGCTCAACTCGCATATTCAGAAAACAAATGTAGGGCGTGAGTACTAACAAGTACTCAGTGGGTTATTGCCAAAAATTTAAACTTTAATGAGTTACCGAACTTACTCAACGCAAGAGTTTAAAGTAAAGAATGCCTAAATTGATTTCCATTAACAATAAGCTTTATGTAACTGTAACAATGCAATCTCATGTAATATTATGCTATGCCAGTATTATCTTCCTGTGTTGGCCCCGAAGGTTACCAATCACAGTCCTGCCCTATCTACGTTTTTCAGTAATGAGAAGTAGGCCTCCTTCTCAATACCCTGACCGGTCTAAACAACTTTAAACTTCCCGGTCATTAACATAATTCTTCCGTAGATAGGTAATATGATCTTATGCTCAACAAGTAGCATGATCTTAAGCTCAACAAATAATATGATATTATGCTCAACAAGTAACATGATCTTATTTCCAACATATCGAAAGTCAATCTTTCACAATAATATGCAAGATATAAATGAAACATTCAATATTATGCACATGTTAGCGAAAAGAAAACTCCCCTGGAATGTCGGCACTCTATAAGTTCTTCCTTTTCATTCTTCAATATTCCCTTGTCCTTGCTGGATCCTTGTAAATAAAATAATTATGGAATTTAGCGAACATTCTTATTCACTTGAACATATTACATCTTATCCTTAGTTTTACCTAAATCTAAGATTAGGTTAGGCTATTGCATCCCTTAATAGCTTATTTCCTTAATAACTTATACTTTAGGAAATATTATAAAATCTTTAACTAAATGAATTTACATAGTTTATACTTAGCTTTATCCATGAATATTATCTTACATTAACTTAAGGCAATTAAGTAAACAAATCTCACTTATACACTTATCAGAAGTTTACTAGTTTCATTCTCAAAACATCTTATTAATATACCAATTCTAACAAAATTTCGGCAGAGTAAGTTTTATAAAATGTGTCGCCATTTCATTCCCAATTCAACCAAACTCATCCAAAGTATCACAAATCTGTCTAAATATACACTTAACAACTCAAAACAAGTTTAAACTAATCCATTTACACCATATTCATAACATGCCCTTCAACCACATCATTATGTAAATAAATGAATTTTTCAATCTACAATCCATTTAATTTCAATCAATTAATATATATGCTTATCCATCATCAATGATCATCAATCCATAATCAATTTAAATCATAATCAAACTCATCATATAATTCTGGCAACTTAGCATAAACTATAATATTTCAACTTTCAATATTTAAGTCCATAAAATCCCATAAATTCAACTTAAGAATTATTTATATCCTAGATCTCAAAAATCATATTAAATACATCGCATAAAATCAAGAACTCAAAGATCATCCAACCCCTTTAATTTTCGAAATGAGAGATCATGTATACATTCAATTTATTCCAATTTCTTTTACTAATTCATGTTTATTTCCACTTAATTATACATATTTAAACTCAATTTAATCAAATTATAACAAATAAATAACATGCAAAATTAGGGTTTATACATGCTTACTTGAATGGTTTATGATATTTAAGCATCATAAGCATAAAGAAATCAATAAAAATAACAAAATTTAAACAATTCAACCTTAATCTACAACATGAAATTTTTGAAAACCTTAGTATGTGAGAAAATCATGTTCTTCAATTTTAACCACAAAAAATTTGATTAAATAAGGTATTTACCTTCTTTGGAGTGATTTTAACTTAATTAAACACTTAAATTTTGGATTAAAAGTGAAGAAAAATTTTGTGTGTGTAGTGTGTATGTGTTCGGCCAAGAGGGAGAAAGAGAGAGAGCTTGAAGATGATCTTAAATGAATATTGTTCTAGAAGTTGTATATATATAGCTTTATTCATTTATTTATTCATTTTCTTTTTATTTCTCACTATTTTCGAAAATTATATAAATTATTCTCAAAAATTACTAATGTTGGATATTAACATTCTTTAATAGTAAAAACACAATTTTCTCATTAATATAAAGATCCAAAACAATTAATCCATTATTGGAATGCAAACCATATAAATATAGATTTAACTCTTTCATATACAAATATTCAAATAATTATTCTATTTATTCATAAATTTCAAAAATTATAGAAAATAATTTCCTTATCACTAGATAATAATAAAATAAATTTATTTAAGCCATTTAATAGCTTAAACATTATTTCATTTCATTTTATAAATAAATCTCACATAAAAAATAATTAATATAATTTCTTTAGAATATTTTTTATTTAATGAAAATTTTCATCCAAACACACAATAATAACCATATATCTCCTATTTTATCATAATAAAACTTGTTTCTAAATAATATCTACTTCTTCTAATTTCTATTCCTTCGATTAGCAATTAATCGAATTTCTATCGCTTTCTAATTTATTATGCACTTCTTTATAAATTTTTAGGGATGCAATGCCTTTAAGCCCCTAATTAGTACTTAATTAGGCTCTAATTAGGACTAAAATATTTTCGGGTTACTCATTAATGTTCATGGCGGCCTCTCCATCTACCTTTCCTCTGTGTCGATATATAGTAAAGAGCCTCATGAACTTTTGTTGACCGCTTCTTATTCTAAGACTATAAGTCTTAGGTTGTAAAGAGTCATCGCGTACTTTTTTCTTTTTTCCTTGTGAAATTCTTCAAAATAACCATTTCCAATGAAATAGCTTTAAATTTTAATAATCTTTATAACCATTTTAGAAACATAATTAGCAAAGAAATTAAAGCATGGAGAAATATTTCCCATAGCCAAACTAATACTATCCATAGCTAAATTTGAAGTAAAAATAGCTTGATTTTGGACAAAAGTCAAACATATGGAATTTTTAATAATAAATGAGTATAGAATGTGACAATTTTCAAAAGTGGGTATGTGGTGTAGATAAGATAAGAAAAATGGGTAATATAGGGTAGTTATATATATTACCCAAATAGAAGGGTTGGGATGTTGATCTAAAACATGGTGCATAAGTAGACGTTTAATTGTAATTACTAGCAACTTCCTCTTACTAATACACTTCCCACTCCTCTAAGCAATGAAAGAGTGCGGAATTAGACCTCCTTAAAGTAGATTATGGAATTCAATTTTATCATTAAACAGATAATATGAATTTGTGCGACACTTTTGAAGTTTTGAAAACACGTGTGCCTTTTTTAGTTGCTTATACTCATGAAAATGAATTTTGGAAGAAAACGTATATTTTGTTGCTCATTTTAAAGCAAAACCCTAATTTAGCAAAATTATATCTCATTTCTTGACTTATAATTTATATGTGCAAACAAAGACAAGTATCATAGTTAGTTTTATATTCTATTGATAATTATATTAAAATAATATTTTTAAACGTGGTACGTAAGTGGTATCAAAAGGCGGGAGAATCCTCTCTATTTGGATTTACCACATTATTTATTAGCAACTTTTTTGGCATCTTGCTTAAAGATGAGATTTGTGCAAACCAAGTTCAATCACAGTTTTTTGGTTTATGCCCTACTTGTATACGTCACACACTCGTACCCAATACTCCCCATCATGGCGGAGCCACGTTGTTCCTGGCCTTGGGCCCCTGAATTTTTGAGTATTAATACTATATATTTAAGAATCGATAAAGACACTTCATCAGATCATTGGTTTGGTTGAAATCCCTTATTTGGGGACGTGGGTTCGAAACCCAGCTTAGTGTTGCCTTCTCTTTCTTGTAATTTTTCTCCTTCTTTTCCTTTTCTTTTACTTTTTCTTGTAATTTTGTTCTCCTCTTTTTTCCTTTTTCCTTTCCCCTTTCATTATCTTCTCTTTTTCTTTTTTTCCTTTTTCATTTTCATCTTTCTTCTTTTATTTTTCATTTTCTATAATTTAATTATATTCTCTTGTCTCTCTACTTTGTGTTCTTTCTTTTCTTTTCTTTTTTCTATTATTTGTATTATGTTGATAAAATAAAAAATTTATGCAAAAATATAGTGGTTTATATGTGAACTAATACGATCAATCTAATTTCTAATTTTTTATGATAAATTATTCTAACAACAACCAACTAAAGACCTCTAAGTTATTTAAATTCTTATTTTAAGTATCTAAAAAATTTGTTGATGATAAAACAATCAAAATATAGATAAATTGAATATATGATGATTATTTTAGAAATATATGTTGAACCAAACTATTGAATGAACTTAATTTAAATACATTGAAAATGATGTGTTTGTTAATGCTACCAATGAAATTATTATGCACGATTTTAGAAAATGAAGAATATAAGATAAACTAATTATGATAGTGATTGTGTTTAACTTTTATTTTCTAACATTGTGATGAAATTTAAATAATATTATTTACTTTAATTTTATTTTTAAAAATGGGCCCCCAGTAAAATCTCTCATCCGGCCACGCTCCCCATGGCCCCAAATTCTTATATACATATTTAAAAAAATATTTTTGTGTGTAAACTATAGTAGAAAAATGTATTAATATAATGGGGTGACCTATTGCACTAATAAGTTATTCAATGACCTAATAATTAAGATGAGACCCAAAAATCCAGAGGAAATGCACATACAATGATGCACCTCCAAAGCAACAAATTTCAGCCACATGTCCAAGTCCTTTTTTTCTTGTAAACACCAAATTGCAATATACAAAAATCAAACCGACCACATTGAACAAAGTTTTCCCACTTTACACCCTCTCACTTTGTATAATTTTATCATGGATTTTCTTTTCATTTCTTCCTAAACATTTGTTAGGATCCATTGAATTTTATTCATTTCTTCCTAAACATTTGTTAGGATCCATGAATGTTAGGACGATTCCCTAATTGGAATGTAAGTTGTTCTAAAGGTGCGAACGCATATCCATTGTATCTAGATAATTCGTTATAATCTAAATACCTGGAATTGACATATTTTATGATTAATTGTTTAAAAAGATTTAAGAGAAATTTGATTCAATTTGATTTCCCACATGTTTTATGAATTATTGTAAGGAGAAGGACCTACAACGATAGAAACTAATAACCCTCTTCTTGTTTTACGACTTAACATTATTTTTCAATTTACAAAATAATCATGTTCAATACATTTAACATCAATACTCATATGATGGCATCTCGCAAGAGCCATGTGACGCGTACACATCAAATTTTTAATAGAATCATACCGCCATTTTTCGATCATTCGAAAATTTTGAGTATGCCTATCTTGCTACAAATTGAAAATTTGTGTTTTTATCACAATAATTTATAAAAACATGTCGAAATCAAAATCAAGCCAAAAGTTGTGATATCTTTTGTATTTTATTTTATCAGTAGATATTGCCGAAGTATATATATAGGTGGACTATGGTAAGAATACATTTATGGTGCGAAAGTAGAAAAATGCACTGAAAGTATAAAATTGTTGTACTGAACGTATAAATTTGTTGTAATAGATTCAGTGCAACAACTTTATGTTCAGTGCAATATTTTTATACGTTCAGTGTTGTGCAACAACTTTATACATTAATTGCAACAACTTAATACGTCCAGTGCAGCTTCCGCACATTTTGTACCATATTTGCATTCTTACATAATCTTTCTGATATATATATGTGTGTATGTATATATATATATATATATATATATATATATATAAATATATTGTAATATCCCAAAGTTTTAAAGCTAAATTACTATAATATAAATCGTAAATTAGGGTTTAGTCTCGATAATTGAAATAGTAATTTATCGAAGCTCGATTTCGACTAACCATGATACGAGAATTTTTATATCATATACACTAATGATTAGTGAATTAAGGAATATAATTTATATTATTCCTTCGAAAGTATTATTCTAACGTCGATTAAATTTCAATAGTTAGTCTTACGTTATTTCTAGGCGACGAAGCTTAGAATTTAATTCCTTATTATCAAAGGAACGAATAAGACGATTAAGACTTTATGTTTAACGTTTTGAGATGATTCGACTATCAACATTTTGAGACGTTTCGAACGTCAACGTTTTGAGGTGACTCGAAAACCTAGTTTAACGATTAAAGAATTATAATATTTAAAGTCCTATGATTATTTGATGTAATAAGAGCATTATTTTTATATAATCCTTCATTAAAATAATGCTAGAGAATTAAGGAATAAAGGTTGGATAATTTGTTCATATTTTCGAATTAGGGTTCGAATTTTTCAAAGTGTGACATAGAATTGTTCTTAATTATTTTTCCTATGATTTAATTTATCATCTAGGACTTATATTATGTCACATTGCTATTGATTGGAAGAAAATAAAATATGTAGCATATTATGTACATAGTGACCGAAAACTTTAAGTTATGGTGTGAAAAGAAGAAAAATTTCATTCCTTTGATAGTGATATGTAATTATTATAATGTTGAGGTGTTATTAATGAAGGTATAAGATATTTATTAGAGTGTTATGTGTTATGATAGTGAGAGTGCCGAAATTGTGTGTGAACAAGTGGGAAAAGAAGAAAAAAATTCAAAGTGTAAAAGATTGACTTTTCAATTTGATATTTTCCTAAGACATTATTAAGGTGTATGTCATCAAAATAAATAAAATCATCTCTATTTTATCTAGTGTAAGTGCCGAAATCAAGAAGAAGAAAAAGGGAAGGATTTTCTTATTTTATGATAGTGATAGTTATTCTTTGAAAATGACATGTATTTAATTCCTACATGATATAATATGATCATTAATGAAGTGAATTATTAAATAAACAAGTGGGATGTATATTATTCTTGTGTTGGCCGAAATCTTGGACTTTTAGGAGGAAAGAAAGAAAGAAAATTCAAAGCTATTGATAATGATAGATTAATTCTTGTATTTTATCATAAGAAAATAAAAATCATCTCTTACCTTATGGAGGTGGCCGAAACTTGCTAGAAATATGGAAAGAATTTTCTTAATTGTTTGAAAATGATAGGTATGAAAGTGATGTGCATTTAATTATGTGACAAGGTGATATATTAAAGTGTGATAAGATAAATAAAAATTTGTCTTCTAATACCACTTGATGACCGAAAAAGTAGGGGAGGAATTGAGACATGATTTTTGCTTTAATTATAACCATGTATTATGTATTTTATTCTTTTAACTTAATTACTAAAGTGAGAAGAGATCAAAAACACTTCATTACCTTCTCTTTCTCTCACATTACCGTGAGCAAAAAAGAAAAAAAAGAGAGAAGTGTTCTTCAATTCCTTTCCAAATTTTAAGTTAGAAAAACGTTGCCGCCGACAATCGACTCCAATTAAAAGGTTAGAAATCGTACGAGCTTCTTATATATGCAAAAAATTTCGAATTTCATCCATAAAATCTTATGTTATATGCTTTTGTTATTTATTGTGAAAATTTGAGAAATATTGTTTAAATGTTAAGTTGTTTATTAAATATGTTTATATGGTGTTTATAAGCATATATTATGAATTTAGTACAAAGTTGAGCATGTTATAAAATTCTATGTTAGGACCGAAAATATATAGTGATCATATGTTGATGGAAATGAATTTTAATTGTTGTTTTGAGCATGGATTAATGATACTTAGTAATGTTTAAGCTTGTATGAATTTATTTAGAATTTTTGAAAAACATTAGTATATACTTCATGAAATTTTTGAAAATAATAAGAAATCATATGTTGATGTATGATTTATGTATGAATGATATTATGGTATATTATTGATGTATAATCATAATAAAGTGTTATATGAATTAATTAGAATTTTTGAAAATTATATTGTTCATATGCTAAAATTTTCGAAAAACATAGTCTAGGGTATATTAATGTGTGATTTGTGTATGTTGGATATTATGACATATTTTTTTTTTTGTCAATTAATACATAAATTTTAAAGGCTGCGTCACGGTGGACTCGAACCCGAGACCTTTGGCCTCGGGCAATAACCACTCTACCACTAGGCCAATACACACACACGGATATTATGACATATTGTTGATATGTGATGATGATTATATGTAATACCCGATTATTTTAAACGCCTAATTACGATATTAATTTCAGAATTAGAGTATTATCATAATAATTTGATTATTAAAATATCGAATAATGATTTCGATTATTGTTGGAATAATAAATTCTATGATTTATTCACAAATGAATGTGAATTTAGAAATACGAATATGTGACGATTTTAACAAGATAATTTCAACGTCGACACGTATCGATAATTGAAATCTCGTAATCTTTCTAAGTTTTAAGCTTAGAATTTAATTCCATTATTATTGGAATGATTTAATAAAGTGAATACGACTTTATTACGACCATTTTGAGATGAGTCGATATTTAACGTTTGAAACGTTTCAAACGTTAACGTTTAGAGATGACTTGAGAATCAAGTCTAACGATCAAGGAATTATGATATTTAAATTCCTATGATTATTTTATATAATTAGAATATTATTTAGCATTGAAATAATGCTAGAAAATTTTGGAATTATATTTTTGATTGTTTAAGATTCTTGAAAACCCTAAATCGAGAATTAGGGTTTTCTACCTATGGATTGATTCCAATAATTTTTCTATGATATAATTTATCATCTAGGATATATATTATGCTATATATCTACTTATACCATGAAAATGAATTTTTGGGCATTAAAAATGCCAAAGTGCCATAAGATCCCCTAAGAATTAACATAGGATTATTTTATTTTTGAACATCCAATTTGTGATATTTCTTAAGTGTAGTATTAATATACACTTACCAAGTAAAATGTGTAGATGAGAAATACACTAGCAATATGTTTATATTATTGCCGATTATTTTGACATTTTGTACACAAAATCAATTTTGATTTTTATACACTTGAGTGTATAATTTTGGGATAGAGTGTACACATATTATCTACTAAATACAACATTGAAAAATCTGATTTTCTTCCCTCACTGTGATGGCCGACGGCCATTGTGCCTTGCATGAAACAAATTGATTTTGTGCTTCCCAAAAAACCTTTTTATAAAGCTTACAATGTATTAATGCAATTGTAAGAGATATTTTATCATGACCTCACAAGTTTGACTAATTTATTTTTTGTTGTTCTGTGAGAGTTGAGAGAGAGCCGAGGAGTACACAATTGTTGTGTGTGTTATTTCTTCCATTTTATTTGCCTATATTTATATTCATGCTTTTGAACCACAGAACATAACACACTTAAACTTCCAGCTTCTATTTTCCTCTCTGCCGTGACACTTTCTTAAGAAAACCAAACTTTTCCTTCTTCAATCCTTCTCATTTTGCTTGAGTTCAATCTATCCTACAGCCGATCGACTCCGATAACGAGGTTAGATATCGAACAAGCTTCGATAAAACCTAACTTTTTCAATAATCCATCGGTTTAAATTATTATTTTTAGCATGTATTAATTATGCAATAAATCATGTTAGCATGTTATAAGTCTAGAAATTATGTTACATATATTAATATGTGCATAGATTATTTATTTACTAAGCTTAGCAATTTATTTAAATTATTCTAGTGATGCTCGAAAATTGCTAGGTATGTTTTAAGGTTGGATTATTGATCTATAGTGTTGTAGGAGTACATGGTATTAATTTGAGAATTTTTGGAAATAATTTGTTTAAATGTTGAAAACTGCCGAAAATGCTTAAGCCTTGAACTATGGTGTATAATTTTTATATGCTTGATATGATAGCATATTGTTGAGCTAGAGTATTAGTTATGTATTACAAGAATTTACTAGAATTTTTTTAATATTATATGCTCAATTTTTCAAGGTGGCCGTGAGCCATAAGCTTTGCAAACTTAATGATTATGTTGATTTTAGTTAAAGGCAATGATGTATTAGTGTTATATGATAGCATATAAGCATAGTGTAATTTTATAGGATTTTATAAAAATTGTTTGGTTTGAAAAGCCCTAAAGGGCCGTGAGCTATACCTTGATCATACTATGGTGTATAGTTTGATTTTATTAAACTTTAGGTTATAATTATGTTATATGTTAATATTTGAGGCTTGTGTATAATTATTAAAATTTTTGGAAAATTTTTGGATTAATTTTCATAAAAACCGTGGCCTATATAGTGTTATAGGTGAGTTCCAAATTTTTCTATATTGATATTAATACATATTAACGATCATAGTGTAGAATAATACACTATATGAATTTAGAGGAATTTTTGGAACATGTTTGAAAATTTTACACAATAGCCGTGAGCTATGTGATGAAAATAAGGAATTTTAATTCCTTTTTAATCAAGAATAATAATTTATTATATGTCTAAAAATTATATTAGACATAATTGAATTTTTGAGAATTATTAAACATAGAATATTATGTTTACGATGAAACGTTATATTAAATAACGTTAAAAGCATAAATAATGCTTAAAGTGTTAAAAGATTAATATTGAAAGAAAATATTAATCAAGTTTATCAATTTGCGTGAAAAATCGAGTATTGAAAAGAAATCGATTGAAAATCGATTTTTATTGATTTATACATTAAAAATGTATTTTATTTAAGATTTATAAAGAAAAGTCAAAATGGTTGACTTTCGAAATTGACGTACGAAATACGTTCATTAAATACGCTAATACGTGAAAAACGTATTACTTTTATCTGAATATCTCAATGGTGAGAAAAGATTTCATAATTGAAATCATTTTATTGAATAACGTTATTATACGTTAATTATTTAACCTAAAAGGTTAAAATGAGACTGTAGATCATATTACGTCTCACTCGAGATACGAGAATTATTTTATTGAAATACACGTTGAAACGACGTATTAAGGTTATCAAAACTTTGAATTATTATATTATTTATCAAAGTTAAATGAACTTTGAAAATCTCGAAAAGCGTGCCAACGTGCTAAACGTAAATTTTTGCGTAAAGGTGGGACGTGAAGGCTCACACGCAGCCAGAGGAGAACACGCGTATCGAAATCCGAAGTTCAAAAGTCAAGGTGGGCTTTACTATACTCAAACTGGTAGAATTTACCAAATGATTTATTTATGATGATTTATTGCAAGCAAATATTTATGAACTGATTTATTTAATTACCTGCCCAAAATATTTATGTTTTATGTATGTATCCAATTCATGATTGTTGATGCATAATGTTGGGTAGCTCCCACTTTATGACATGCTTGAATTCAGATTCTGGAAGTACCCCAAGGATGATGGAGAATTCGTATCCCTGTCCGAGATGGTCCGGATTTTGTGCATCGATTATTTTGTGATGCAGGCCGAAAGGGTGCTCGACGTCACGGCGTCTGTGAGAGGAGGCCTCCTCTCACATAAGGAATTGTTGTGGAATGAATTATTGTGGTGGATATGGATCATACATACAAGGAAAATGTCCGCCGGAGGAATCTTTATGGAAAATGAAAGAAAATATTTAGTAAACGCAGTATTTCAAATTAAAACCTCGTGTGTTATCGTGATGGGGCGTAGTAATTCAAATGTGATAAATTATTTGGCATGAGCCATCGAGTGTAATCTTGTACTCACCGCATGTTTGTTTTAAATGTGCAGTTGAGCGATGATGGATGGAAATGTGTCGGAGCGGTGGAACCCTTTTGAATACGATATATTAGAAAACCTTGAATACACATCGTCATATGTGTATTCACACGTTTTCACGCAATTGAATTAATTTATTTTATGATGTTGTTAGTTGAATACGTCCAGAACATATGAGTTCTTGTATATATATTGGTTAAAGCTTTCTTGATTATTATTCCAAGTATTAGCCCCTGCTAAATCATACTTAAGATTTAGGGGCTGTTACATTATATGTTGGGTGAATTAATTGGAATTTTTGAAAAATGTTTAGGTACTTTTTCAAAAATTTCGAAAGTTATAAGGTGTAGACTTATGATGTCCAATTTTTCTATGTCTAATGTTATTACATATTATTGATCCTATATTAATATAGTGTGTTATGTGAATTTATAAGAATTTATGCATAAGTTTAGGTAAATAAAACAAAAAGGACCGAAACCATTTTGTTATAAGGTTAAAAGTTTTAAATTTAATTTATCAAGTAATGACATATTTAGTTCCAAAAATATGTTTTAGACATACTATGAATTTATGTGATTTTTAAAACAATGTATACTATGTTTATGTCAAAACGTTTTGTTAAGTGACGCAAGGTTTGAAAAACAAAGTGTTATGTCTGAGTTAGATCATATTTATGTGTATTTTCGAGCATGATTGTTTGTAAACGTGAAAAATCGAGACTTACGAGCATGTGATTAGAAATCGATTAGAATTCGAGTATATATATGTAAATTAATAGTTATATATGTTAATGTTGCAAAATATATGTTATTGAAAGTAAAATGACTTGATTAAGGTATAAACGTATAAGTATGTTAGTACGTGAACGAGGTTATGTTGTACGCCTAGTATAAGTATGAGTTTCGTTGAATAGATACACTAAGACGTGTAAAACGTATTAGAGATATAAGAATATCTCTTTTATAAGAATCGATTTCATAGTTGAAATCATTCTATCAAAAAAATGTCAATATGGGTTCAACGTTTGACCTGATTTATTCGTAAGAGGTCGTAAGCGATGTTTCGTCTCAATTGAAATATGAAAAGTTATAAGTTAGATTATTCATGAAAAGGGCGTACTAATTTAGTTGAAGGATACGAAATCTTTAGAAGATTTTATATATATATATATATAGTTAATAAATCTTAATAAAGATTTGGAAAGTTATCTAGTTAATTTAGATCTTGACGATTTCTAAAAATGCGACTCGACGTACTAAATTAGTTTCTTACGTAAAGGTGGACGCAGAAGTGATTGTTTAAGTAAGAAGGGGATCGTTTTGAGAAGCATATATACGAGGTGAGCTTTTTTTCGAAATGACAAATGTTTTATTTACGATGTTTTCTTCAAAATGAAAAGTCTTTAATTATGATGCTTTTTGTTGAGAAATGATGATGAGATGTTATTTAATTACATGACCAAAATATTTATGTTTTATGTATGGATCCTATCAGTGTTGGTTCGCCAACTATGAATGATAATCAAGTTGTTGGTTCGCTACCAACTATGAATGAAAATCGAATTCTGATCCTATGCTAGAAGGACAATTCCTGGCAAGGATTAACGTGTACACTATGGTGACTGTATGCTGAAAGGTTCACTCGGTCGGTCACAGCGTTCGTGGAAGTAGGCCTCCTTCTACGGCGCAAAATGATGTTATATGAGATGTGATATGGATCATACAGACAGAAAATATGTCTGGCCAGACAAGTTTATGAAAATGAAAGAAAATGTTTAGTAAGCACGAGCATTTCAAATAAAACCTCGTGTGTTACTGATGGGGCAGTGTAATTCAATGTTATGGTAAATGTTTTTGGCATAAGTCCATTGAGTGCATCTTTGTACTCAGTCCTGCATGTTTGTTTTTAAATGTGTAGGTTGAGCTGGTGATGAGGTGGAGTAGTGTTGAGCAGTAGGAAACCTTTTGTCGCTGATAGTTTATACCTTGAGTGCACATCGTCATATGTGCACTTCACATGTTTTCCGCTGCAAGAACACTAAGTTATATTTTGATCAGAGAACTAATTTCCTTCAGATCAGTTGAACCTCTTATGTTAAAGATCTGATGGTTTAGTCTCATATGTAAATTATGTATGTTTTATCTGGAATGTCTCGAAGTTCTAGAAGTTTTCTTGATATGTGTCTCATAGTTCGATATTCTATTCTATTCCTATGCTTCTTAATCTCGTTTCAAGTAATAGTCCCTGCTAATCCGTCCTTTGTATTAGTGGGTTGTTTTATATATATATAGGACATGGATCAGGTAGGAAATGATAATTTGGTAAGAAATGAGAATGAATTTGTGCATTTGATTCGCTGGATCAATGGTTGAGATTTAATTTTTGTTGTGCTACACGGGTTACTGTGGAGCACTAGAACCCTTCTTGTGCTACGCTGCAATGAAAGATGTGCTAAACTAATATATTTAGCATATGTGCTACGAAGAGATGAAATATGTGCTAAATTAACATGTGCAACATAGTAATTCTGATTGTGATACAAAAATATGAAAGATATGCTAGACTTACATATCTATTCCTATTTCTTACACTTATTTTCATTCTCACAGGAACCATCCTATATATATGTGTGGAGGGGAGGGCTAACGTGAGAATCACTTTTATCGTGAGAACTAAAAAATGATGAATTCATTGTGAAAGTTGATGAATCTGCTGGAAAAGTTACTGAATCCAAAAAAAATAGAATTTTCGCCCCCAATGGGATTCGAACCTAGGTGAAAATTTTCGAATTTTTAAATTCAGTAACTTATCCAACGGATTCATCAACTTTCATAATGAATTCATTTAGTTCTTAGTTTTTAGGATAAAAATAGTTTTCATTTGAACCTAACTCTATAACGTAAAACCATTTTTATTGTGCGACGTGAGAATCGAATATGCTATGAAAGTAAATGAATATGAAAGTTAATGAATAAAAAAAATAGAATTTTCGCCTCATGGGATTCGAACCCCGTGAAAATTCAATTTTGGATTCATTAACTTCAGCAGTATTCATTAACTTTCATAAGATATTCATTTTGTTCAGTAAAGAATTTTCGTAGTTCTTAGTTCTCACGTTAAAATTGGTTCTTATTTGAACCTCACTCTATATATATATATGTGTGTGTGTGTGTGTGTGTGGGGGAGGGTGAACTAAGTAATAACTATATAATAACCAATAATTAACCATCGTTAGATTAAATAAGATCGAACGATTCATAATTATTTAATGATAAAAAAAAAGTTAAATCACTAAATTTTCATTATTTGGATTTTTCACATTCTATTCTTCGTTGTTCATGTAATTCATGTTATTGTTCATATGATCGTAGTTCTTGTGCATGCTATCACATTTCAATTAATAGTTATGTTCATATAATTCATGTTATTATGCATATAATCGTAGTGATTGTGCATACGAGAATATTTACCGTAAATGAATATATAAAATTCTTTAATTATTGGCGTAAACGGTTACCATTAAAATCAAAGGATAATAAACGATTTATAAATAACAATTCTTGACCATTAGATTGGTTGTTTTGAATGGTTGAGAGCATATATTGTTAACCATTATATTTGAAGTAGAGATTGTATGTTATTAAAAAGTTACAGTTCGTAATTCTACAATAGCAGGTTTAATGTTATAAATTTGGATCTCAGTTAATTGTATTATTGTATATACGCTTGGTCATTTTGTGCCTGTTTTGTATATTCCAACCTTGACTATCTTCATCAATTTTGCAAAAGTAATTTTGATATTAGGCCTTAAAAAATTCTACGGAATTGTTAAGAAAACTCTACGGGAGACGAACAAATAATTTTTAATAGATTTATAAAATTTAAAAAACTTTCATATATCTAAAACAATAAGTGGCACTCATGATTCGTTTTATTGGTGTCCATTGTAGACATTAAATGGACGTTAAAATCAAATAGGCTTTTTGACTAAGGAAATAGAAAATTGACCACTCCATTATTTCTACTCTTGGCTGACTTTTCCCACCATTTTTTGCCTGCCTTTTAGTCTGGGCCATAATGTTAATGTCTAAGTAGTTGACATTTTCTTGAAATGACTTTTGTGATTAACTATATCTAATTCGCATTTCTCACTTTAAAGTGAAGCAACGTCTGTTGGAGTATGGAATCTGAATAAATTATACACTTAAATTCGATCTTAATGATCCAACTATAATATATTAATTAGAGTGATTCAAGCCCCACATGGAATTTATTAATCCTTAATTATAGCTTAATAATTAACAACATTAAGAGAAAATATTGAGTTCTATTTCTTGGTGTAAACTAAAATGTTGAAAGTATAATATAACGTGCCACACATTTTGCGATGGTGATCGTTGAAATGGGCACGAAAAAGAGATAGGGTCTGATCCATAATGATTGTGAGCCTTCAATCCAGTTGAACATGCAGTTTGGTGCATCCACCAATTTTAATACATACTTTTTCTGTTTCAATATATAATATTTTTCTAATAAATTTGTTGTAATAGGTCGAAATCCATAACATCTTTGAGATATGATAGGCCTTAAATCTCAACCAATAGACTATGACCTCAACAACATCACATATCCACAAAAAGCACCATTACAATTTACTTGAAAGCGAAAACCATAAAAATAACATTACACCATCTGTCATAGCTTTCCACATGTTGAAAATTCAAAGGCAAATAATATAACATCAAAAAAATTCTTGTACATCCATCAACACCGTAGGACTGACAAATTATCATTTGTTATTAAAGAAATATCATTTACACTAAAGAAAAATATCATTTACTTAATTATTCATTTACACTGAAGAAAAATATTAAATATTATTTACACTAAAGAAAGGTATCAAAATCTATATACGTGGACGGATGTCCAAGAGACCATCCCATATAACATTTATCAAGATTTACGATTTCACACGACTTTTATAACTAACATCACCTTTACAGCAACCAAATTCTTTTACAACAAATTATGTGCAATATGTACTACTAAAACGGCATCCTTTTACTTTGAAACGACATAACATTACTAATGAAAGATTCGGGAAAAAAAAATTATAAAAAAAAAGATGTTGCAGTTACAACATTTTAAAGGTCGTGAAACAATAGCAAAATTGGTATATGCTATGTTATTAGCTGCAATTAACCGAGATTCAAAACTTTCTCACATTAGAAATGATAAAAAAAATATAGTGGAAATCAAAGGAAAATTAAAAAACTGTGCATAATAGTTCAACTTATGAAACAGAATGTAGTATACATATATCAACCGCACAATAACCCGTTAATAGAGCACCGCATCGTACAAATTAGAACAGTATATATATGCAAATCACAACCTTGAAATCGAAACATTTGAAACGAAGAGCGATACTAACTAGGCCTACTTTAGTAGATACAGAACTAGCTTTACCCATATTAAGAGAGTGTTGGACTAAATTTATTATAAAACAGTTTATCAGCCAAAATATTTGATAAATAAAAAAATTCTTAGATAATTTATAAACTATGAAAATAAACTTAACATTTTATAAACTCTCCTAAAATTAGTCCCAATTTATTTTTTCATAAGTTTTTATAAGTAACAATTTATCAAAATAACCTTACTATGGTTCGTTATTTTCAACATATACACTATCGATTTCACCTCTCGTCAATTATTTCTTTCTAACTATGATTTTCTCTCTCTAACTCACGATTATTTATCTAACTTAATTATCCAAACACTTTGATAATTTATAAACTCTTCAAACATTATGTCTTATAAGCTCTTCAAAAATATTATAAGCTCTTGGAGCTTATAAACTCTTTAAAATAAGTTTAGCCAAACACCCTCTAAATTCATTTCCAGATTCGGTGTAGTCTCAAAATCTTCCATCAACATCGTTAGCCAAAGTTGAGAAGACCAATGAGAAATTCATTAAGCCTGTATAATTCCTTGGTGGCTGTCATTAACAAAAGTGCCAACAGTTTTGAACCAATGCATGAGATTGCGGTGATCCTTCACATAAAGCCAAGCTTGCGGAAGTGGAAATAGGCGATCCTTCACATAAGTATGGAGAGCATCTCGAATCTTTTCATCAACATCTCTGTCAATTGATCGAAGAGATACATTCATCAGTTGAGAAACAGAAACCGATCATGAAAAGCATAAGACTAATAATGCAAATGAACTTCTAGCAGAACAAAATTCGATATCAAGAGTTGATAGAAAAAGCTAGACGCAATATAAAAACTCAAGTATCTAAAAATAGTGTTCGTCTCATCAGACCATTGTAGATGGAATAAGACTGGCTACTTGTGAGGAAGCCGGCCCAGCTAATAGGAAATATACAATCAACAAGAAACAACCAATAGTACCACAGCCTCTTCCAAAACAAGAAGCAATATGGAAAACCCAAGTCCAGTATGGCAGTATCTACAATTCGATCATTCAAAAACAAAGATAAAAGAATCATATTTAGACTCCGAGTGGTGGAGAGATGCAAGAAGGTGATGCAGCTGGTCTTTTCATCAAAAGGCCATCCCAGGGAGAATTCAATAGCACTACAAGGACATTTTAGTTATATGATATTTAGACAAAGCAACTGACTGTCATCAAACATTTACCCATTTTGGACAGTTGAAGATGTGATCTAAATCTTAGCAATGGCATGATTACTGAAAAGTGAAAACAAGGTTGAGAATATTGGTAGTTGAAGATATTGATATCTTACTTAGTGGAAATATCATATTCATATGAATCATATCAGTATCTGAAAAAAATTGAGGGAAAAAAAGGAAGCCCGATATTTTCAGTGTAAATATTCTCCAAAAAAAGTCAACAATTCTGGATATCTGTCTAATTTTTACTACAAACTCACTAATACAGAGCACTATTGAATTTATCATTATTTTACCGAAAGTTCGTTGGAAATTTCCTTATCCCAGCTATCATTATCAATGACCCCGAAAAATGGAACATCAAGGAAAGATTAAAGCCATGCTGGAAAGAGATACTACCTTTGTGAAGGAGAAAAGGCATATTTTATATATATATTACTCTATTACACTTAAAAAAAGAAGATGGTCTCAATTAAGTGAAGTCACATCATTGCTCTTATAGTTTTAATATTGGGTAACTTGGAGCAGATTCTGTCAATAGCTTTTAGTATGAACCCATATACACAGAAAAGGCACTGCATCCAGCTAAACAATACTCCATCCGTCCCACCTAAGATGACATGTATTCCTTTTTGGATTGTCCCACCCAAGATGGCCTGTTTCCTTTTTAAGAAATAATTATCTCTTCAAAAGTCGTGGGACCTACCTACTTTTTATCACTTTAATCGCTTTATACCATTCCTCTAAATAACCATACCGAAAAGAAATGAGCCGTCTTGGATGGGACGGAAGGAGTAGTTATTTTCTTAAAGAACATAAAACCAATTCCTCAAAATTTACTTAAAATAACTCACTTCTTGGTCTTCAACCCCCTCAGTCACTATGAACGCCCCCGATCAGTGCAATGGGATGTTTCTATTTATCTATCTCTTGATTCGAAATGGGAGCAAGTTTGAAAAAGGATCTTAGAGTGTCTAGGGTTGGGCATCACTTTGCAACTAAGATCACAAAGAATTAATTATTACTTGTTAGGAATGAAAGCTCCAGGTAGTTATTCATGGACATGAGGATAACTTGAAAGTCTGCAAGATACCAAGTGACAAATTCATGTTATCCTATCCTAAGTTTTCACATTCATATTACATTTCATCTTCTGAATCTTATCTTGGGTATTTACTCACAATTCAAATTTAAGAAGGTGGTGATCAGAAAATTTACTTTAATAAAGAAAGAATCAAGATCAAATTCAATCTCCTTTCTAACATTATAACATATCTACAGCATTAAGATTAAGGGGGTGTTTGGCTAAGCTTATTTTAAAGAGCTTATAAGCTCCAAGAGCTTATAAGAGGTAATGTCTTAAATGCTTATAAGTTGTTAAAGCCTTTGGATAATTGATCTTATAAGCTAGAGAAAGAATAGTGAGTTACAGAGAGAAAATCATAGTTAGAGAGATAAAATTGACGAGAGATGAAGTTAATAGTGTATGTGTAGGAAATAACGAACTATAATAAGGTTATTTTGGTAAATTCATAGTTGCTTATAAGTTTATGAAAAAAATAAGTTAGGGTTGACCAACTTATTTTTAGGGAGCTATAATGTTGTGGGTTTATTTTCACAGCTTATAAGCTGTTTAGAAGCTTATTTTGCCAAACACTTTGCAACAGCTTATAAGCTCTTAAACAGCTTATAAGCTGTTTTAAAGAGCTTATAAGCTTAGCCAAACACTCTCTAAGACATAAGCAGAAAAATTCACTTATTCAAAGAGTGGGCCATTATATTTAGATGGAACCACAAGGAACCCCGAAGACTCTGATTTGGGTCTCAGTGAAACGGAATGAACCCCAAGAGCATCCGAATACATTCCACAAAGGAAATGCAAAGACTCTTTCTACCCTAGCTTGGAAACGTCAACATGAACAAATAATTGACTAATGTTATCATTGCCATAATCATCAGCAGAACCTCCTGGAATAATGTCAACCATTCTCATAACTGATACATTGATCTCCTCATCTTCAAAAATCCGCCTTAGAACAGGTCCCCCAGTGTCAAGTGCCCCCTTCACAATTTCGTATGTAGAAGGCAGGCTAATTTTCTGAGAAATCTGAAAAACTATTTAGAATAAGTAAGCCAAAGAGCATCCACAAGTAAATATCATCTCATGAGGAACTTTAGTAGGAAGCAATGTCCCCCACAAGAATAATACAAACAAATATCAGCAGTCCAGGATTTATTTTTATTTTTATTTTTTATTTTTTTTTGGGGAACCCACGAACTTGTTGAGGAACTCTGAGCATTAAAGTAATAAAACCCAATGTGACACAATAGATTATATCATGTCACAAAAAGTTTCAGAATCATCTGCATACAAGCAACAAACAATCTACTTCGAAGGCAAGTGATCAAATACGTAAAATGGTTCACACAGTAGACTTTTCATAAATCTTCAATGGAGCTGTAATGTCCTGATCAACTATCCCATTTAACGAAATATAGACTAAATAAAGATCTAAACAATGTCATTATGTCACAAAAGAGAAACTCAGTATGATAACCCAGCTACTATTATGGATCAACAAATGCAATCTGCAGACATGCATAATGCCCATTACCCATGCACTTCATAACCCTTAGCTAACAGGAAGCTGAGTTGCTCCAAATTACTTGCACAGCAGTACATAATACAGTGATTGAATCACTGCCAGGGTGGGCGACGGTGGGATGTCTGAGGTGGATAGGCGGCACGCCCTAGAGCCTTGGGAGAGCCGTGTTGCCACCGGCAGTTTTGGACACCCGATCGTCCGCCACTACCGCCCACCACTGCATCGATCCACCACCACCAAGACGAAGAGCCCTTCCGCCGGACGGTAGCGGATGAGGTATGAACACCTTCACGGATATGACCCGACCGGTATGCTACGGTCCGATCCGCCACAACTACGACTTATACGGCGCGGATAACTTTGGACCCTGCGCGACATACCGATGATGGAAGCGGTGCGGGACCATCGATGCGACCTCGTGAGGACGATTCGGATGAGGAAGGCGACTTGAAGAGGAGGAAGACCGAGGAAGGCGGAGTAGGAAGGAAACTCGTGAAGACCTTAGCGATGTTTTAATTAGAATCTATTCGTTATGACTAGCATGTGTGCTAGCTTTTCCTTTATTTTCAATACCATGGTTCTAGGACTTGGATTTTCTTTTGGCCGTGTGGGCCCGAAACCTTGTTATTTCTATTTCTATGATTCTCGATGTTAGACATCTTGTTTTTGACAAACCTTGATTATCTATCCACATATATTTTTGACCCAAGTGGGGCCTTTTTGGTGGCGATTGTCTATCTATGGATGAATTGTTTTACTTTTATATCGCTTTAGAAGAAGCTATGAAAACCTTATTTTGTTAAGTTGTAAGCGTTTAATATTTAACGATGGTATGTTTTATATAGCAGAATGCCTCCGAGAAGAAACCCAGAAAGAGAACCCAGAGGTCGAGGAAGACCTAGAGGAAGGGGTAGAATCCCGAACAAGAACCGAAGATAATCCCCAACCACCGCCCACCTCAACCCGATCGCGGGATCGAAGAACTATTCTTGAGGCAAAACCTCCTGTTTTTTAACGGAAGGGAGCGGAAGAAGCCGAACAATGGGTTAGGGCCATTGAGCGGTTTTCACTTTCTTAAGGTGCACGGCAAGAGAGGATGTCGTGTGTTACCTTCCAACTTATCGGACCGGTGACTTACGGTGGGAGGCCGGAAGAAGACTTTACTGTTGAGCACTAGAAGAATTCTCGTGGGAGGATTTCAAGAGAGTTGTGCGAAAGTATATCCCCAAAAGCTATAGGGAAAAAAGCGGGAGTTTTCTGCTAAAACAAGAAAAATTATCCGTGACGACTATGATCGCACTTCTGCGAGATGTCGAGATATCGCCAGATCGGTGGACACCGACTTGAAAATGTCGGAAAAGTTCGGTCGGTCGAGAATGGAGATCGCATGTCTCTTGCCACCACGGAGACCTATCTTACAATCAAGCTCTCGCACGAGCTTTGGATATTGAGGCGACCATGACCGAGAATAAGATGGTGTCAAATCACGGACACACGGTAATTTGGACAAGGAAAAGGGCTGGGACCCCAACCGCGGAATAACAACGCGAAACTATGGAGAAGCAAGTCACGGCGCGTGGCAGGAAACCGCGCAACAAGGGGAGAGCGGAAGAGGCGGCTTATGCTCCACCGGCAAGGGACCACGAGGGCGATCGAGGCACCTCAGTACTAGATGCCATAGAGCACACAAGGGTGTGTGCACGGCAAGCGTGGTGGTGTTACAAATGCGGGGTGAGCGGGCATTACGCCAACAATTGCCCGATGTCACGTTCGGATGGAAGGCGAACCAACCGGCAATGCTCGGCCATTGAGGGCTATCTGACTTGACACCACCCGCAGCGCGGTTCCAACCCCAAGCAACTCGATGGCAAACACCCCACCTCAACAACAACAACTCCAACAACGCAACAATGGCAACAACCGCGGCAACAAATCTGCTGAGCCCGCGTTGGCGACCACGCTAACAACAACGGCAACAACGGGCGGCAACCGGCGCCCGGCGCCACGGCGGCGACAGCAGGGCGAGCGGCGGCCGCCAAATCAACAAGGACCGGCGCCCGTCAGCCTCGGCCCGGCTCGGGCGAGCCTACGCCACCGCGGGAGGCGAGCAGCGAACCAAGGAAACTTGGCGGTATGGGAGTTCTTCTCAACCTACTGTTATAGTCTTTGTTCGATCACGGGTGCTTCGCATTCTTTTATTGCAAAATCATGCGTAGAAATGCTGAGCCTTAGGTCTGAAAAATCAAGCCAGGATATGAGAATCTCATCGCCTATAGGAGGGATTATGACCGTTACCCACTTTTGCTCGAACCTAGAATTGACATTAGGATCACTTAAGGTTCTGGCTAACGATCTAAACATAATACCCATGGACGATGTAGACATAATCCTAGGAATGGATGGTTAGCTAGGAATCATTCCACGATTCTCGTAGAAGGAAAGGAAAATTTCGTTTCATTTTCACGGGCGAAGCTACGCATTTCACGGGATCAGCATGGGAAGGAGGATTCCGATAGTATCCGCACTACAAGCTAGGAGGATGATGAACCAGAAGGGATGCCATGCATTCCTTGTTTATTTAAATGATGAGGATAAACCCGAAGCGCGGGTAGAAGACATTGAAGTTGTCAGGAATTTCGGACGTGTTTCCAATCTGCCAGGACTACCCTAACAGACAAGCGGGTTTACCATCGACTTGGAGCTGGATCAGCCCGGTGTCGGCGCCTATAGGATGGCCCAAAGGAGCTAGAAGAGTGAAGATCAAATCGAGCTTTTGGATCCAGGATTCATTAGGCAGTGTTTCACCTTGGGGGCCTTTGTATTGTTTGTTAAGAAGGATGGTTCTTTGAGGATGTGCATCGATTATAGAGAACTAAATAAGATGACACTAAAGAACAAATACCCTTTACCCGAATTGATGACTGTTTGATCAATTGCGAGGAGGGTGTATTCTCGAAAATTGATCTTAAGTCGAGATACCACCAGCTAAAATACGGCTGACGTGCGAGGCGCATTCGAACGAGATATGGCCACTATGAATTCATAGTTATGCCATTCGGGTTAACCAATACACAACCGTGTTCATGGACCTCATGAGCAGTATTTCATCCATTTTGGATAGGTTTGTTTGGTCTTCATAGATGACATCCTTATTTATTCAAAGAATGAAGAGGATCATAAGGAACATCTGAACGGTTTGCAAACCTTGAGAAATGAAAGCTCTTTGCTAAGTTTAGCAAATGCGAGTTTTGGTGAAGGAAGTTATGTTCCTTGGACACATTGTGTCTGAAGGTATAAAGTAGATCCGGCCAAAGTAGAGGCCGTGCAGGATGGAAATCACCTAGAACCTGACGAAATTAGAAGTTTCTAGGATTAGTGGCTACTATGGAGATTCATGAAGGATTCTCCAATATGGCAAGGCCAATAACCCGACTACTCGGAAGGGATCAAGTTCAATTGGATGATGAGTGCGGCGAGTTTCCAAATACTCGAAGAGAAATTGACGGTGCACCATTCTAGCATCCCGAGCGGACAAAGGGTATGTGGTCTATACCGAGCGTCTAAGGCCGGGTAGGTTGTGTTTTGATGCAAGAAGGAAAAGTGATAGCCACGCATCTCGACAACTCGAGACCCCACGATTTGAACTACCCAACCACGATTTGGAATTAGCACCGTAGTTCATGCCCTAAAATTTGGAGACACCATCTCTATGGTGTGAGATGTGAGATCTTCACGGATCATAAAAGTTTGAAGTATTTCTTGAACAAAGGGATCTGAATATGAGACAAAGAAGATGGCTTGAGGCGGTAAAAGATTACGACGTGGTATTAACTATCACCCGGCGGCGAATGTAGTAGGCGGCCTTGAGTCGTAAAGGCCATCCCCGTAAGGGGTGGAATGTAATATTCCAAAAGCGAATATACGATTACGGTATTCGAGACCGTAATTGGGTTTTGCCGTATATTATGTTTTTACGACATCGAACCTTGTGTTTCGATACGATATCGTTATAACGAATTCCTTTTCATAATTCACTAAGGATTGTGAATTGAAGGATTGAAATATTACGAAATGATTCGTCGATATTTTTAAGCGTCAAAGCAGCGTGTCGAGCGTCGACTTTTCATGAAATTTTCGGCGGTGCGGCTTGGAATTAATTTCCATCTTAATTCCTTTATTAAATGGAATATAGTTACTTAGTAAGTATGAACTTCTGCGACCATTTTGAGATGAGTCGATTTCGAGCGTTTGAGGCGTTTTGAGCGTTAACGTCTAGAGGCGTTTTGAAAAATGAGTTCTTGCTGGGAAATTATAATAATTAATTTCCTATTATTATTTTATATAATTACAGTATTAACGATTATTAAAATCATTATTTGAATTATTAAACTCGATTATTTGAATCAATTTGAAAACCTAATCTTATAAATAAGGGTTTTATCACATGAAATGATACCATTAAATTATCCTATGGTATCTAAACTTTATAATATGATATATATGAGTAATATTAAGCATTAAATCAGATTTTCAGCCATAAAATCGAAGGATTCAGTTTTACAAAATTGAAACCCAAACTTTCGAAATTAGGGTTTTAAGTCATGAATGTAATAATTTTATCCTATGCTATTATTTAATATCTAAAACATATATTATGATATATATGTGTATATTTGGGACGAAAATTACATGAGTATCGATAATAGGTGTAATTTATATTTTTAATCCTATTTTTCAATAATTGTTATCGGTAATTTCGAAAATTGCATATATTATGTTTTAATTATTTTTATGGCATGTATTATATATCTATGACCTATTATATGATTAATACAATATATTAGGTGTAGAAATGAAATTAAAACAGCCCCTTGAACCCCCATGCATGGGTATGCTTACCCCATAAACAAATGATTCCACTTTTAAATATTGCCCAATACATGGAGAGCTCCTTTTGCACTCCATAATCATCACCTTTCCCTTCCCAAGGGCTGCATAATTGTGAGAAAGAGAGAGAGGGGCGCCGAGAGAGAGGAAGAGATATAGGAATTTTTCTCCCGTTTTCATACTCCATTCTCACTCAACACACTCAACACTCAAAACACTCTCCATTTCTCTCAACTTCAGCCAAAACCGAGCTCTCCTCTCCATTTCAAAAATTTTGTTCTTCTTTTCTTCTCCATTTCTCCTCCAAGCTTGATACCATATCTTTGTTCTTGTCATCCTAGACATTCTTAAGGTAATACATGGTCTTTAGCTTCGATTTTATCCTTCCTTTAATCTGAAAATTCGAAACTGTTTTATATATATATATAGGTTTCGAAAGTTATATATATATGTGTACACATGTGTTTAAATGTTCTTGAGCATGAGCCTTTGTTATATGTATGTTCTTGATGGTTTTTATCTTCGAAAATATGAGAATATGTGCTTGGATGAACATAGGATATTATATATGAAATGTATGAGTGTACCTTGCCTATGTATGATTTTCGAAACCCAAGCATGAATCAATATAGCTTTCGAAAATGATACAAAATATTGGATGAAGGCCGAATGCTTCCTAGTATGATTTAAGCATGTATTATTGATCTATGATATGATTTAAGACTATAGTATTGATTTAGAAATTTTTAAGAAAACCCTAGCTTAAATTTTGAGAATACCGTGAGCTTATGTATGAAATACCTTAGTGTATAATTTTTATTTCAAGCATGTAATGACATATTAGTGCTTTAGAACCTTGATTATATGTTCTATGATTTAATTAGAATTTTTGAAAACCATATACTTGATTTTACAAAGAATACCGTGAGCTTTATAAATATATAGGTTGGTGTATAATTTTATTTTTGAACATGCAATGGTGTATTAATGCTTTAGTATATTGTTTATACATTGTGTGAATTAATTAGAATTTTTGGAAATCAAATACTAAATTAAATCAAATAAACCGTGAGTGATATGCTCTTGAAGGTGATGATTTAATTAGTTTTGATAAATATTATGATGTTATAATACTATACTATAGTGTATAAACATAGTATATAATTGTTAGAATTTTTGAAAACCATATACTAAATAAATCGAAAAACCGAGAGCATCACAAGCTCATATGGTGACGATTTAAATTAGTTTGGTTGATGTTATGATGTTACAATGTTATAATACAATGTTTATTGATGTTGGAATTTATTTAGAATTTTGGAAATTGTTTGCTATTTATTTGGTAATTATCTTATAATTACTGTGAAATATTGTTATATATTGAAATAAATAGTTATGATGAACTATGGGTTATGTAAATATTATATACTGATGTTGGGATATTATAATAGGTATATATCAATTTTGGGAATTTTTGGATGATTATTCCCTATTTATTGGAATTACCGTGAATATATATATGTATATATATAAATAAATAGCAAACAGTACTATATGAATTTAATAAATTCATATTCTGGACCATAGTGTATAATAATACACTATATTAATTTAGAAAATTTTTCAAGGGTCGTTTGCTATTTTTGGGACAACTATCGAAAATTTCGATAATTAATAAGGATTTTAAATCCTTTTTAAAACTGTTTAATTATAAATTTTGGTAAAATAATATTCTGGACAGTTTTCAAATGAAGCTGAGTTGCTCCAAATTACTTGCACAGCAGTACATAATACAGTGATTGAATCACTGCCAGATCCCCCGATAATACAGGAAGAAGCCAGTAGAAGGCGAAAAGTATTGCATATTTAGGCAGTGACGGAGCCAGAAAATGAATCTTGGGGGGCCAAATTAATTATAATTTTAAAATAAAAATTAAAAAATAATAATAATTTAAATAATAGTGTAATATTATTTGAATGGAGGTAATTGTTTATACTAAATATATTTCTTCTTCATTATGTTTTAATATCTTACAAAAATAAAATAATAAGATTTATTTATAAATAACTAAACAATCAATCAATAATAGCTATAAAAATTAAAATAATAAGAAAATTATAAGTGTTAATATTTTAAATGGTATTATCTTACAAAACTCAAATCTTGATTTTCTTGTACCATTACAAATCAACAATTGAATCTAAAATTAATTCACATATAAAACATATTAGAATAAATTTAAATAAATATTACTTATGACTATTATAATAAGTTTATCATGATCTTTTTTAAAAATTGATTGATCATTAATTTACCTATAAAACTTTATTATTTATATATATTTTTTATTTTATCAATGTAAAACAAACTATAGAAAAAGAAAAAAACGACTAAAAAGTAGAGAAATAAAAAAGAAAAGAAAATAAAGAGCACAAAATAAAGAAATAAAAGAAAAAGGAAAAAAGAAATGAAGATATAAAGCAGAGAAACGAAAAGAAAGGAGAATGAATAAAAAGAATACCTGGAGAAATAAAAGAAAACAGAAAAAAGAAAAAGAAATAAAGGTCAAAGACAAAGAAGAAAAACGAAAAGAAAGGAAAAGGGAAAAACTGGAAATAAAAGAAAACAGAAAAAAGAAAAAGAAATAAAGGTCAAAGACAAAGAAAAGAAACGAAAAGAAAGGAAAAGGGAAAAAAGGAATAATGGAAGGGTTTCGAACCAGGAGCTCTTGGGAGATTGACAGAGTCTTTAACCAACTACACTACAACACATTTTGAAATTATAAACGGATATATAATACTAATTGTTTTCAGAAAAAGTTGGGGAGCCTCAGGCCCTAATGTAGCTCCGCCACTGTATTTAGGGGAACTGTTACGGGAGAACTTATTCAAAAATTGATTGAAAAAATACATATGCAAGGATTGCTTTATTTCTGAGTGAGTGAATTGAGACGAAAGTGCCACATACTGAAAGTTGAAGATGATAGTCCACAGCTGAGGCTGGGAGGTAGTTCCCAGCCAAAAGATGGTAACTGTTACCGAAAACGTTGAACTGAACCCTAAAGTTCACTAATCGGAACACAGGAAAAGTATACATTTTCACACCAACAATCCCTCTGATTGCACAAATAGCTTGTCTTCCCAATACATTAAGCGCTGGGGAAAAAACCAAACAATAAATATATACATATAAATACTATCTACTAAGAGTTTGTCAAGTTTTTCAGGAAAAATGAAACTACTGTACAAATCGTCATAAATTCTCCACCATCCCCAAAAAACTCATTCACCATTAATTTGCATGATACAAACGTACAAACATTTCCTAAAAAGAAAATAGAGAGAGAAATTGGATACCGGTGGTGGAGCCATCTTGGATACTTCGAGGTAGTGGTCTTTGAGGGAGCGACGGATAGTTGGATTGACGGTGTACGAAGGCGTTGACGAAAACGGCCGCGAAGCTATCGCGCGCGATGGCTGTGACACTAGCCGGTGGGCGGCGCCACCGGCGCACAATAGAGCCTTCCTCCACGTCATCGCGTTTCGAGGTTTTGCTCTCACTGCTTTACATCTTAAAGGAGGTTTAAGGTCTCCAGCAAGCTTGGAACAGAAATATGAAAGTATATACGAATTCAGAAATATAAAATACATTTTAATGTATTTGGGTATGTGTTATGTTTTCTATAGATTTCGAAGTTAATAGAAAATCATATCGTTATCCAAACCTCGCTTAATTAAATTGTACTTGCGATAATTGTTATTTTCTAATTTATAAGAAATTTTTGCTTTTTCAAAAAAAACTAATACGTTTTCCCGCTCTATTGTATTGTGCTCAACGAAGATGTATTTGATGGGAACAAAAAACTTGGGTAAACTCCAATCCACCGTGAAATTTCAATTTTTTGTTAAAATAATTATATATTAATTATGGTGAGTAAGATTAATTAGATTTTGTTAATGTATGATTACATTTATTAATTTTTAATTATAATTTTTAATTCAAAATTAAAATTTATTAATTCACAATTATGATTTATTAATTCATAATTGAGATTTATTAATTCATAATTATGGTTTATTAATTCACATTTAGGATTTATTAATTCAAAATTAGAGTTTATTAATTCATAATTAAGGTTGATTATTCAAAATTAGGGTTTATTATTTTCAATTAGGGTTTATTAATTAAAAATTGAGATTTATTATTCAAAATAGGGTTTATAAAATTCAAATAGGGTTTATTAATTCAAAATTATGGTTTATTAATTCAAAATCAGAGTTTATTAATTCAAAATTAAGATATATTAATTCAAAATTATTATTTATTAATTTACAATTAAATTTTATTAAACTAATTAATTTTAATTAAAAATAATTTAGTTAATTAATTGATTAAGATTAATTAATTAATTAGGGATGGTCTCACTGTGCATGCACTCAGGAGACCACCCCTTTGATGGGTACTCAAATTACAATTTTAAGGTTTGAATTTTAAGATCTCTAGTCCAACAAAACTCGATCACAAAATCTTTGTACTTGTCAAAAAATTATCACCGGACTTATTCACGTTCCCAAAATGGATATCATAATTTTCACCTTATAATATAATCTGTAGAAACTCGTCTGTTACAGGATATTTCCTATGTCAGGTAATTCAATTGAGTCCATACATAATAGACCAAAAATATTGCTGTCGTCTAGAATATATGAAAATCGTAAATGCACCTACATGTACTAATTTATTTTCAAGTGAAATCCAAAAAACAACGTGTTAAAAGTATCATATCAGATCATACCAACACACTGTAACTTGTTACAAGTGAAATCCTTCATCTTCATATATAACCACAAATATTTAATCAGCCGCTGCACATTGCGAGGTTCATAAAAGCATCGGGAACACCGATATGGATAACATTTTCCATTTTTACTGTTCATTTTTACAGACTGAGAATTGAAGATTATTCCATTATGGTACACACAAGAAGCCCTAAGTCAATTACACAATTACAAGCATTACCACCACCACTATTCGTACAACGGAATACTTCTTCAGATCATCAACACAGAAACTGTCCAAAATTGAAACTATTTGCCTATCAAAATTTTGCTAAACTATTAAGAAGAAGAAAAAAATATTATAATAAAGCAGGCATGTAGAAAGGCTGCCTTTTAAAGAGCAGCTGATCGACTCTCATTATATATTGACACCGGAATCAATAAATTCCAACCACTAACCTTCTACGCCTTCACCTCTTCCGATTCTTGCTCCTGCTAATTTTTACAATCTTCCGACCTGACTTGTCGCCTCCCGTGCTGCCCAATGAGAAGCTGCCTCCAGCATTGAATTCTAGACTGCCTGATGCCTGAAAGAGAGATGTGCTCTGTGGAGGAGCTTGATTTTGCTGCCCATTGAACATGAAGGTATTGTTTTGTGGTGGAGCCACCGATCCAAATGCAAAGGTAGGAGGGGAAGGGGAAGCAGATGGCTGACCAAATACAGGAGTAGGTGCAGATGACAGCACTGGATCCTCAGCCATGCTGTCTTCTGCATTCATCTGATCGTTATTCCCAGGAGAGGCTGTAAAACCACCACCAATTGGCGAATTACCAAATACAGGCTGAGTATTATGCACAGATGGGGAAGCAGATGCAGAATTGAATGAGAAAATGGGGCTCGATGAGGCACCGGCAGATGAGTTAAAAGACATGGGTGGTGCAGCATTTGCAGAAGCAGAGAAGGAAAATCCCGATGATGGGGATGCAGAAGTGAATGTAGAACCAAACAATGGGGATTTTTGGCTTTGCCAACCGGAACCAAAGACATTGGAAGGCGCACAAATGGAGCTGGCTGAGTTGGTTGTGGAGGATGAAGCCGAAGAATTCCCACCAAAACTGAGTATACCAGATGTGCAGCTGCCGAAAGAGCTAGCTGTATTAATTGCTGAAGATGAAACTGAGGTACCACCAAAACCAAATGTTGGCATAGTGGGACCACTGCTTGTAGAGACTGTAGTGGTTGAAGAAGATGAACTTGAACCGAAACTGAATGCGCTAGGACTAGCACTGGAGCTAACAGCAGCCGAAGCCACACTGAATTTGAATGTACTCGATGTTGGCCCACCAGCAGGGACAAGAGAGGTGGTATCTGATGTGGAAGTCGAAGAAGAACCAAAACCAACACTGATACTCAGAGTGGGCAATAAACCAAGAGAAGAGCCAGTATTCATATTAAGTGCTGGAGCTGATGCAGACGGAACAGATTCAACTGATGTGCCTTGCGAGACAGTACCAGCACCAAAAAGTGGAGATTTAGTGGCACTACCAAAGATGGAACTCTGAAGACTGTTGCCAATTGAATTACTGAAAGAAGAACCAAGCTTGAAAATGTTATTACCAGAGCCAGATGCTGCTGCTGCACCAGTAGAATATGAGCTACTTGAGCTGCCAGAACTTGGATTTATGTCGATTTTGGCTCTCTGATCTGCTCTTTCTGAAATGCTACCTGTTGGTGCTGCTGAGATCATAGTTGGTGGATCTACAGAGGAACCGAATTTGACAACAGGTCCACCTGAACTTAAAGACTTTGCCGCCCCTCCAAAAATGCTGCTACTAGAGGGGACTGCTGTGCTGGTGCTGCTGCCAGTGGTGAGAAAGTTAGTAGTACTAGTCGATGAGGTAAACAGGGGAGCACTAGTCGTCGATGTCCGATGCGTATCATTAAAAGAAGCTGCAGGAAATGAGGCTAGAGAACTTATTGACACAAGTGAGCCATTTACTGCCACAGACGAAACATCATCACATTTTCCATTAGTATCTACCGCCTTCACAGGCTTTGTATGAAATACTGTCTCCGACTCGGGAGGTCGGACTTCAGAGGAAACTGATGTCGAAATATTCGCCAAGCTGTACATGCAGTTAAAACATTAAGATGAAGAAAATCACAAATCTCAAAATCTGACATAAATCATACAAAACAACCAACCTGCTGGATCTTTCAGGTTCAAATTCAGCCCTTTTGGTCGATTCTGACGGCAATGAAGGAGAATCATCAGCAGCTTTAGAGCTGAAGCTGAACAACTGAGAACTATTCGATTCCTTAGGTTTGTCAAATGCAGGAACTGATGAAGCTAAATTTTGGGACTCTGAAGCAGCACTTGTTCCTTCTGATGCAGGGTTGGCAATGACACTAGTCAATGTTACAAATGAGATTGCTGTCGAGGTATGTTCGCTTGTACTCCTTGAACCAAGGCTCCTAAATGACTTATCTTCGGACTGGAGAGTGGTTTTGGATTCTCCAGCAGGTTTGGTGTGCAAGTACTCAAAAGGCCATTTATTCTCATATAAAGATCTAGATGCAAGTCCATTGCACTCTCCATCAGCGAGCTCCGAGTGATCCTAGAAAATGCCACCACAGCGAACACATTGGCATGATAAGATGATGGATATATAAGAGAGACTGAAAACTATTTACTTGATTGAAACTGTAGTGAAAAGATGTAAGAAAATCAGATAATATACAAGATGTGTACATCAATGCCAGATGGGCATAAAGCATGAAGTTTACAACTCAGATATAGTAAAATATACTGCACCAGCTTAACACTTTTGATAATGCAAAATCTTACAAATATATAATTCAAATGTCGGCAAGACGAATACATATTATATATATATATATATATGATATATGCTTCCACATAAATGGAAGAAAATGTGTACCTCTTCTGCACTCATCCTAAAACCTCTCTTCCTTTGAGGCTGGGATGCTCCATTCTTCACAACAGAATCACCAGCTGCAAGGCCAGGAGTAGAAGCTTTCGAGGACACTGCAGAATCATTGTTCAGAATAGAATTCAATCTTCCAGAAGGAATAAAGGAAACAATGGGGTCATTCCTTTCTGCTTTCCGTTGCTTTCGGGGAGAAGACTCATGAACATCAGGTAGTTTGTCATTGGTTTGGTTCCCAGACTTAAGATCATCCTGAACATTCAATAACAACTTTGAAGAACCTACATCCTCCATGCTCCGAGGAGCCCATCCAGGGAGCCTACTTGAGATCAATTTTAAAGGTGAGTTCTCTTGCATTGTCGCTAACTTTGACTCTGGTAATTTTTCCTTTGGGCTGATCTTTTCAAGTTGCTGCAATATTTTGGCAGCAACCTCTTTAGACTTGGAAGGAACATGAGCATAACTGGTACTTGGGGCAATCCCATTCTCATTTTCTCCACTAATTTTCAAGACTTTATTCCTTTCTTCTCCATTCATTTGAGGCTTCTGCTTTGCATGAGAGCCAACTCCCACTCCATGAGCAGTGTGATGAAATCTAGATGCCAATAAATTGGGTTTCTGTCTGATTCTCCGCATAGGACCAACAGAGCCAATTTCATCATCTAAGGCTGAACTTCTTCGTTTTAAGGTCTGGCAAGCAAAATAGGTAGGATGAATACAGCTGAAGACATCACGTAAAAATAGTATAAATCCAATCTTCAAAATTAGAAAGAAGTCACTATCCACACATACCCTCAGCCGAGAGTCAAAATGTCGGTCACTCTCCAGTGGAGAATGGGATGACAATGATGTTGATGGCCCAGTAAAACCACTACTGTTGACTCCACTTCCCTGAAATGTGTAGAACATGATAAGAGAATGAGATTCAGAAAGTACAAGCACCATTTACAATAAAAATAATATAGGCGAACCTTCAGCATGGAAGTTGGATGAACTCTGGAATATGGGGTGCGAGCCATGGTTAAGATAGCTGATCTGCCTCGAGATCGTGGGGTTATAAAACCATTTTCTGCAGCACTCAGGCTGACAGAACTTCTCCTAGCCAGTGACATTATAGGTGACTTTGAGGGAGTCGGCATATCAGCGAGCAACCCTGTGCCCTCCTTACAAAGTTGATTACTCACTCCCAGCAATGACGGAGAAACCTGCGAAGACCTACTTCCCATGTAAGCTTTAGCAAGTTCAGCTGGAGAAGCAATATCGTTCTCAAGCACCTGGAGAGTTTTCAACAAGTAATATTCAGTTCATTCATTCAGCTCTTGAAAGTTGGGACAACAATAGAAGTGTGGGCATGACTGTGTAACACAGTTTATCTTATTTTGAATCGTGAATAGGAGTAAGCATTACAGCAGATGATGTGATCCCATCATTTCTGTTTCCTTCCGATATACAGCTAGCGAGTTTCTTTCGCATGCCAGAATCTAAAGCAGACACTACATTGATGCAGCATGCATCCCCAGGAGATACTTCTGCAGCTCGTGATTGTAAAAGTTCTGCCAAATGGGCTATCTCAGACCTGCATAAACCAACTTACAAGTAAAAAAAAAAGTGCTTAAGGTAAGACAAATTGAGCATTTACGACGTCCAATATTTGCTGAACTCACCTTCTTGGAATAAAACAGTTATAGGTATATTTAGCAACAACAGAGAAATAGAGAAGCAAGCCCAGTGACATGAAAGTTACTAGTTAGATGTTAAAATCTTGATATCAATAGGAGTGTTCCAACGACATGAAAGTTACTAATTAGATATACAAGCACACAAAAATCATCAAATTGCTTGATTACAGCACTTGATATCAGCTGTCAACTTACTTCCAGTGATGTCCGAGGAGCACAATGGTTTCATGGTGTCACGTAATGAACAGTAAACTAAAATATAAGTTCCAAATGAAGTACACAATCGGAAAATCAAATACATGTGAGAACTGATGTATGCAAAACAAGAATGCATAAACATATTCCAAAAGAGCAGCTTGGCAGATAACTCAATGAAAAATTGTTACTGAGCTACCATAAAACAGAATGCTCCTGGATATCAAAATATTCAAGTAATGTGGAAACAGAAACAAGGTCGTCCCTCCCAACAACTTTACCTAGTTAAGGTCTTTTGCTTCAACAAATGCTCGAGCTCAGTAACTCCATTGCTGCTGGAACTATTTATTGGCTGGCTGCACTGACCACTTCCGGGCTCTTGTTCACCTCTCTGAATCTTCAACCAATGAAGCAAAAGTATCAATTCATTGTTGCACATTTTTAAAGAGAATAGCATTAGATAAAATACACTAAAACCACATTAATTCAAATGTACAGCTGAATTGACAAGGCACGACAAAATTATTATTTTCCAGAAGCTGAATGGAAATGTTCATAACTTTATGGAACTTCATCGGCCTAGAATTCTAAGAGAACTGCATCCATTAACATCATAAAACAACCCTGCTAACAAAGTTGACTCTTATATTTGAGACTACAGCAGAGAAGCCTTATGATCTACTACATAACGAAAATATCATCTTGCCACTATAAATTTAACCAGTAGAGCACTCAAAATAATAGATGTAATGCAACCAGCCTTATGTTAACACCTATAGATAACTAACATTTATGCAATGAAATTTTTCTAAATGATTTCGTACATCTTACGCAGACTGATGTAATATAGTATATTTTCAATAAACATTTACCAATGAAGCCTAGCACTTCCCATACTCAAAGTTAACTACATCAAATCAAAAGTAGCCTTTATATAATTGTTTTCATATGCTAAGAGAAATCTAATCTGGTAAGCTTAAAATGTACTTTGGAATACTTCTCGGTCACCTTATTAACACCAAGGACACCAACTAAAAGAAATAAAAATACAACATCAAACAGTCCCTAAAAGCACACATGGAAAACTGGCAGATTACAAGTGCCAATCCAAAAAGTTACAAACTACTTTTAAAGTTTAAACACAGAGAAAATTATCCTTCTTCCTAAAGTCCCACCATTACTGATCCCCAGAATATATTCACTAACAATTACAGGTTGAAACACTTCTGTACAAGAATATACATCCACTCAATAGTTATCAACTCCAAGGAGCAACTCAAAACATACATCCACACACGATAAATCTAAGGCGAATGAAATTCAAGCAAACAAACTTACATTAAGATCTGTCTCTTGATCCCCATCACTCTCTTGGGCATTTGACTCTGCTAAAGCATCAGAAGAAGCATGTTAAGAAAGAATCCGAAGAACTGGTCAAGTACACCAGAAAACACATAAATTGAAAATACCATATCTCAAATGACCCAGTGATCATGCTAAGAAATGCTACTGCAACAAGAACACATGATAGATAGCACAGTAAACCGTAAATATAAAAGGTAGACACCCAGTAGGCAGTAACAACTGCAATCAAGTCCATTGTAAACTACGGCACATAAGTATAAAGGCACAATCTCGTGAGAATGCTACACGATATACAGCTTTACACATGATATTAACGTAAAACAAGGAAAGGACTAACAGCACCATTACAAACTCGATGCTGGTTCAAATAAGATCATCAATTATACATTAATTAATCATCATGAGAATGAAATAAACCGATTTAACACACAAAAGGTAAATACACAATTTGATGCCAAATTTGAAACATTATTTCAGAATTTGATGTCCAATTAATATCCCGTCCAGAAATCAAATACTTCGAAAATATGAGTAAATAGAAAGAACATAAAGAAAGTAGCACAAACGACAAACTCGACCGATAAAACTAAAAGAAGAAGCCAATAACAGATTCTGAGAAACCAGAATAAGCATATAACCTGGTGGCTGATGAGGAGGCGGCAGAGGGAGGCGTCTACGAAAGACAGAAGCGAAGAAGCGGTCTGCACCATATGATATGAGCTTAGAAGCGGGCTCCACGACCAGCTTCGTCAACCAGCTGCTACTATCGTTGCTATTAGTGTTGTTCGCACGAAGGGCGGTTGGGGGGCGGTCGTACGGCGTCGCCTGTCGGCGAAAAGGCTTCTTCCGGAACTTCCCTCCGGCCCCTCCACCGCCGTACGAAGATGTGGTAGCATTAGCGGTTGCTCCGCCGTCTTCAGCCGTCGACATTCTCGTCCGATTATGAAATGTAGCGTTCGGAGAGAGAGGGTGGTGGAGGGGGCGAAAGCTAGGGTTTTATTTGGGGGAGTGGACAGAGAAAGCGATGCTCAACAAAAATAAACAAAATATGGCATGGCCACCGAATCATATTGTAGTATAATAGTAATATTTAATGCGTATGAAATTCCCCCAAGAAGCGTGAGTTTATGCGGCTTTTTGCTTAGCTTTATTTTGGTTGTCGAATTTTCATCCAATAAAGTTTGAAATTTAAAACTTTATATAGATATTTCAATTTTAGATATTACAATTTTTTATTTTTATTTTGTGAAAACAAGTGTTTTTCTTTTGAATTGGGAATGGGGTCAAACTCATCACTCAATTATGTACGTAAAAGGAGGTATCACAAAGGGAAGAAATATCAAAAAGGCAAATATTTTCGAGTATTTAACATAAATAAAATGAAAATTACACTATATTCCCAACATTTCACTTATTTTTCAAAAATATTTTACTGTTTAAAATGTCTCAAAATGTCATGATGTTTAGATACTACAATAAAAATATCCCCCAAAAAAGATTTTTTTTATGTCAAGAGCTGACATGTAATTATGTGCTTGTAATAATGAAGAGAAAAAATATATTGCTATGCCAAGAGCTGACATGTACTTGCGCTTGTAATAATGAAGAGAAAAAATATATGATATATCCAAGTGTTTAAAATCTTTCCAAATAAATATCAATTTATGATATGATTAGTTAAACCAATCGCCACATCAGATCCACAGTCTAGGTGTCATTTTCAAATTTGTTGCATTCTGAATTATCTATATTCTCCACTTTTTATATTTTTTATTAAGTCATTCCTATTTTTACACATTTTTTGTTGTTCACAAAGCTGTAACAAATCTCACGGCTAATCTACATTTACATTTACATCGTCAATCAATTATGGGTGTATTTAAGTCAAATATATGTTTGATTAGGAAACTTGAATAATCAAAGGTATATACTATGATTAAAAAACTTTAAAATGGAAATGTTCTAACCTAGATTTTAATCTATAAAATCAAGAATTACAAGAACTGAAAACACATTTACATCGACTTCAATTTTATCCAATTGTTTATGTGATGATTTTTTTTATTGAATTTCTATCATGATAATTATGCTTTTGTTTTCTTCCACGATTCTTATTTTTAATCTTCCCAAGGTCTGATTGATGTCATTGTTGAGACCCTCTACTTTAGTATTCAAATCCTACTTCGATAAGTTTCTGCTTCATTATCATCTTTGTTTTCAAATTTAATGCGTGTTCAGAGATGAGTTTTATTGATGTTTCAACTATGATGATATGTGGATTTTTTTTGAATTAATCATGAATGGTTATAATTTTGTTGTTTGACTGTAACTTATGTAAACTATTGTATTGTAGTCAGTTGTCGGCAATTTAAAAATTAATAAGAATGGCATGTAAAGTGTATTCTTATATAGCAATACATAGTAACCATTCAACATTTATAATTTCTAAAAGCAAACTTGAAGTTACACTTTTCTATTTAGTCCACAAAGGAAATGTATTGACCGAATTACTCGTGCTAAATTATATAAGAAGTGCAATAACAAGTTTCTGCTTAGCTTTTCTATAGAGAAAACAAGTCGTTGCTTAATTATCATGTTTCTTTATTAAATGTGAACTTTTGTTTGTTATAAAGATCTCAATTTGTTTTGGTTCAGTGAGTGGTTGTCTGTTTTGCATGTTGTCTTTTAAATGTATTAACTTAATGCTGGTGCAAAAATTTTAAAAACTGCAATCAATTAGTGATTACTGGTGTTATTTCTTCTTTCTCATCAATACAAAAGAACATCACTTGGACCTTAGTTGTTAATATGCAGCTACCTCAGATGACTAACTCATCTGTAACAACTAAAACTGGATACGGCCTTCTAGAAACTGGTCATAGAATACATAAACGGTCTAACACAAGGAATTGGCCCAATGCTCATGCTAAATTTTATAAGAAGTGCAATCAATTAACTTATGTGTAGTTCTTCATGTTCTTTAGTTTGTAGTTTGTAAGTCTCAACTATGAATATAAGTTGTTTGTGAATTAATCCTATTTATTTGGAATTTTGTGTTTTATGGTTAACTATCTACATGTGTGATCATGTTCTTTAGTTTATTCATTTCAGATAAAAGTCAGATATAGTATTATTGTTGGCTCGTTTTCTTTTGGGCGTCCCATTAAATTGGCTCGTTTCCAAAAAAGGAAACAATTTTACACTAAAAAGTGCCTCGAATTTCGTACCACACACTACTTTACACACAAAATACAACTCTCTTTAATCTACGTGCAAAAAGAAAGGAGCCATGATTCATGGGACGGAGGGAGTATTATGTTATAAAATGTATCTCTCACTATCTCCTATGAGGATACTACAACTTGTGTTGCATATATTAGTGTAAGTATGTTTTTTTCAAGATTGTTATATTAAGGAAGAGCAACAACTTCTAAATAATCCTGAAGATTAGACCCTGAATGTCAAATGTTGATACTCTTTTTCTTAATAAGTTTTTACCACAAGGTTTTTTTAGTTATGATTTTTAATGAGGCAACTAATGCAACACATGAATATATAAATATATATATATATATATATAGAGAGAGAGAGTTAGGTTCAAATGAGAACTATTTTTATCCTAAAAACTAAGAACCAAATGAATTGGGTATGAAAGTTGATGAATCCGTTGAGAAAGTTACTGAATTCAAAAATTCAGAATTTTTAACCCGGGTTCGAATCTCATGAGGGACAAAAATTCTATTTTTTTGGATTCAGTAACTTTTACAACGGATTCATCAACTTTCACTATGAATTCATCATTTTTTTGGTTCTTAAGTTCTCACGATAAAAATGGTTCTCAAGTTAACCCTCCCATATATATATATTAACCAATTGAAATATTAATAATATAATAATATATATATATATATATATATATATGTATATATTATAAATTTATTCGATTCGATTTGGTTTGGATATAACCAATTTTAAATTATAATTAATATAAATATTATATATACATATATATATATATATATATTATTAATATTTAAATTAGTTACTATTATATATATATATATATATATATATATATATAATATAAAAATATTTCGGGCAATTCGGTTTGAAAATCGATTTTTCCCCAACGCAAAACCGAACCGAATAAATTTCTATTTCAAAATTTAAAACCGAATCGAACCATTTTACTGTACAAACCGAATCAAATAGTTAATTTCGGTTCGGTTCGGTTCGGTTTTTCAGGTTTGGTTTGGTTTTGCTCACCTCTAAATAAACATATCACACACATTAAACAAATTTAGAATATGAAAAAAATACTATAATTATCTCAAAAAATTGATATCTTATAGATTTTTGATTCACTATGACAAAGAACAAAATTACTGAAAATTATTATTAAAATAATAACCTTTTAATATATATACAATATAAATTTTAATTCAATATCTACATACATAATAATCAAAGAAAATTAAGTTTGATGATTAGTATTCTCTATCAATAACTATAATATTATATTATATTAAAAATTAATTAAGTGTAAACACATAAAAAATATAATAGAAGGTTATTATGGACATACTCTATTAATGAAATAGATTGGCACCTTAGTGCAAATATAAGGTTATACTCATAGGCTATATCCAACAAAACTAAAAAAATTCAAATTTCCAAATATTAAAACGATGTTATTTTCTTTCGAAAAAGGACATGTTTCGTTTTTTTTCAGTTACATTAATTAAAAATGATATGAAACTTATTTGACAAATATTAACTAACCATCGTAACATTATAGCATCAAATTATAATAATAGTTATTTAGAAAGATGAATGAAAGTTCATTCCAATTACAAAAGCTTTATTTTAGTGTCACACAAAGTTCATCCATACTTACATATTTTCACATATTTTAATTTTACAATAAAAAATAAATATATTTACTGTTATAAGTTAAACTCATATTTCCGAACAATACAAGTGATGATATATGTATGAATTAAAATGCACAGTAATTTAACATGATATAGGGGTGTCATATTTTTCATACTTTTTCAAAAATTTATCTAAATACGTCTCTTAGTACTAAATTTTTTAAAATAGCATAGCAAAATTTAGTTATTTATTTTTCATTATCGCACAAAGGACAAATCTAGTCAAAGAATGAAGCATGAAATAGCCATCCATTTCACTCAAAAGTAAGGGTCCCGCAAAATTCTTTTCGCAGCCAACAGAACGTGTAAAAGATCTTTATTGTTGGATGATTTGAGACAAATTATTTTGATAACAAAATCAAGTTATTTAAGTAAAACAATATATCAAGAGTTCACAAAATAAAATTGGTAGGAATGTGCGGATCAGAGAACTTTTTTGTTTTTTTTCTTTCAAATATGTTATATTATAATCCAAAGCCAGTCAAACCCAAATATCCAATTACATTGAAACGATTGAAAAATTTTGCACTACAGAGTGTAACTTAATCTAGCCAAGCTAAGTGTTGTCAAGATTGATTTGAATTATTTATTACTGAATTCAAATTTTATTTATCAAATACTTCGTGATTGACAAATATAAATCGAACCTAAAAAAAAATTAGAGATTAAATAGAAACATTAGTCGTTTCTTTAAAAATATATTAATTTATTTTTAAAATTATGTATGTTGTACAACAAAAAAATTAATTGAAGTTTTAAAATATAAACATATAAGTTATATCAAATTTATATTTTTGAATTAATTTATTTAACGAGCTTGTTCACAAGTCAAATAAAGCTATATCCAAGCTCTGCTCGTTTAATTAACAAACTTCTCAAAACAATCTTAAACGGACTTTTATTGAATTGATATTCAAGTAGTTCGATTCATTCACAGCAAGTTTCTTAAACCAAAAGCAATAGCTCCTTTCAAAGATCTATCCAAATTATTCTTGATTCATAAATGATTTTCAACCTAATTAAAAATAAAAATGGTATAACTAATAACCAAATCACCATTCCCCTTGTCTCTATATAACAATCATTTTTCCAAGCAATTATCAACATAAATACATACTTATCATTATGTAGACAGTAGACCAATCGAAATAACATGGCCAAATTTCACTGTGATTTTTAGCTGCACACATGCAGTTGCAGCCATGACCGTCACTGAAGCAGGAAACTATATATACACATAAATATATATGTATACATATAGAGAGAGAGAGAGAGAACCTACATTGACAAAATGTAGGCAGAAACGCCCGTGTAGAAGCACCAACCAAACATCTCATAATGCCTTCTCCAGAAGAAGAGTTTGAAGCTTGCTATCCTCTGCATGCAGTGAACAAAACACCGTATACAAGAAAGAGAAGACGACAAAGAGGAAAAAGAAAACAACTTTCATATCCTTGAAAAGTTTCAGCATATGCCAAGAACCCTGATTTTCGAAGAGGGAAAAAAAAGAAGGCAAAAAAAGAGACTTATGTAAGTTTTAGCGCTTCCTAAATTTAGGCTGAAGCTGTTCTCAAGACCTCGTTTGCCACCACCACCAATCGGATGCCCCTTTTGCATCATCATCACAAACTCGTTATAATCAATGCGGCCGTCCTGAAAAGGAATCGAGCGATCAATCCAGATATGCAATAATAGCTCATACGACCTAATAAAGGGTTAATTGCTTTAAAATACACTAACTTTGCCTCAATTTTGGTTTTGCAAATGACTTTTAAATTTTGTTATCAAGTAAGCAGACTTTACATTGTTTGTAATTTTCTCCAGATTTAAGTTTCCGACAAAATTGAAGCCGACTTGGCAGTCGCAGTTTTGTTTTATGCAACCAACAACATTCCTTTGTGTTTTTCAAGTCATGCAAAAATTTACCAAGTCAGATTCAATTTTGCAAGAAAGTGAAATAAGGGGAAAATTACAAGCAATGTCTAGTCTGTGCATTTGAGAACAAGATTTAAAAGTCATGCGCAGAACCAAAATCGGGAAAAACTTCGTGAATTAGAAACCAAATAACCCTCAAATAAATCATAATGAAATGGATCAAAAGTGCAGACTTACATTGTCTTGATCAACTTCTTGGATCATTTCTTCAAGGCGGGTGTCATCCAGGCCAAACTCTAGACAAGCTTGTTGAAGCTCGTCGTGGGTGATGTAGCCACTTCCATCTTTATCAAAATATTGGAATGCAGCAAATAGGTGGTCCTGCTTCTCAATCTTGTTGAGATGCAAAGTTGCAGCTATAAACTCTCCGTAATCGATTGTCCCACTATTGTCGACATCAGCCTGCAGTTTCAGAGACTCAAATCAGAAATTCAATTCAAGAAAAATTCACTTCCCAATTCAAAATGATCAAAGGGGTCTAAGAAACATTAATTTAAATACAAATACTCAATTGTATGTAATGTAATGTAATCTAATCTAATCTATCACCAAAGTAAACCTTAGAATAAAGTAAGTTAAAACAGTTTGTATTCAAAGGGTAATATTATTGTCAAATGCATTAGAAACTCATTAATTAATGTAAATGGAAAAGAGGAATTTGGTGATTGAGATAATTACTGCTTGCATTAGATCGTAAATCTCATTTTCCTTTAGGTTGGCACCAACTCTCTTCAGTCCAGCTTTGAGCTCTTCAAAAGTTATTTGACCGCTATTATCAGTGTCTATCATCTTGAACAGCTCTCTTAGCCCAGCAATTTCGTCTTCAGACAAGGACTCTGCAATCACCTGCACAAAAAATAAGCAATTTCTATTAAAGAGAGACGAAGCAGCAGGAGAAGTTTAACCTAAAATCAGATCCGCATTAATAGATCCAGTATAGAGATTGAAAACTCAGGGACTTACTCTAAGGGCCATTTTCTTGAGCCTGTTCATTGCAGAAAATTGTTTCAAGCGACTTAGAACTGCAGAGTCGAGAGGCTTGTCGGGTGCGACACCATCCACTTGAACCCACGGATGGCCTGACAAAAGTTCATGAATCGTATGAGTAGAGAAGTCGAATTAAATGGATTAAGGAATAATTAGTGGGTTATAATAGATGGCCATAAGAAAGATAAGAGAGCTATCTTCTGAATATCTTAAATTTCTTATTTATGTAAACCGCGTTTAACTCGATTGTCACCATAAAGTGTCGTATTCTAGCTATCACATTTCTATATTTGTCGTTTAATTCAGTAGGATTACAGTGAGGATGTTCAAAAATGGTACAATCTATACTAAATGAGCATCATGTAAAATAATCATCAGGTAAAATAATCATTTGGTAACACAGATATTATCTCAAGCATAGTACTTAAAAATCATATAAGATCAAGATTAATATTGATTTATAACCACAATCCTTTATTTTGAACACTAACAACTAGGAAAAGAACAAACAAAATGTTCAAGTAATCATAATACGCGCATAAAATATTTATTACTAATAATTCAAACAGAGCTAAGGTAATAATAATAATGTTGTCAAGCAACTAAAGCAAAAAAGAATAATTCAACAACAGAAACTTCATAAATTCCATGACTAATACTTACGAAGGACTTCATGGGCAGTTAAACGCCGTTTGGGATCTCGAATGAGCATTCTCCTAACCAAATCTTTTGCATCATCAGAGATACTCGGCCAAGGGTCCGATGAGAAGTCAAGATCACCATGCAGGACTTGCTCAAATATGCCTTGCTCAGATTCTGAGGTCATGCAAAAAAATAAAAATGAAACCTTTGCAAGAATGGCGAGAAGTAATTCCATTTCGGAATCAATAGAGAGTTTAGACGGTTCTCACCAGCCCAGAACGGAGGGACTCCACTGAGCAAAATGTAGACAATCACTCCAGCACTCCACACATCGGCTTCGGGACCATAATGCTTTCTAAGAACTTCAGGCGCAACATAATACGGACTGCCTACCACATCATGAAACTTGTCTCCTGAAAAACAGAATATCATTACCTCCTCAGTCGACAGAATGAAAGGTAACAAAGCTAAATTTTGAGACAGGGAGTAGAGCCCAAATTCCTTCGGAAGTTCTATAGTTTCTTTCTTGTGAAGAAGTAACTGGGAAAATAAACTTAAAATACCTAATAATTATGCCACAAAAAACAACAATGTAATTTTTCAAAGCCGTATTGTCCTTTGATCAAGAAGTCATAAATTGTTGAATACACTATATGGAAACTGGAATTACACATTAGTCCAAAACAAGATATCACAATTAATCTGTATAACCAATTAATGTTATTTAAGCCAAAATATCAAATTTATTTTGGAATCTTTGCATAATAACCCTTGGTAAAAACCGTAAAATTGAAAAGGACCTAAATTCAAAGTGGTAGACCTGGTTCACTTTAGATTAACTGTCTCAAGAATCCTGAATCAAAAAAAGAAATGGTTTTCTTAGAAACAAATCTATATGTAACAAAAAAAGAACTAACTATAATTCAAGATTTACCTATTCTTCACATAAATTTCCACATAGACAGCTTTTACTTTACTTATAGGGCTCGTTTGTTTGTCAGGAAAGTAAAATTAATTGAGAATGTGATTCCTAGGGAAATGATTTTAAAAAAATGAATCCTATTAGATTCTTTATCCTCAATTTGGAAAATATTAAGAAAATTGTTAGGACTCTGAATAATAATAATAATAATAATAATAATAATAATAATAATAATAATAATAATAATAATAATAATAATGATAAGATACAACGTAAATTCAATTCATAGTTCTGAAAATGAAATTAAGATATTCCTAAAATAAGTTATTAATTAAGAATCCTTAGATTGCGGAAAAAAGATACCTAAGATTTTTTGGAGAATCAAAATCCTGAAATATTACACTACTTTCCTTATTTTCAGGATTATTTTTACTTTCCTTATCTTGTAAAAATACAATCAAACATAAGAATTTAAAATTTTGGAATTAGATTATTTTCACAGGACGGAATCCTTGCCAAACAAACAGGCCCATAGCATAACACAATGGAGCAAATTCTTAACTTTGTATCATTGAAAATTCACACACACACACAAACTTAATATGTATTTACTTCTGAAGAGCATGAATCAAGAACTATCTACTAATTCAAACTGCATAAATTGCTTAACTACATACCTGGCTTGAAAAACACCGACAATCCAAAATCAATCGTTTTAAGTAGTGAATCCTCCTTTTGATCAACAAGAAGGAAATTCTCTGGCTTGAGGTCACGATGCATTACACCCAAGGAATGGCAAGCTTCAACCACACCAACAATAGTCCTCGTAAGCTCAGCCGCTTTCCTTTCAGAATAGTGACCACGTTGTATTATCCTATCGAAAAGCTCGCCTCCCGCACACAGCTCCATGACAACATGAACTGCGACAACATCCTCGTACGCCCCCTTAATGGATATAACATTATGGTGGCCAGCCAGATGGTGCATTATTTGAATCTCTCTTCTAACATCCTCAACATCCTCATCAGTCAGCAGCTTCCTCTTAGCAATTGATTTGCAAGCATACTGAACCCCTGTAGCCTTCTCCACACACAGGAACGTCGTCCCAAACTGTCCCTGCCCTAATTTCTTCCCCATAGTGAAGAACTCCTTCAAATTCCCCGTTTTCCTCTGTAAAACGGAGTCAGTCCTAAGCCCTGCACTCATATTCCTCTTCATGGGTTTCTTAGGACTCGCCTTTTGCTCTGGCTTCGGCATTGTCACTTGCTCCGGTGGCGTGCTTTGCACCGGCATGGGGGACACCGGCTCCACTTGAGCCTCGTTCTTGAAGCTCTCTCCGTTGAGGGAAGTGTTGTTGCTCTCCGGAACCGGGGTCCGCCACATCGCAGCGGAAACCGATTGAATGAAGTTATTTTTGGTTATGCCTGGTCCAACACAAGTGTTCCCCATCTCTCCAAGAACAAAATTCTACCAATTTACTTACTCAAGTTTTACCTTCACAATCTACTGCCACTTTAAATGCTATATACCAAAGTAAAATTCAAGATCTACCTGAAGATCAAAATTAACAGAGTCAGGATTTCCCATATCCACTCCAAATTGCCAATAACTATTAACCAGAAGGAAAATTACACTAGCAAGAAAACGCACTAGATAATTAAAACAAGAAACCAAAGCAAAAACACAACCAATTCAATAGACACAGATCTCGAATCATCTCAAGAGACAGCACATACACACACATTAATCAAACAACCAAATCACACAACTTTTCAAACTTAATCCAACAACATAAAGAAGCCCAGAAATGAATAACATTGTAGAGCATCAAACCTCGGAAAAGTCAAAGGAAACCCGATTGCCCGAAGTCTGCTAAAGAGATAAGCCCATCAAGAAATTTTTATAGAGTAAGCATCCCACTTTCTTTAACAATAACTCACTGCAAAATTGAGGGTCAAACTAGGGAAAAAGCTGAGATCTTGATGAGTCCAAGGTTTGATCGGTCCTCCACTAACTTTCGGTTATGAGAACTGAGGTATTTCCACAAATGGGCTTGGATTAATTTAGTGAAAAACTCGAGACAACAATAATGCAAACAAGAATTTACATGCGAGTTTCTGTCGTTATTTTATATGCATATGCTTTGTGGCAGATGCATATAGAGTCAAGACCATCCCTCGGAAAAAACACGTTTTTACTCATTTTGACAGTTTCCTGCCTGTGGCTTTTTGCTGTATTGTCAATGAGGGTCTTTTCTTTTTTTTTAATTTCTTTTTCTTTTTGTCCTTCCTCGCGTATGTATAAGACCAAATCCATTTGATTTCTAAAAAAAGATTACTAATCCTTAACTTTTCGAGGAATCCTTCATTGGTGGTTGTGAATGATAGATTTTTTCAATCTTTTCGACCTTGCTTCCGTAGGAGCAAGTCAGAAAGATTGAGAACATCTGATTTAATTCGTTCTCAATGTTTTCCACATCCCTATTTCCTGCACTAAGAAACAAGGTTTTCTAACCATTTTGTCTTTTTTTTTGGGCCTCATTTAACATATTTTAACATATAATAATAAGAAAATAAAATCTTATGGATCGTATTGGAATTAGGGATTCCGTGTATAACTCTAAGTAGCCCTTAACTACATATGCATCTAATCATATATGCTTTAAGAGTGTTTTACATCTTCTAACCATTACAAATGTAAGAAATTCAAACTTAGATAAGCTTACCTTGAATGATAATTCTTACGTTATGTATGTTTTTTTTTTAAAACATACGTAATAGTTTGGAGTTATGTAAACTTCCTCTTATCGTTGGTGGCTTTGGGACTTGGTATTTTTTAAGATAGTTTTGAAATTGAAATAATGGATGTGCATTTATGTCTAAGAAATATTTGATAAATTGTTGCTCTTATATCCTATATAATGATTCGATGATGATTGACTAGTAATATTTATTTTCCAATCGAATTAAAATTTAGTGTATTTTGAAACAAATGAATATGATAAGATGATTAACAATTAGAATACTGGAAGTCAATATTCTAAAAATTGTTGGAATTGCAAGTATGATCGAGAATTAGTTGTTTCTAAAATGTTTCACGTGGAGAATTGGGAGTGGCCCACAAAGTTGGTTGATCTCAATTAACTATTAGGTTTATGAATAGTATTGCAAAAAGATGTTATTTTGGTGTTTTACATTATATTATCAAATTGATCGAAGAAATAGTGTGATGATACTTATATATTTTGAATGATTAAATGGAACGTGTCCTTAACTGGAATGTTTAGTGACTATTTATATATGCATTTAGATCATTAGATTTAAAAAGCGTTGATAAAATTTGTATCTATTTTACCTATTAGACCACCAAGACCACAAGATACCAAAATCGCGGGATCTTATCTGTCAAGAGTGTTAGTGATTAATACATAAGACTTTTATTGAGTTGAAAAGGTTTTCTATATTTCTATTATTTTTCTCCATGTAGATTACAAATTTAAATCTATTAAGATTGACATGATGAAAATTCAAACTACTCACAACCCATAACTTAAGATGAAAACATAAATAAAAATGAAAACACAACTCATACACAAAAATTCGCACATTTTCACTGGGTAATGCCCTCATCGACCTTAAATGATAATTCTTACGTTATGTATGTTTTTTTTAAAACATACGTAATAGTTCGAGTTATGTAAACTTCTCTTATCGTTGGTGGCTTTGGGACTTGGTATTTTTAAGATAGTTTTGAAATTGAAATAATGGATGTGCATTTATGTCTAAGAAATATTTGATAAATTGTTGCTCTTATATCCTATATAATGATTCGATGATGATTGACTAGTAATATTTATTTTCCAATCGAATTAAAATTTAGTGTATTTTGAAACAAATGATTATGATAAGATGATTAACAATTAGAATACTGGAAGTCAATATTCTAAAAATTGTTGGAATTGCAAGTATGATCGAGAAATAGTTGTTTCTAAAATGTTTCACGTGGAGAATTGGGAGTGGCCCACAAAGTTGGTTGATCTCAATTAACTGTTAGGTTTATGAATAGTATTGCAAAAAGATGTTATTTTGGTGTTTTACATTACATTATCAAATTGATCGAAGAAATAGTGTGATGATACTTATATATTTTGAATGATTAAATGGAACGTGTCCTTAACTGGAATGTTTAGTGACTATTTATATATGCATTTAGATCATTAGATTTAAAAAGCGTTGATAAAATTTGTATCTATTTTACCTATTAGACCACCAAGACCACAAGATACCAAAATCGCGGGATCTTATCTGTCAAGAGTGTTAGTGATTAATACATAAGACTTTTATTGAGTTGAAAAGGTTTTTCTATATTTCTATTATTTTTCTCCATGTAGATTACAAATTTAAATCTATTAAGATTGACATGATGAAAATTCAAACTACTCACAACCCATAACTTAAGATGAAAACATAAATCAAAAATGAAAAACACAACTCATACACAAAAATTGGCACATTTTCACTTGGGTAATGCCCTCATCGACCTTAAATGATAATTCTTACGTTATGTATGTTTTTTTTTTAAAACATACGTAATAGTTTGGAGTTATGTAAACTTCCTCTTATCGTTGGTGGCTTTGGGACTTGGTATTTTTTAAGATAGTTTTGAAATTGAAATAATGGATGTGCATTTATGTCTAAGAAATATTTGATAAATTGTTGCTCTTATATCCTATATAATGATTCGATGATGATTGACTAGTAATATTTATTTTCCAATCGAATTAAAATTTAGTGTATTTTGAAACAAATGAATATGATAAGATGATTAACAATTAGAATACTTGAAGTCAATATTCTAAAATTGTTGGAATTCAAGTATGGTCGAGAAATAGTTGTTTCTAAAATGTTTCACGTGGAGAATTGGGAGTGGCCCACAAAGTTGGTTGATCTCAATTAACTGTTAGGTTTATGAATAGTATTGCAAAAGATGTTATTTTGGTGTTTTACATTACATTATCAAATTGATCAAGAAATAGTGTGATGATACTTATATATTTTGAATGATTAAATGGAACGTGTCCTTAATCGGAATGTTTAGTGACTATTTATATATGCATTTAGATCATTAGATTTAAAAAGCGTTGATAAAATTTGTATCTATTTTACCTATTAGACCACCAAGACCACAAGATACCAAAATCGCGGGATCTTATCTGTCAAGAGTGTTAGTGATTAATACATAAGACTTTTAGTGAGTTGAAAAGGTTTTTCTATATTTCTATTATTTTTCTCCATGTAGATTACAAATTTAAATCTATTAAGATTGACATGATGAAAATTCAAACTACTCACAACCCATAACTTAAGATGAAAACATAAATCAAAAATGAAAAACACAACTCATACACAAAAATTGGCACATTTTCACTTGGGTAATGCCCTCATCGACCTTAAATTCGCCAAAAATATACATATTTGAATAAATCTTCAACGAGAATAAAATTTACTGACTAACTATGTATAACCTTCATTTAAGCAAAGGGGCATTTACTTTTCATAATCAATAGAATACAAGATTGAGTATCTTTATCCTCATTACTAGGATTTTTCTAATCCTACCTTTTTAATGGGATATGAATCAACTTAAGTTAGTTCAAATGATAGAAATTATCAAGGGTGTTGGGATATCCGAGGTTTCAATCTATCAAAGTAAACAATGAATTAACTTATACTCTCTCTGTCCATTATTGTTGGCTCATTAATCTTTTTAGGCTGACCCGCTATTGTCGATCCGTTCCAAAAAAATGAAATAATTTTACTCTAAAAAGTGTCTCGAATTTCATATCACACATTATTTTACACATAAAACACAACTTTTCTTAATTTACGTGCAAAAAGAAAAGAGCCAACAATACCGGGACGAAGGGAGTACGATTTTTGAAAATTTGTTGCCGAAACATTGTTTTGATGAGATCTCAAAACCTTAATTGAAAATATATATGAAAATAAATATCCCCGATGAGAAGACAAAGGTTAACTCTCCTTGTTAAAGCTATACTTCGCAGTACAAAGAGGAATTAGAATTGGAGATGTCCAATTAGAAACCAACTCAAACAAAGAGTCAGTTAACTCGTTAGAGGTTATAAGCATCAAAGCAATGAGATCGAGTTAACGAAGTCAGAAGCAACAAACATAGAGCTTAAAGCTACATCAACTAAAAGCATTAGACGAAAGCCCAATGAGGAAAGATTTTCCATCAGAAAGAATAAGTTCCTGAAAGAATTCAATAAATCTAATTGTAGGCACACTGATGATCAGATATGTTGATAATTCTAGAAGCTTTTATCCGACTCACAAAGAGATAAAGCACAAGACGAAAAGTCCAACAATTATATTTATCAGATTGAATTTGAATTTCAAACAAGCTTTTTCCAACAACTAGTTTGAGCTCATCTTCATCTATAAATATGGGATTTCCTCACTTTGGATAAAAGAGAAAAAGGTGAGAGAAGAATACCTTTGTGGTTGTAGAAAGGAAGAGCTAGCACTTTTGTACTCCTTACCATAGGAGCTCTGTAAGTTAGATATCTTTAGGAAGAATACAAAACTTCAACTCCATCTTTCAGTCCAACTTGGAGAGACTAAGATAGAACTCAGTTCTTCAATATTTACGGTTTTCACCACTTCATCTATGATGAAACCACATAGGTTCAATCTGTCTTTCTATCTAGGCCGTTCTTATATTTTAACTATTGGGTCCCGAGAGCCTAAGTGTCAGATGTCAGAGTGCTTGAGTGAATCAAATGAATGATTAGACAGTCTAACTTGCGACACTAACTCAATTTGTCTATGCGGAAGGTGATGAAACGAAGGCTGAACTTAGTCCACTCAAAAAGTTTGTTCAAAAGATGTCAGGTCGGGTAGATTAAACCAAGCAAGGAAGAGTGAAATCCAACTTTGACAACTATAGATGCTGAAAGTAAACCTAAGCTAAACAGTTAACATCCGAGCAGTAAACGACACATAGGTTTTCACATGGTTCGGAGAAACTCCTCCTATGTCCACGACCTGATGAACAAATGATTCCTTAGTTCCTTAAAGGGATTCATTGTTTTATACTTCCAAGTGAAATGACTTCAAATCCCACGCCTGGGTTATCAATCAGGACCTCTTTTTTTTTGCTTTCACCCAGTTCACCTTATGGCTACTCGCTATCATTGCTTTCAGCGGCTACATAGGGCTTCATTCTAACTTCCATCATCACTTAGAATTGGTTAGAACTATATTTCCAACTATCTCGAGTGTGTCCTTACAATGAAAAAAAGTCTAAAGATTGATACATTCTAAATTCTATTACATATTTTACAAAGTAAAAGAACCTAAACAAATAAGGACTAGACCTATGTGGTTTCATCATAGACAAAACGATAAGAACCGTATAAATTTAAGAATACATCTATCTAAGTCTTTGAAACAAGAGATGGAGTTGTAGTTGTATCTTCTATTTTAAGACATCCAACAGACATAGTTCCTATAGTAGGGAGCACATAAGTACTAGGTCTCGATTTCCACTATCATAGAGAGTTTTCTCTCAATTAACTTTCTCTCTTATGAGTTTCTTGCGAATCTCACTTATTTGCTCCTTGAGGTTGTCCTGTATTTATAGACGAACTTTCCACAGTCATAGAGAGTTTTCTCTCAATTAACTTTCTCTCTCATGAGTTTCTTGCGAATCTCACTCATTTGTTCCTTGAGGTTGTCCTGTATTAATAGATGAACTGAGACAAACTAGCCATTGGAAAAAACATGTTCGAAGTTCAAATTCAAATATAACAAATACATTTGTTAGATTTGTCGTCTTGTGCTTTGTCGCTTTATAAGTAAAATTAAATCATTTGACAATCATCAACGTATCCGACTCTTCTTCATCAACTTCTGTCTTCGGTCTTCAGTTGGGTCAACGCTTAATCACGTGCTGACTTTTGACACTTCTTCTGACTTCATCGCATTTTTTATCAAAAAAACCCGGGTTTTGTCAATTCAGTTATGATTTCAAAAAACCCTATTGCTGTGAGAACCCTCGTGCCACTAGGCGAGCCTTATACCTTTGGATCGAATTCTAAACCGATGTGGCGCTACTGGATGCTTGTAATCAATAGAACAAGAAGAGGAGTAGCCAAAAAAAATATCACCAAAAGTAACGACCACCAAGATAGGCATAGTAATGAAATCTTTTGATCATTCAGGTAAATGATCGAAGGGTGGTTAAGCTGTTGCAAAAAATTGAAATAGCCTATCCAATCATAAAGCATCATCCCGAGTTCAAACACGCGATCCTTCGATGTGGGAACTCAAGCGTTGATCTCTTTTGAGAAAATCAGCAAGAAACTAGTTCTAAATCGAGCTTGATCTCATTTATCGCCTCTCAATCCCAACAATTTTCAACGTAAGCGAAAAAGAAAATACGACAATAATACTACTCACTCAATATGATAAATCAACGACTTTCAAATGCTAAACTTAGCTAAGTTTTAAATTCAATTATCATGCTTGGTTTTTTGAAACAAGACACAATATGGATATCTTCATATTATTTTCAATAAGTTCTTTTCATGTTCAAATTGCATAATTAAGTAATTTATTCTTAATTTATATGCATAATTATTATATGCAATTTCATTAATCGTCAAAATTCACAAGTTGAGCAATTAATATTTCCTAATATAATTATTTCAAACAAACTTAATTAATTATCATTTTTTTCATAATCAATTATTACTTATAAGTTCTCTATCCCACTTGGCATAATTAAATTCATTATGCTAATTATTGCCAAATCACTTTAATTAAGTCTAAACTAAGGCCCAATTAATAAATCTTCTTTCTTAGTTTCTATGACCCAAAAGAAAAATAAAAAGAATAAAAATATATAATTAGTCCAAAGTTGAATAAGCCCATTTCAGTTATTTAATTAAGGCCCAACTAATCACTAGCTTAATTTATGATAACTAACTAAAAAGGCCAACTCTCTTTCTTCTCTAAATATACGGCGGCCTCTCTCGGAACCCCAAACCTGCAGACACCATTCTCTCATCAACTCTCAACAATAACGCCACCGCCTCCCGGGATCTGGTGACCGCTCACCGCCATCAGTCACTGCCATCGTCAGCACTTCTCCGATGACAGTAACAGCCACAGCGGTGCTGCTGCTGTCTCAATCTCTTCTCTTCTACTACGAGGACGCCACCCTTCTTCCCCGGCGACGCCAATCCTCGCACGTCATTGCCGCGGGTGCTGCCATCAGCCATAGCTGCGGCACCGTCTTCTCTGAAAGTTTCCCTGCGATAAATTCGCCGTTTAACCCTCATCCCCTCTCACTCGTTTTCACTCTAACACACACACAATACCCAGATCCCGAATTTCTCCCACCTTTCTTCGATCTCCGGCGATATTCGCCGCCTGCAACCATCATCACTCATCCGCATCTCCCTTAATCACTCCAAACAGCAGCAACAGCTAGAAAAGCTGTCGTCGGCTTCCTTTCCTTTTCCACCAAAGAAGAGCGGCCAAACAGCCACCGCAGTTTTTGCTCGATCGCCTCCAAAGCCAGCTCTGCTCGAGTCACATCGCCCATCTCTCTCAATCTCACAACACCCACAGCAACAATACCAACATTACCAATTTCCTTCTTCTATTTCACTTTCTATATTTTATTTATTAATTCAATTTTTTTCTTCAAAACTATAGAAGTATAAACTGAAACAAAAAACAATAGAGAAGCAGAATTGGGTATATGCATCTCAGTTGAAAGCTTTTATACTTTAAGTTGGTTTGCTGTGTGAAATGGAGCTTCATTTCTTGGCCTATGTTATTACAGCAAACAAACTATTATCACAGAAAGTGCTTGAATGAAACGGGAGCAAACCTTGATGAAAGAGTTCAACTTGTTGTGGTTCTGCGAAAAGATTCACAATTAAGAAATTATTGTGAAAGGAAAATGAATGAACTGAGATCTGGAAATATCTTTACCAGGGTTCAACTTCTTGTGGTTTGCAAAAAGATTCCCATTAAGAAATTGTTGTGAAAGGAAAAATGAATGAACTGAGATCTGGAAAAATCTTTACCTGCTGCAGGAGAACGCAAGCTTGACTTCTTGGTAGGGGAGCGGAGTATTTGAAGAAAAAAATGAGACAGTGGAAGAATGGGTTCCATTCAAAATTTTAATCTCAAACGACACTAATCAACAAAAATCCTACCTCTTAAGCATTATTTGTAAATAAAAAAGAAGTGCTTACTCAACTCTCGGACTAGATCCAACAGCGTCAAGCCCAAATTATTTAGAGAGAGATTCAGCTCAAAAGCCCAATCATATTAACTCTTATGAAATTTAAATTTGTTACTCCAGGGAAATCATCTTAAAATTCTAAGTTCAAAATCCATGCTAAAATTATTTAAGAGAGCGAGGTACTATACTTCACCCAAGATCTAACAGTGGTTAAGTTCCCGAGATTGAGATTCGTCAAGGACGTTGCCCCGAATTTAAAAGAAATGTATGATGATAAGAGTAATAGTATAGGGCGTGACACTGGTGCCCAAATAAAAATTAATTTGTTTTTACATAACTTGGAAGTGGCTTTTAGTTTTAAAACCTTCTAAATTATGTCAAGATATTGGATAAGCTGTTTTGATTTTACAAAATATTTTAAAAGTTGCATGCTCATTGAGTATATTAGTACTAAACTCAAAAATCTTTTCAAATGTTTTTCAGTTGACTGACCGATGTTAACGGGGCAGAGTTGAGGCTAAAGTTCTACTCCACAATGTTGTCTTCCACTAAATGGCTAGCCCCTATCTTGTCTTTTAATTTCTCCTAGAATTTAAGACTGCTATATTATCTAACGTTGTTATATATTTGAATTTGAACTTCTAAGTTTCCACTCTTGGTAAGTTGAATGTCTTTTTTTGTTGGTTGTTATCAAGTGTGACACTAAACTTATGATCATTGGAAACAAGTTATGTTATTATTAAAATGATGTTGTCTTGTGGTTCTTTCCTTCGAAAAGAGTTTGCCAGATTTTAGGGATTTATCACCCCCTTTTCCCCAAGATAAAATAAATTCCCCGTCATTTTCCCTATATATATTCATTTGAGTTTTGGGGTGTGATAGTTGTGCTATCCTTCACATATTGTACGTTATGTAAGGGGGTGAATTGCTTTCTTTTTTGGATGCAGAAAAAGGTAGTTCTAAAACATCATTTTCTGCATATAGGTAGGGATGTCAATGGGTGAATTTTACCCGGATCGAGTCGAAATCGTTCATAATCCATTGAATTTTAATGCAATGATTCTGGTTCTGGTTCTGGTTCTAGTTCCAGACCGCCTTTAGACCCGGACCACTTAGATCTATAGTTTGATGGTCCGGTCCGGATCTGGTTCCGGTTCCAAAACCAGAACCAATACTTATTTATTGGTTCTGGTCCGAGTAAAATCTATCTATTGACAAGCCTAAGTTTAAGTAGGTTTGTCAATAAGCCAGTTTTATTCATACCGATCCGAAATCACTCATAGCTCATTTAATTATAAAGCAACTGTAATATCCCGATTAATTAAAACTAGGTTACGATAATATAAGTCGTTAATTAGGATTTTTATTTCGATAATCGAAATAGTAATTTATCGAAGCTCAATTTCGATTATCCATAATACGAGGATTTTCATATTATATCCATAACCAATTAGTAAATTAAGGAATATATATATGTTATTCCTTCGAGAGCGTTTTTCCAATGTTGATTAATTCTCGATAGTTAGTCTTACATTATTTTCTAAACGATGAAGCTTAGAATTTATTCACTTATTAATGAAGAACAAATAAGGTGATTACAACTTTATTATCAACGTTTTTGAGACGATTCAAAAATTTAGTAGAATGTTTAAAGAATTGCAATATTGAAAGTCCTATGATTATTTTATGAGACAAGAGTATTTTTTTTATATATATTCCTTCACTAAAATAATTTTTTTTATTTAAGAAATGAAGATTAGAGAAGTTATTCCTATTTTCTAGTTATGGTTCGAAAAATTCATCTTAGGACATAGAATTGTTCTTATTTATTTTTCTTATGATTCATTTCATCATCTAAGATCTATATTATATCATGTTACTATTAAATGGAAAAAAATAAGATATATAGCATATTTTTCTCATAGTGGAAGAAAACTTTGATGTAGTGTGAAAGAGAGAAATTTTTCATCCTTTGTGATAGTGATGTGTATTTATTATGATAATGAGAGGTTATTAAATTAGAGATAAGATGAATTATTAATAAAAGAAGTGATATGTTTTATGTTGTGGTGATGACCGAAAATTTTAAGTATAGTGTGAAAGGAAGAAAATTCAAATTGTGTTGATAGTGATAGTTAATTATTTTGAAAGTGAAAGGTATTTAATTTTGGTATAAGATAAGATAATTATTTAATAAAGTGATAAGGTGTATTTGTTTGGTAGTGAAGGTGTAGGATTTTAAGAGACAAGGAAGTGTATATTGTTGAATTTTTTTAGATATTTTTCCTAAAGTGTGATTAATGTATTATATCATCAAAAAAAAAATCACTCCATTCTCCTTTCATAGTGGCCGAAACCTTGAGAGAAAAAAAGAAAGAGAGTTCTTCAAATTTTCTCTTCAATCTTAAGTTAGAAAATCGATTTCTTCACCGATCGACTTCGATTAAAAGGTTAGAAATTGTATAAGCTTCTTAGATATGTAAAAATATTAGAAATTCATCCATGAAAATTTAAGTTATATGCTTTTGTTATTTCATGTGATATTTGAGAAATTTTGTTAAATATTTACGTTGTTAATTAAATATGTTTATATGATGGTTGTAAGCATATATTATTAATTTGGTACAAAGTTGAGCATGTTAAAATTTTTCTTAATATATGAGAATTATATGTTGGTGATAATGAATTTTGATTGTTGTTTTTGAGCATGAATTGATAATAGTTAGTATTGTTTAAGCATATATGAATAAATTCATAATTTTTGGAAAATAGTGTATATTATTTCAAAAAACATCGAAAACTAGTGAATGAAATAGTGATGTATGATTTGTGTATGATGGATATTAAGGATATTGTTGATGTATGATGATAATAATGTGTTGTGTGAATTAATTAGAATTTTTGAAAATTGTTTAAAGGATTTTTCAAAAATTTCGAAAATCATAAAGTGTAGGGTTTTGATGTAAAATTTTCTATGACTAATGTTATTAGATATTATTGATCCTATGTTAATATAGTGTGTTATGTGAATTTATAGGAATTTATGGAAAAGTTTTGAAATTTCTTTCCAAAAGTGCCGAAAATACTAAGGTTATAAGTTTAGAGTTTCAAATTTATTTTATTAGATGTGATCACATAGTTAGTCCCAAAAATATGTTTAAGATATGCTATGAATTTATGTGATTTTTAAAATGAGATATAATATTTTTACGTTGAAATGTTTCGTTAAGTGACGTAAGATTTTGAAATATTATGCTTAAGTTAGTTTCATATATATTTATATTTGGGCATGATTAATTGTTAAAGTGAAAAATCGAGAATTATGGGAATGTGATTAGAAATCAATTAGAATTAGAGTATATATATGTAAGCTAATAGTTCTAAATATGAATGTTGAGAAATGCATGTTTTGAAGTCGAAAATGACTTGGTTAATGTATGAATGTATGAAGTATGTTAATGTGTGATTAGAGTTATGTTTAACACACAGAGTTATGTTTTATGCCTAATATAAATATGGGTTTCTCTGAATAGATACACTAAGACGTGTGAGACACATTAGAGATATAAGAATATATCTTTTATAATAATCGATTTCATAATTGAAATCTTTTTATCGAAAAATGTTAATATGAATTCAACAATTGACCTAATTTATTAGTAGTGAAAATTCATATATATAGCCATCCAAGTTAAGGAATGTCAAATTATAGCCAACTTCATCGCCCTATGGGACTATTATCACCAAATAGTACCAATAGGTCCAACCATTTAATAGTCCCAATAGGGCCAGTAAGTTGGCTATAATTTGACATTTTTATGTTGGTGGCTATAATTTGACATTCCTTAACTTGGATGGCTATATAAAAACTTTTCTCTTATTAGTATGTGGTCTAAAGCAAGGTTTCGTCTCAGTTTAAAAACGAGAAGTTATAAGTTAGAATATTCGATGAAAAGACGTACTAAATTGGTTAAAAGATACGAAGGCTTTAGAAGGTTTATATTTTAGTTAATAAATCTTAATAAGATTCAAAAGTTATCAAGTTCTATTAGACTTGACGATTTTCAAAAATGCGACCGACGTACTAAATTAGTTTCTTACGTAAAGGTGGAGCACGAAAGTGAATGTTGAAGTAAGAAGAGAACCGTTTTGAGAAGCAGAATATACCGGTGGGCTTTTTCTCCTCAAGGATAAAATGAAATGACAAATGTTTTATTTATGATGCTTTCTTTTGAGAAAATGATGATGAAATGCTATTATTTAATTATATGTCCAAAATATTTATGTTTTATGTATGGATCCTATCAGTGTTGGTTCGCCAACGTAAGTTTAATCGAATTCGGATCCTATGCTAGAAGGAGAATTTATAGCAAGGGTTAACGTGTACACTAAGGTAAGCGTACTTCTTTGAAATGTTTCTCACCGATTCTGGGATTGTGTCTTGAAAGGTTTGCTCGGCCGGTCACGGCGTCCATGGAAGGAGGCCTCCTTCTTCGGCGCAAGATGAGTTATATGAGATGGGATATGGATCATACAGACAGAAAATATGTCTTGCCAGACAAAGTTTATGGAAAATGACAGAAAAGGTTTAGTAAGCACGGGCATTTCAAATAAAACCTCGTGTATTCTTGATGGGGCGGTGTAATTCAAAGTTATGATGTATGTTTTGGCATAAGTCCATTGAGTCTTTGTACTCGACCGCATGTTTGTTTTAAATGTGCGAGTTGGTGGTAATGAGATGGAGCAGTGTTGAGCAGTAGGAATCTTTTGTCGCTGAAAGTTAGAACCTTGAGTGCACATCTTCATATGTATACTTCACATGTTTTCCGTTGCAAGAACACTAAGTTATATTTTGAGCAGAGAACTAAATTTCTTCAGATCAGTTGAACCATTTTGTTAAAGATCTGATGGTCTAGTCTCTAGTATGTAAATTATGTTTGCTTAATCTCAAATGCTTTGAAGTTCTAGAAGTTCTCTTGATATATGTCTCACAATTCGATATCCCATTTTCTTTCTACGCTTCTTAATTCCCATTCCAAGTAATAGTCCCTGCTAATCCGTCCTTAGGAATAGTGGGCTGTTACAGCAACGATTTCGGTTCCAGTTTTGGTTCTGATCCGGCTATGGTTGCAGACCGCTCAGATCCGAACCGCTTAAGACCCATATTTGATGGTCCTGGTCCGATCTGGATCCAATATCTAATGGGTCGATTCTAGAACCAGAGCCATTACTTATTTATTGGTTTTGGTCCGAGTAAAACCTATCCATTGACATCCTTATCCATAGGGTTCTTAAGGCTTGAGCCGTCTCTAAATCTAGTGTAGCTTAGGTTTCTATATGGGCTTTCTAAATTCTTATCTCTTAAGCATCCTTTGGCAAAGTGACTACTCAAGTCACCCTTCTGGCATCTCGTGGGGCATATCATGACAACAAAGTGACACCTAACTTTCATAAACTTCTATGTCCACTTAATGTGGGGCATATAGTGACAGCTAGCCAATTATCATATCATGTTGGAGGTGTCAAACTCTGATTTCCTCTTCATTATAAGTTAGGAACATGCTTCTCTATCTACTTTGCCTTAAAGTCTTTGTTTAGTATGATTTTTTGCTTATTTTTCATATGTTTATGCATGCCGTTTCCCGTGGTTTGTCCTATTTATGTCGTTGTTTTGATTAGTATTTATCGATTTAGACTTATTTGGTTTGTTTCGATGTTTTGTAGAAAAATGACATTAAATAGGACGAAATGAATCTTCCAAGATCTATCATATATTGAAGAGCATCTTGATAGGAGTCCATAGGCACAAACGGATCGCAATTCGGAGTTCGGACGAGAGAGAACAGAGAAAAATAGCGAAGTCACGAAAGTGCATGCACGAGCGCGTCTGGCGCTGGCATGCCCAACGCGCCCGCCCGCGTGCTTTCGCCCTTCCTCCATGCGTATTCGGCCAGCGCTCACCCCTCCTCCGCGCCCGCTGAGTTCACCCCAGCGCGCGATCAGTGTGCGTTTCGCCTTAGCGCGCCTCAGCCAACCGGCTCTGACCTCTCAGCGCCACACCACCGAGAGCTACCTCCCACACATTTGCCACTCCGTCTGGCGCTCGCCACGCCTCACCTACCCTAACGCCCCAGCGCCCACTCCGTCTGGCACTGGCTTCCCAGCGCCCCACACCGCGTGACGCCACACGACCAACGCCCGCATGCCCCTCGCGTCCAGCCAGCGCACGTCCGATGCTCCAGCCCAGCCCGTGCCTCACCTAGTGCGTCCGGCGCTTCGTCCTCATCCGGCGCTTGGATGCTCTCACTGTTCATTCCAGGGAGCGCTCGTGTCCGGCGTTGCGATGCTCGCTCTGACCTTTCCAAAGAGTGCTCGCGTCCGGCACTTCGCCCGTCTGACGCTGGACTTTATTTTTGAGGCCCAATTTTGGCGTTTTAATGGGCTTTTCGAGGGTTGAATAAATAGAAGAACTCATCCGCGGAGGTGGAGACGCTCAGTCTCACAAAATGCAAACGTGATTCCTCTCTTTTTCTTTATCCTTTCTTTTCCTTTTCCTTTTCATTTAATTCTTACATTTTGGATTAACAATTGGATTGTGCGATTCCGGATTTTTGGAAGACGAATTTATCTATGAATGGTTTGTAAGTTTTTCTCGTTTTCATTATGTCTATGTAATTGAGATTGGAATAATTTCTACCATGAGATAAATTATCGATTTGTTGGGAAATAAATGTTGGATTGTTCTTGTCTTGAATCGTGATTAATTGTGTTGATGATTTGTGATTTCTTATCCGAATAAATTGATTATTTCATGATCTTCATACATGGTGTTCTAAAGAATAGTGTAGATTGATTATGTGCTTATGTTTGATTATGAAGTTATGCGAGAGCAGATTTATTGTTAAATATAAATTTGACAACGAAAGTGATCGAGAGATTGGTTTGTTGTTGAGTAATTAATATATGTGGATTGGGTTTTTGCTATCGTGTGCATTTGTAGTTAAATATCCTTCGTAGTTGATGGCGGTTTGATCGAGAGATCCCCCACGATTAAGTTCGAGTCTAACATTGATGTAGTCGAGAGATTAGTTAGTGTTGAACGTTTCGTGAGAGGCGTGAGTGTTTTATGCATTGTGTGCCGGTCCTTGATTCATTAATAACGAGGATAGATTTGAACCCTAGAACACCGTCTCCAATTTCGTGTATCTGTCAATTCCTATTGTTGTCTAAGTGAATCCGCTTTCCCTGCTTTATTTTATTTCGTGCTTTTATTCGTTCCGTGACAGCCCCCCTTATTTTAGGACGTTAGTATTTCTTTTCGTTTTCGTGTTTGACACAGAACCGTAGCCCTGTTAAGCCTTCCTCGAGAGATTCGACTTGGGTCTACCTTACTGCTCTATAAGGACCTCGTACTATTGCGAGCGACTAAAAAGAACAATTTGGTCGGAACAAATTTTGGCGCTGTTACCAGGAAGGCTTTAGGCTTTGTGTTTTGCCATTGTTGCTCATCTGAAAGCTTTATATGCTAATTGACTCACACCAAAAGTCCAGTTCATCTGCAGGTGAAACAACACATGACATATACTTAATGTTTTTAAGATCTAGAATGTTCAAGATTAATTTCAGGAAATGGACTCACCTTAACGCTCATTGCCGATCACCCAACCTTATCAAGGATAGGTGAATGTTGGTTATGTAACTTCTCTTCTATTTTAGGCGGTCTCACAGTTGGGCAACTAGTTGTTGGATTTGTATACTGAAAGCAGAATGGTTAAGCTTATATACAATATTTTCTGTTACCACTATTACAATCTCCTATCTGAATTGTTTACTTGATTGCACATGTAGGTCCATTTATCTCATATATAAGTTAGATCATACAGTGTGTAGAAGATCACATAAGTATGTATGATTGGTTAAGCTTGATGAGATATAAAAATGATCACAACTGAGATAACTTGAGGATGAGTTGTCGGTATAGGTGCAGTATATATAAGAAGTGACTTGATTTGGTTGCTTGTCTATACTGGTACATCTCTGAGGTATTGATGGATCATAGTGAGATGAGTTCTTCTATCTGACCGTCGTGAAAAACCTAGATCCCGGTGACTTTATGTTGATCTAAACATCGATAAGGTTTTAGGTGAGTATGAGTTGATGACCATCACTTTGATTTGTTATGGGTGAGTGTTACATGTGATAATCCAGTATTCTCCACATCTTGGGTGGTGGTAGTGTAGGGAAATCTGATTTTAACCCTCTCCCGAGGATCTATCTTGGATGTTTAATTCACCATACATTGATTATATATCTAGCATGCACCTATATAATTAATTGCAACACGTTGGCGTTTTCTCATGTTTACCTGCGAATTTTTAGGACAAAAATGAGGATCAAGAGTCGTGCTTTGATCTTCTGGAATGTATCCCGTTTGCCAAAACTCCAATGCTGAGTTAGAGCAATCTATGGAGAATACTGCAAATTTCGCCTTCTTCCACAGTTTGAGATTTTTGAAAATCTCTAATAATGGAAAAATTAATTTTGATTTTCTCTCACCTTGTATTTATAATGCATCCCTATAATCCTAATAGGATAGGATCTATGCATATCTAATAAATACAATCTTATCTTTAAAGCTACACCATATCAAGAATAATATCCTTTGATATCTAATGATATCATATATAATCTATCTAGATATAGAAAATCGGAACAGATTCCCAGTGGGACTCTTCAGGGAAGTTTGACGAGCATCATGTGAATTATGTGATGTGATGTGACATGGTCCGCTTCCTTAATCAATATATGCAATTATGGGGATTGGTAAAGCAGCACGGTATAATTGAGCTAGACGAGTTACTTCAGCTAGTGCAAGCATTACCTCCTAAGTGGCATGGATGGGCTTCTGTGGCTGCCTTGGATTTTGTACCTCCTGACATGGAAGCCAAAGTTAGTGGTAACCTTGTTGGTTTTGTCAACCTTATTAAAGAAAAGTTCAATTTGACTAAGAGTCATCCTCCTGGTCAGTAGCCTTCCTTAGATTGTTTTATTCCAGCAGTCCATCAAATTTTTGATGACATCTTAGCCCTAGATACAAATAGAAATGAATCTGAGACTGATGAAACCAATGAGCATAGTCCTGAATTGGAATCGATCATTGTATCAAACTATCCTTTTGATTATGAAAATCTTATAGAATCTGAACTAACTTCTATTGACCTAGACCTCTATGATCAGCCTTTTGCTTTAAGATCTCCATCACCCTTAGTGTCACAGCCCGACTCCTTAACCAAGTAATTAGTCAAGTAATTAGGTCATGACGTGGGTTAAGAAAGAACTTCTGATAATCGATAGCAACAATTTCGACCGAATATACATCTCAAAAACAATGTATGACATCAACTTTCGTCATGAATAAATCAAACTTTCATGGTTCAAAGAAGTGAAATAAGTTTGACAAAGGTTAAGTTTAGGTTTTCAAACCATAAAAAAAGTTCGAATGAAGAAAAACAACAGTTGGGAGTGGATAATAACAAAAGGATAACCATACTAAGAATATATGTATTTAAGAAATGCTTTAACAACGATAAGAATCTTTCGATGTTTCAAAGCATGGTTCGACAACATGTCCAAGACAAGATATACATCTTATTGGGTCTAACAAAAACTATTATGAACTTTCAAGTAATTCCTTGTTCATAGAGGCTTTTCAATGAATCCATGTTCTCATAAGTAAGTCGGCAATGTAACAACAATGCCGAGACCATAACAACAAAATAATGACCATAATCAAGACTAGTTCGGTTCGACATAACAAAAAAACAACAGCAAGTGAAGGCCAAAGTTCGGCAACGAGAAGTGTGGTTGAGAATTATGTATGATGACATAACTCTCTGGGCAAAGAAACATGTTAATATCAAAGGAACAACATCAACAATTGAACATATCATCATGAACCAAATTACTTAGAAGCTCTTTGCACAAACATTCGATTCCAAAGATCCTCTCAAGCTCAACCTGCATGTTTAGAAATACATGCAGGGCGTGAGTACAAAAATGCACTCAGTGGGTATATGCCGAAAACATAAAACATTTCCCTTAGGGCTATATAATTGACTTGCCATAACATTAGCAACGCACAGGGGTTTTAATGAAATAACATGTGCATGCTTTTCATAAATAAACACTTACTTGCTTTCATTTCATAACATCATCATAAAATGTGCATATGCATGTCTCATGTTGGCCGATAACTTTCTCTTCCCATATCCACGAACTTTCTTTCTGCGTGTTGAGAAGTAGGCCTCCTTCTCAAACACCTTAACATTACATACCCGTGTTGATGGACCCGAAGGGTACCATGCCACGGTCATACCCGACGTCGGTAACATTCTTTCATTCATACTTTCTTTCTTTCTTTTTCGTGGATAAGTAAATGCATTATGCTCATCCTCATGCTCAAAACAGGCAAGTTATTTAACTTTGAAACTTTGCACATAAATGCATTTCATTTCATTTTGAAAACATAAAGCATAAGCATATCATATCATTTTGAAAATATATATATAAGCAGAGCATATTATTATAGAAAATATTTATACCCACCTGGCGATAGTCACTCGACGAATGTACTTTTATCTTTCATTTCTTTCTTCTTCTTTTTCTTGATCCTTCAATTGACAATAAGAGGCATAAAAGCCTATCTAGCAACAAACATGAAAATAACTTCTTAATACATAAGACGATATGGTCTATAAACACTTGGGTCATTGCATCCTCTAACATCTTAAACACATAACAACTTTTAACCAAGCTTCATATGGCCAAACAAGCATAGAAAATCGACAACAAGCTTAAACCATCCAACCTTCGCCAAAAACCTAACGACCCCTTAAGACGTAGCTTATGTCCGACGTCAACAATTGCGCAAGACGTCGTCTATCTTAGAAGAACCTCTATACATGCTCAATTATCTTCAAATATCACTAATGAACCATCAAAACTCAAAGCTCAAAGCTTTAGCATTGAAAACCAATTTTAGACGTCAAACAAATTTTTTTAAATTTTCGAATACGTCGGCCGAAAAATCCGAATAAATCATTTTAAGCTTTATTCATATCATAGAATCTAAATATGAAATCAAAATTATCAAATAAAATCAAAAATCCAACATCATGAGGACTTAGGGTTTCGGCCAAAATGGGATTTTTGCATAGGTTCGATTTTAAACGTTTTTCTTGCTCGTAACATGTTTATATTTATCCAATAACACATATATGAAGGAAATTTAAACATATCAACATCATACATTCAAGATCCATGCCCCATGATTTTAAAAATTTCATCAAAATTTCAAAGAATAAACATATGCTTAAAATTTCAACGTTAAACAACACGTCAGCAATGAATCGAACATAGAATCAAGAATTATTCAAACAACAACATATCCCTTCCTAAATCATCATATTGATCGAAAACATAGCATGCTCAAAAGTTTATGTTTTTCAAAATTTCAAACCATAGATGTGTTCTAAAGTTAGAAATATACCTTAATTCGAAGATGGATTGAAAATCCAACGGTTGGATCTTCTAAAATTTGAGCATGAAATTTTTGAAATTTTAGTGTATGTAAATGTGTGTGAGGCACGAAATTTTGGAAAGAAAATGGAAGAAAATGAATAGTAATACATATATATACTTATCCAAAATTTCTATTTATTTTTCATTTTCTTTAGTACTTGATTATTCATCACTAATCTAGAATTTTCTAAAGCTTTCTTCATTTATTCTTCATTTTTCCTTTTCTTAAAACATGATGAATAATCATGTATCTAGAAAATTCTCATTCTTTGTGGATAGAAATTAATCCTAACGTTACAAATACATACTATTAATCCATACCGTTCCGATTTCAAAACTCAATTTCTAATAAAATGCTCTCTACTTGAAATTCTCTTTAAAACTCAAATAACATATTATAAACATCAAAATTTTATTGTAAAAACATTTTTGGCTTCAAAAACCATTTTGGACATTCAGTCGACGATTAGGGTTTAATCGGCAAATGTCGATATCACCAAAAACAAAGATTTGAATTTCTCCATTTTATAAAATCAAGACTTCTTTGTGCATGTATCTATCGTCTCAAGACCATTGGAATCTAGGTCTTCTTATTCTAAACAAGACCTCTGAATCTTATCTTAGGTTCTATCTCGAATCGATTTCGAATAAATCTCAAATTCTATCTTGTCGTCTCGAAGCTTATCATAAAAGCTTCTAGCTTAAACAACTCATTCTTAAGGATGAAATTCCCTTCACATAAGCTCTTAATTAGGAGCTAATCTATGCTACAGGAATGCGGGGTATTACATTCCCACCCCCTTAAAAAATTTCATCCCGAAATTTAGAACTCAGGGTACGAAAACTTATTTCTCATCTGATCTTCTAGCTCCCATTTCGCATCATCTAAATCATGATACTTTCATAGGACTTTAACTGAAGGAATTGATTTAATCCTAAGTTGTCGTTCTTTTCGATCTAAGATGCATTTCTGATTCGCTTCATAGCTTAGATCTTGTTCAGGAACAACGTTCTCTTGATGTATGATGTGTTTTGGATCAAACACATATCTTCATAACTGCGACACACGTAACACATCGTGAATATTGTCGAAACTTGGAGACAATACTAATCTATAGGCGGCGTGGCCCAATTTTTTTTCTTGAATCTCGTATGGTCGATACATCTTGGTTGAGCTTTCCTTTGATTCCAAAGCGATGTATTCATTTGGAAGAAGATACTTTCACGAAAATTTTGTCTTTAATCTCGAAGCTTAGCTCCATTCGTCTTGTATCTACATATAACTTCTAACGATCTTGTGCTTCTTTGATTTTTTCTTGAATTGTCGTACGATTACGATCATTTCTTTAATCGCTTCGGTCCACTCACTTTTCTTTCTCCAATCGCGCGTCTTAGAAGAGCGGCGATCTACGCTTTCTTCCATAGAGACTTCATAGGCGTCATATAAATCGTTACTTAGTAACTGTTGTTGTATGCGAAATTAATCTTGTATTCATCTCTTGTTGAAAACTCGTCCAAAACGAGATGTAAACTTGGAGTTTCTGTTTGAGGTGATTGAGACAAACACTCCATGTAAACGTACCATTTCTCGACGTATCTTCGAGCTAACTTGTCAGCTTCATACGTGATAAAGATCTCAGGAAAAGAACTTTCTGACGTGTTCCCCATCAGAAATCTGCAGACCATCTTAACTCGTTAGAGCACTCCAAAACTTGAAAACTCACTTTTCTGAGCGAACTCATTTTTCAGCATCAGTTGGACTACTAACTCCATTGGAAGATGGAGGATTCTAACGCAGAAAAAGCTCTGAAATTCTACGAGGTTTAAAGTAAAGAAGATATAGGTGAATCATGAGAATTCTTATTTTTCCTCTTCAAGATGAGGATTTCTTCTTTGGGGTGGCATACCGCATTGCAAACAATTGCCAAAATGCAGTATGTTTCGTTTATCAAAACGAAAAAAATTTCTCAATTAACAAACAAACTTATATCTCAAGGATCTTCTCAATTGTTTATTACAAGGTTATGATATGAAATAACATAGTTCGATAGCAAAATGATCATATAGATCTCAAAGGAAAGAAAACTGCTTCTTTGAGGGCTTTTACAGAAGCAGGGAAAATTTTGCAATTTTGGGGTTTTCAAGCATATAGGTAATGTGGCATCTTGGGGAAAAACTTATCTGGTACGTCTTTTCATGCACGCTATCGCATAATAGAAATATCTATTGACATCACCTATATATATATATATCTATATGTTCACGATAGGCTGTCATCTTCATCATTCTTTTCTTACGTCTTTGCATTTCTGTCCTTGCTACCATCAACGGTTTCATAGGAGTCTGGCATCTCCATATATTTCCTAATCTTAGGAGATAGCGGATCATTAGCACGATCGGAAATGAGTACAAGGAATTTATTCCAGGATAAAGGATGTCAAGATTAGCCACAAAAGACATTTGTCTGATATCTAGGGCTGTAGCTATGTTGTGCCAACAACTAGCAATACTTGGATTTAGACATAAAAGATCTTGAGACATTTGGAGTCTCGATAAACTAGCTTGAGTCTCTTCTCAAATCTCAAATGAGAAGTTTCAAAAATATGAGAAAATTGAACAAACTGAATTGGTATAGAAATCTCAAGAGATATGAAAGATTGACCATACCAATCTAGATCAATAGAAAACATCTCAGTGTTGAGATAAAAATGATCAAACTGTATAGAATATACATCATACTCGGGCATAGCTAGCTGAGTATTTGGAAATGAAAACTTTATTTTAGAGCATGAGTACTAGCATCATACTTAGACATGGTAGGACCATCATTAATGGGTTCAACGTTCTCTTTGTCATTAGGTATAAAAGAAAAGTTATCAACCAACTGAAATTAATGAATAACTGAGATAAAGTCGGCCATAGAGGAAAAAGAGCAAAAAGGGAATTCAAGTGTACATAATAATGAGAACTAATAATAGTTAGGAGTCTGGAAAATTAGCGAAAAACGAGAGTTACATGCCAATGGATGGTCCGAGGTATTTATAGTTGATGGGTCGAAACCCTAATTCTCATCAGGTCGTGGTGTCTAACGACCGGATTAGTGATCGTTAGGTCAGTCGCTAATCTCGGTACGGAACTTTTTAGAAGGTTCTCGCGGTTAAGCTAGCGATTGCTAAGAAGATTGTTAGTTTTGGTGCAGAAACTTCTGGGATGAACTCGCGAGCTGGCTAGCGATTGCGAGGGTGATCGCTAGTCTCTTATTCCTTCTTATCTTTGGTTACTCTAGTCAGAAAGTTTGTCCTGCAAAAAAGATTTGCATCCAACCAAACATTATTTGTCAAAACCCTATTAATATTAGAATACTTCACTGTATCGATCCACGTAAAGTGGCATCACGTCGAGGGGGAATCCTCAAGTCCTACGAGATCACAAGTATCAACAAAGTCCTTGTACTCTCTCTCAAGTGGTACTCGTCCTCCAATCCTCTCATCTGGGTCAATAACACAATTGAAATCTCCCGCGACAATAGAAGGTTTTGATGGATCTATGTGGATGATCAAAGAATCCCAAAGCTCGCGTCTATGCATTACCTGCCAAAAACCATAGACAATCGAGCAACCAAAAGTAGTATCGTAATTTAACAAGTGAAATTGGAATGTATCACTTGTTTCTCTCGGTATGATGACATCAACTCGAATCCTCTTAGGGTTCCAGATTATTAGAATCCGTCCCCCAAAAACCTCATCAAAATTGTGCACACACTCCCATTGAATGAAATGCTTAGTCATGAAATTCTTGAGCTTCAGCTTAGTAAGCTTTGTCTCAATCAGAGCGATGGCATCAAGCTTATACTTGAACACGTGGTCGGCAATTGCAGATTGCTTTTGAGCCTTCTGGAGGCCTCTTACATTCCATGTCGTAAAAATCATCGATGACTAAGACGTGTTCTTCGACTAACTGGACTCCTGGCCTTCTTGACTGGAGAACTTTGGCGACTTGTGTTCGATTTACTTCTAGTGATGCGTGTAATAGGAAATTCCACATCCTCATTGTTGTTTGAATCACCTGCAAGGTTAGTTGCAGTATAATCATCAAATGAACTAGAGGATGTAGAGTGTACCGTAGATTCCGACACAGTGTTAATTATCGGTGGTGCCTCCAATCCAAGAATAATCTTTAATGTAATCTCTCTATCCTTGTCAAATCTCGGCATGATTGGTTCCAGGTGTTGTGGACCTCATTGAGATGCTTGCGGGGTCCTTCGATAATAGGCGGGCGAGACCTAGCACGTGTACGTATGGTCTCGGAATGTGGTAGGCACAAGACCTCGATGGTGGCTGGACGGGTTTCCTCGACTGGACGAGGTGTCTGCCGATGGGTCTCGGCAGTTGGTGAGGGTTGGGTTTGCGAGGATGCCGAGAGTCCTCGGCCGAAGATGGAGGGGACGGGTCGGTGCGCACATCCAATCTTTCTTTGTAAACCTTGAGTTTTAACAATAGAAAGAATGTGATAGTAGCTCAGCATTCTAAGTCCATCTCTCCAGCTCAACCAGGTAAGATAAGTTATGATTGGTTATGAGAATTGTTGAATGTGCATATATGATAAAAGTTTGGCGAGCATCATGTGAATTATGTGATGTGATGTGGCATGGTCCGCTTCCTTAATCAATATATGCAATTATGGGGATTGGTAAAGCAGCACGGTATAATTGAGCTAGACGGGTTACTTTAGCTAGTGCAAGCATTACCTCCTAAGTGGCATGGATGGGCTTCTGTGGCTGCCTTGGATTTTGTACATCCTGACATGGAAGCCAAAGTTACTGGTAACCTTGTTGGTTTTGTCAACCTTATTAAAGAACAGGTCAACCTTATTAAAGAACAGTTCAATTTGACTAAGAGTCATCCTCCCGATAAGTACCCTTCCTTAGATTGTTTTATTCCAGCAGTTCATCAAATTTTTGATGACATCCTAGCCCTAGATAAAAATAGAAATGAATCTGAGATTGATGAAACCAATGAGCAAAGTCCTGAATTGGAATCGATCATTGTATCAAACTATCATTTTGATTATGAAAATCGTATAGAATCTGAACTAACTTCTATTGACCTAGACCTCTATGATCAGCCTTTTGCTTTAAGATCTCCATCACCCTTAGTGTCACAGCCCGAATCCTTAACCAAGTAATTAGGACGTGACGTGGGTTAAGAAAGAACTTCTGATAATCGATAGCAACAATTTCGACCGAATATACATCTAAAAAACAATGTATGACATCAACTTTCGTCATGAATAAATCAAACTTTTATGGTTCAAAGAAGTAAAATAAGTTTGACAAAGGTTAAGTTTAGGTTTCCAAACCATAATAAAAGTTCGAATGAAGAAAAACAACAGCTGGGAGCGGATAATAACAAAAGGATAACCATACTAAGAATATATGTATTTAAGAAATGCTTTAACAACGATAAGAATCTTTCGATGTTTCAAAGCATGGTTCGACAACATGTCCAAGACATGATATACATCTTATTGGGTCTAACAAAAACTATTATGAACTTTCAAGTAATTCCTTGTTCATAGAGTCTTTTCAATGAATCCATGTTCTCATAAGTAAGTCGGCAATGTAACAACAATGTCGAGATCATAACAACAAAATAATGACCATAATCAAGACTAGTTCGGTTCGGCATAACAAAAACACAACAGCAGAGGAAGGCCAAAGTTCGGCAACGAGAAGTGTGGTTGAGAATTATGTATGATGACATAACTCTCTGGGCAAAGAAACATGTTAATATCAAAGGAACAACATCAACAATTGAACATATCATCATGAACCAAATTACTTAGAGAAGCTCCTTTGCACAGCATTCGATTCCAGCATTCTCTCAAGCTCAACCTGCACGTTTAGAAATACATGCAGGGCGTGAGTACAAAAATGCACTCAGTGGGTATATGTGACGACCCGACTTCCCAAGGAAGTACGGATCATACGGATCGTCACTGGTATGAAAATACAACGGATATATACATACTAATCAATTTTGCAATTAACAAATGAAATACTCATAAGCACATGAACTAAAAATGAATAAAATATTCAATACCAACTCAAGTCACAGAAGGACTTGCCAAAAGGTTTAAGGTTCAAATATAACCCAATCATGGCGCAATTCAAGGAACGAGGTACGACCTCAAGTTTAATACGGTATGAAAGCAGTTATAATCAAGGCATCAAATAATATCAGAGTTAGGCAGCAATAAACATGTGGATATGTATATGACGATACATGCCCAAGGTTCTAGAAATCCTTTCTAATAAACAACAAAATAACTACCACTTTGCACCACCTCGCACCCATCATCAATCCCTGCTCAACCTGCACATCAAAAACGAGATGCAGGGCTAAGTACAAAAGTACTCAGTGGACTCATTGCCGAAAATATTTTCTTTGTAAAAGTCGTTGAATCGCCCACAATAGCACATGAGGATTTTAGTTAAAGACTCACGCCTATCAAACATTTTATCATTTTTCCAGCGTCGTCCACGGACTATTTCATCCACGTTGTTCCATATCGATCATTCATTCGCGGACTATGGGTGGCCACCTACACATAGTCGCCGTGACCGATCGAGGTAGCTAACCTTAACACACAACACTGCGTGTACACAATCCGAGTTAGTCCTTAACTAAGTCGGATCCGATCGTTATCCTTTTTTAACGTTGGTGGACCAACACATTCTCATACCACGTTGGATATACCATTCTCAGATAAGATAACAACAAAACATAAACATTTGGCAGTCAATAACATTTCATGTGATAATATTTCGTAAAGCTTTGTAATCATTTGAGATATGCATAACATTTTGTTTCAAGAAAGCCCACCTGATTGCAAAGCTTACTCATGAATCCAATGACTTCTCATCGTTATTATATCATCACTTCTTCGCTTGACCTTTATCGTAGAAATAATAAATAAGACATCTAAAATGAAGGATAATTCTTACTGGAAGGAGTTCGTGATTTCCTTGTATTAAAGATTTTATTAGAAATTTTGTATTATCTATTTAGACTAGCGTTATAAATATTACTTAATCGCTAGAATTTCTTGTCCATCCCCTAATCACTTAGAGATTTAATAAGGCCTCCTTAGGGTGATCGATTAAAATTTAATCGATAGCTAATGAACTATTGAAATTAGGTAAAATTAAGTAATTAATCAATAATTGAAAGCTATCTCAATAGCTTAATTTATGAGTTTAAATTAACTCGTCTTACGCTTAATCTTATTTTTTTAGAACTTGAAAATCTAATTTAATAACTTTAGACTTAGTTATTTAAGTCCAATTAATAATCTAATTAAATATTCACTTCTAGTTTAAATTAAGAGCACAAACTTAATTAATTTGAACCCAAACCACAAAAATAACAGCCCAACAGAATTAAATAAATGGATCCATACTATTAAGCCCATAACTTACATTAATTAAGCTACTATTAGTTGGATATATTACATTTTCTTAGCCCATACTATTAGTTAAGATGTAGCCCAAGACATTGAATTAATCTAGCCCAGGTTTAAAGCTTGACCCATTACACAATTTAATTAAATTCTCCAGTGAAACAAAGTCACCCAATTATACCCACTGAATTAGAATTGGGTGATTTAAATTATTTAAAACTCACCCACTATTATAAGGATTTTTGGTCCAATTGCTTTGTCAAAATTTCGGCCCACTTAATGGCCCAACACAAAAATTCAATTTGAAACCCTAGTGTAGCAGCCCTCTAATCCTAAGGACGGATTAACGAGGACTAATACTTGGAACAGTAATCAAGGAACATGAAAGATAATCAATCATAGACTTGTGGGACACAATTCAAGTAAACTAAGAGGCTTCAACCATTAGATATAAGACACACATAATTTACATATAGAAAGAGACCTACAACTCCTTAACAAAAGATTCAAATGATCTGAAGGAATTCAAATGTCAACATCAAAACATAACTTAGTTATATCGCAACGGAAAAAGCATGTGAATACACATATGACGATGTGTAGTCAAGGTTTCTAACATATCATTATCAAAAGGGTTCCGACTGCTCAACACACCTCCATTTGCAAGCAAATTCAATTCAAAGAGTTTCACTATTTCTTCCAACCTCATTAGTCAATATACACGGCTCCCTCACAAACCAATGCACTTTTACTTGATCCTCTAATTAATCTTCTTGTCTTATGTGTAATAATATCACACTTTTACATTTACTACATAAAATGATAGAAGATAACAATATTTCAATTCATTGAATCCTACTACACAAAACTCACGGCACTTTCATAGTGCTATTGGTACACATTTTATTTTCATGCTATTTATAGTTATATAACATAATATATGTCTTATATGATGAATTAAATCATAGGAAAAATAATTAAAAAGATTCATGTGTCAAAACCCTAATTTCGAAAATAGCTAACTTCATTCAATAATTATTCCTTAATTCTCTAGCATTATTTTGATGATAAATAATGCTCTTATTTCATAAAATAATCATAGGAATTTAAATATTATAATTCCTTGATCATTAGAATCAGTTTTCGATTCGTCTCTAAACGTTGACGTTCGAAACGTCTCAAAACGTTAATAATCGACCTATCTCAAAATGTTCGTAATAAAGTCGTAATCACTTTATTAATCCATTTCATTAATAATGAAATTTAATTCTAAGCTTCGTCACTTAGAAAAATTCACGTAATATTAACTTTCGATATTCAATCGACGTTAAAATATTACTGCCGAAAGAATTATATAAACTACATTCCTTAATTCACTAATCATTAGTAAATATTAAATAAGAATCTTTGTATCATAAATGATCAAAATCAATCTTCGATAATTTACTATTTCAATTATCGAGACGAAACCCTAATTTACGATTTTTATTATCGTAATTAAGCTCTAAAACTCGGGGTATTTGTAATAACCCGAAAAATTTAAAACTTTTATTAGTGATGTTTAAATCACTTATTTGTTGTTCTTAGACCTTAATTATGTTTAAGGTAACCAACAAAACGAATTAGAATCAATTCGGAGATCTAAAACTAGAGAAATCAAAAACTAGTGACTAATCCTACTGGATTAGGGTTTTCTGAATAGCCTAAACATAGAATGAAAGATCGTGAATAAATCTTGACAAAAGGATTTCATTTCTAGAATCCTCTCACGAAAACATGTGAGAAGCCAAAGAATGAGAATTTTCGGGCATACTTGCCCGGTTAGTCTTAAAAGCACTATTTACGAGCCGGATCAACTTCCAGTCCGTGCTAACCATGATAATTAATGATAAAAATTAAAATCATGAAGGAATATATTATTATGAATTTAGAAATTATAAGAATAAATTTCTGAAAGAAATTCCTGAAGAACTTAACCCAACGCCGGGAAAAATATACCGGGAAAACCCTAAATTGATCCGAACAATTCGAAACTCAAACCAAGGGTCTAAATCAATAAAATATGATTTATAAGACTCAAATAAATTATGAAAGCTCAAGAATTCAATAGAATTTCGAATGAGCATAATTTAATCGTCGAACGCTGTTTTTCCGCGATAACTCGGAATTGACTTATCGGACGTCGTCCGAACTTCATTAAATTTTTATAAACATTGAAATAAGTATTTTAAAGGCTATTTAATAAAATAAAACCTTAAGGTTCCGAGAAATCAATCGAAAGCGCGTTAAAACTTAAAGAGTCGGTATTAACATGCCAAAACGGGTAATTTGACCAATCATTCTCCCAACTACCACCAAGACCACCCAAATGAGTAATGAGAGCCCTTTAGGCTGCCAATACAGTGTGTGAACCATCCATTACAGCCTCACAACCTTTGGAACACATTTTCTCTCTCATTTTCAAAATTCTCTTTTGTTCTTCACACTTTGTGGCCTTTAATCCTCCTTCTCAAACCCTTCCAACATCCAAATAATTATTCTAAGAACATAAAAATATAGTAATCATCATTCTCTCCATTTGTAATGGAGTAGAAATTTTTTTAGATTTTTCTTGATTTATTTCACAAAAAAACCCTAGTTTGCTCCTCAATTTTTTCATGAATTTTGAGCCATCAAATGCTCTCAAGACATGAATGAAAAATTCTTAGAATGATGTTCTAAGGCTGTAGTTAAAATTTTAAAATTTTTGGAGCATGTTTAATAATTTTCTATTTATGCTTTATTTCTTTTTATATGTGATAAAGCATGATTTTGTGAATATTATTTGATATTTTTGCTTGTTAATGTATTAGGAGCATGTATAATAAATATCATAATTTTCAGAATATTTTTGAAATTTTCTTGTATTTTGATTTTATTTGTTGGAAAATAGTTGAGGTATAGTGTTTAATATATGATATGAACATCATATATTAATCTTAAATTTTTTGAAACACTACTCCTATTTTTCAAAAATGGGCAGAATATATTTAAGTATTTTTAAGCCATTGTTTGATTTTATTTGTTGAGAAATAGTTGAGATATAGTGTTTAATATATGATATGAACATCATATATTAATCTTGAAATTTTTGAGACACTACTCCTATTTTCCCTTTGAATACCGAAAACTATATGTATATATCTAAGGATTTATTTGATTTCATTTGTTGAAAATGATAGGATATGTTATGTGTAGAAATAATATGAACCTAATATGCATTGTTGGGAATTATTGAACCCATATGTAAAATATGTGTGATGACAAAAGGAATTCCAAGCATTTGGTTCATATTATAAATATTAATTGATGTTTAATGTTGATATTACATGTTATTACATAATATAAACATGTTGTGAAGGAATGAAATTTATTGAGTATGTATATATATATATGTGATTACCGAAAATATATAAGGGTGAAAAGCATGGGTTTAAATTTTAATGCATGATATGAAATGATATTTCATGTTTAGTATATGGTATAAGCATGATATAATTTTTGTGGAATTTATTGAACACCAAAGCTCATTAAATGGTGATTACCGAAAACTATATGTTTTAACCTATGATTTGAAATTTTATATGATGATATTGAGTTGGTAATTAAACTATATATTATGATAGGAGTATAACATGATTTTATTGGAATTTATTGGATACATATGCTAATTGTTGTTAATTATCGAAAACGTAACAAAATGGCTAAGTATGGGTTTACTTCTAATGTTAAATAATGCTATGATAGTGAAATTATAAGCTTAGAATAAATGGTTGTGATTATGGTGAATGAATGGAACATTTATGCACACATACACAATGATTGTATATTATGTTAGAAATTAAGATTTTCTAATGCTTTAGTATAGTTTATGTTGTGTATGGTATTGTTGGGTGTTGAATGTTTATGTTTATGTTTATGTTAAAATCGACAAACCAAAACCCCAAACATAAACAACATAATACTATATGTACGAGAATCCAAAAGAAATCGACCAATTTCGATAACTTAAGAATGAATCAACGAGAATCGAAGTTAGACATAAATTAGGGTTTGAACTATTAAAAGGATACTCAAACGTGAGTTCCTAAGTTAGAAAAACCAAAAGCCGAGCTACAACGTTAATACTCAACAACGACAACCCAATACGATATTAGATTGGCGTTAAAACAACTCGATAACGAATAACGATTATACGACTTATATAATCTCCGACGAGTTAAGAGAAACAAACAATGTCGTAATGTGTAAGCAAAGATTAGAACATAAGATGTCGATCCTTATGTCCCAAAAGTCGAGTTAATATTCCTAAAGCACTTCGCTTATTCTTAAGTACTTACTTACATGATAGCATGTGCTCACTTGAATCATAAGTCAATACTCTCTTTATTTGTCGTGCTACACGACAAGTCGTCAACATAACCTACTAGACGTAACTATAATTGTTAAGTCTAGTTAGTGCTTGAGAATATCCTAATATACCAATCACAATTTGATTACCGATCATCTATAACGTAATAACGTGTAGAATAAAACTAAGATTAAGAGTCGAGGATAGACTCGGAATATGTGATTCATAATTGAAGTTCACCTATGAAGGATGAAGTAATATATCTTGGGAATTGGGAATGCAAGATAATAGAAATTATCTTAAAACAATCACATGAAATCATAAAGAAACCCTACGTGAGAACTTTAAGTCATAATTTATAAACGACCTTCGATCGATAGAAAGAATCTAAGAAAGGTTATTTTCTTATGAAGGGTTTGATCGTACGTAGTCGGCGAGGAAGAACAACCACACCTTGCTCATTTAGACTTACTAGCTTTGGATTAGCAGGTGGGCTCTCTTGAAACAAAATGTTATGCATACCTCAAAGCATGATTTACAAAAACTTTATGAAATATTATTGACTGCCAAATGTTTATGTTTTGTTGTGATCCTATCTGAGGTTGATATATCCAACGTGGTATGAGAATGTGTTGGTCCACCAACGTTAAAAAAGGGTAACGATCGGATCCGACTTAGTTAAGGACTAACTCGGATTGTGTACACGTGTGACTGTGTGTTAAGGTTAGCTACCTCGATCGGTCACGGAGACTATGTGTAGGTGGCCACCTCCATAGTGCGCGAATGAATGAATGAATGATCAGATATGGAACAACCTGGATGAAATAGTCCGGCCGGACACTTTTGGAAAAATGATAAAATTTTGATAGGCATGAGTCTTTTAACTAAAATCCTCATGTGCTATTGTGGGCAGTTCAATAACTTTTGATAAAGAAAATGTTTTCGGCAATGAGTCCACTGAGTACTTTTGTACTTAGCCCTGCATCTCGTTTTTGATGTGCAGGTTGAGCAAGGATCGATGATGGGTGCGAGGTGGTGCGAGTAGCGATTGTTTTGATGCTTTATTAGAAAGGTTTTAGAACCTTGGGCATGCATCGTCATATGCATGTCCACACGCTTATTTGCCGCCTAACTCGCTATTATTTTGATGTTTTGATTATAACCGCTTTCATACCGTATTGAACTTAAGGTCTTACTCGTTCCTTGAATTGTGCCCGATTAGGTTATATTTGAACCTCGAACCTTTCGACGAGTCATTTCGTGACTCGAGTTGGTATGAATAGCTTATCCCTTTTAATCTATCGTTGTTGAGTAGTTAATTGGTTAATTGCATTGATTAATTATGTTTATATCCACTGCTTTATCATACCAGTGACGATCCATAGGATCCGTACTTCATTGGGAAGTCGGGTCGTTACAGTATTACATTCCACCCCCATTAAAAGAAATTTCGTCCCGAAATTTGCATACCTCAAAAGTATGGGGTATCTTAGCATCATAACATCTTTAATTCCCACGTGATTTCCTTTTGTCCATGGTTTCTTCATTGGACTTCCATTAACGGCCCAAACTTGATTCTTAATCGTTGAATCGTACGACCAGATTAGTCGTAGATTTTTCGTCATAACTCATATTTGAGTTAAGGATCACGTCATTATGGAGGATTACGTGATTTGGGTCATTATCGTATTTCCTTAACTGTGACACGTGGAATACATTACGTATATTCCCTAAATTTGGTGGAAGTATGTCACGACCCCGCTCCGGACGACCCGGACTGGAGGGCGACTAATACTAGGAGTAGTATTTTAGGGATTACACGGCTAAGATAAAGATGCATAATAACAATAAACTAGCATGCTCGAACATGATATAATGATATAATAAGAATAATCTAGCATGCTTGATCATAACATAAGATTATGTCATAACGATTCAAAGGGTTAGGCCATCGGACCCCAAAATCTTAACCATGGTCCGATGGACCTCAATAGTTCATATCAATAAAGCATAAATAAATGAGTTCAGAGTGTAGCAGCGGAAAGTGTGTGAATACATATATGACGATATGCATTCAAGGTGAAAACCACAAATTCTAGATAAATTGGTCGAGGACAGGACTCCTCAACACATTCCCATCATCATCATCGAAACTCAACTCCGCACATTTAAAACAAACATGTAGGGCTAAGTACAAGAAATTGCACTCGGTGGACTCATGCGAAAACATTTGATAATTTAATTACATCGCCAATATCGTGGTAAGACACGAGGGTTTTAGTCGAAAGGCTCAGGCTTACTAAAACATTTTAAGTTCAGTAAACATCGCCGCCATGCATTTTGTTGGTGTGTATGGTCCGTATCTCATAGTCACAATTCATAACAAGATTAAAATCAAACGCCGAGAGGAGGCCTCCTTCTACGACGCCGTGACCGCCGTAATCCCGTCAAACACACAATCACTCACAAGCATATGTTAACATAGTAATAGTTCCAACCTTCACGCCAATCCTAGCTGCATTTATCATCCGCACGGGACCCGACATTAAAAGGTTGGCGCGACCCAAATGACATAACTGTCATAATATAGTTCCAACCATCGCCACAATTTCTACCCGCAAAACAGATAGGATCCATACACAAAACAGAAACATTTTGGCAGGTAATCTTGTAAATAGTTTATCAACAGTTGAAGATAAGCGTAATAAATAAATTCATTTGTAAAGAGTAGCAAAGTCGCTTATATTTGAAAAGAGAGCCCACATTAGTGAGGTAAGAAAAGGGCCCACATTTTGAAGATAAGAAGCCCACCTGGACTATGGTTCGTCGAAAACTGAGTCCTAGGTTTGTTTGCACGTCAGTGTCCAATCGCCGCGTTTGCGTCCACACCTTTACGAAAAAGCGAGGTTTTAGTACATCGCTCAAGTCTCTCGAGACTTTCAAAATCTAAGGTAAACTTCGATATCTTATATCGATTGTAAACTGAATTCCTTAATGAATTCTATACGTTTTTGAATATGCTATTCAATCGAATCTGCTCGTTCTCGAGATCCGCTCAACGATGAGCACGCTCGATATACGGATTTCATTTGTGAAATCTTTTCTTACTAATGAGGTATCATACTCAATTAGTATATCTTACGCTGCATCGACGTATTTATCAATCGATAATCGCACGTTTGACTTAAAAAGTCAACGAAGTCAACAACTGTCAACAAAGTCAACAATTTTAACTTTTAAATAGTAATTTCTTATATTTTATTTATAAATCGAAATTCGATTGATAAAAAAAATCGTAAAGTCCTATTTCTCGATTTAACACGTAAATCAATGGACTTTTAAATAATTTCCGCAATTATTAACCCTTTTAATAATTAAAACGCGTAATTTCGATTTAAAAACGTTATAAAATAAACGTTTGTCTCAACCATAGCAATCTATGTTTATAAAATTTTATAAAATTCAAATATGTCCAGAATATTAATTAGACATATATTTTATTAATAAACTGAATTAAAAAGGATTTAAAAACCTTATTAATTATCGAAAATTCTCGATAATTAATTTAAAAATATCAAATGACTTTCGAAAATCTTCCTAAATTAGTATAGTGTATTATTATACACTATGGTCCAGAATATGAATTTATAAAATCCATATGATATTGTTTGTCAATTATTAACGTATATACATATATATAATTCAGTAATTCCATAAAATATGGAATAATTATCCAAAATTCCCAAAATTGATATACACATAGTATAATGTCTCAACAATTAATATATGTCACAATTATAACCTATAGTTCATCATAACCATTCAATCATAAATAAATCATAATATTCACGGTAATTTCAAGATAATTACCCAATAATTATCAAACAATTTCTAAAAATTCTAAATAAATTCTAATATGATCAAACATTATATTATAGCATTGTAGCATCATAACATCAACCAAACCAATTGAAATCATCACCATATGAGCATATAGCTCTCGGCTTTTTTAATTATTATTTGGTTTTTGGTTTTCAAAAATTCCAACAATTATATACTATGATTATATACTATAGTATAGCAATATAACATCATAACATTAATCAAAACTAATTAAATCATCACCTTCAAGAGCTTGAGGCTCACGGTTTATTTGATTTAATATAGCATTTGATTTTCAAAAATTCCAATAAAATCATACATCACATTTTTAATATACTAAAGCAATAATACACCATTGGATGTTCAAAATAAAAATCATACACCAACATACATATTCATAAGCTCACGGTATTAATTCAAAAATCAAACATATGGTTTTCAAAAATTCTAAATAAATCATAGAACATGTAATCAAGGTTCTAAGGCATTAATATGTCATTGCATGCTTGAAATAAAAATTATTCACCAAGGTATGTTCATACATATGTCTCGGTCATTTCAAATAATTAGCTTAGGGTTTTCAAAAATTTTCTAAATGAATACCATAGTCTTAAATCATATCATAGATCAATAATCCATCATTAAAATAATTGTTAAGTATTCGATCATCATAATATCATTTTATACTATTTTCGAAAACTATATAAATATATACTATGATTCGAAAATGGTGTAAACCTGCTAGGTCCATTTCAAAAGTTTAATATACAACTCCTATGCTCATCTAACATATATTCACATGTATTTTCAAAATAAAATCCTCAAGAACACATATGTACATAATATTTCAATCATAAGAACATTCCAACACATATATTCATATATATAAAATTCGAACACAAACTCATACATACATTCAAGTTCGAAAATTTTTAGAACAAGGAGATGAAAAAATCGAAGCTATTGGTCCTTGGTTTACCTTTGAAAATGGAATAGAATGACAAGCACAATGTGGATATTCAAACTTGGTGAAGAAATGAAGAAGAAGGAAGAAAGGATTTTCGAAAATGGGAGAGGATGGTGTCTCGGTTTTCAGCAGAAAAATGGAGAGAAATGGAGAGTGAAAAATGAGTTCAAAATGGGATGAAAGTGTATAATGAGTGTGGGGTATTGAAGTGAATAGTCTCTCCCTAATACCTCTCTCTCGCTCTCGATTTTTTGGCCAAAAATGGGGCAAAAATCTGCAGCAATGATGGAGTGAGGGGTGATCATTAGGCTAGATAAAAAGGTAAGCCATGCATTGGTCAAAAATAAGGTGGAACTCATGCTTGTCTCAAGGGGTGCACAAGATGGGAGGGTTTAATGGCTGATTTTAATTCATTTTGTACATTAATACATAATATATATCATACATGATCATAGATATATAATCAAGTCATAAAAAATTAAATCATCCATAAGCATAAATTAAAATACCGATACTAAATTGGAAAAATAGGATTAAAAATATAAATTACACCTATTATTGATACTCATGTAATTTTCAATCTAAATATACTCATATATATCATAATATATGGTTTAGATATCAAATAATAGCATAGGATAAAATTATTGCATCATTTCATGCAAACAAACCCTAATTTCGAAAATTTGAGTTTCGAAATTATTAAATTGAAACCATCGAGTTCTATGGTTCAAAATTTGATTTTAATGCTTAATAATATCCATATATATCATAACATATAGTTTAGATACCATAGGATAATTTAATGGTATCATTTCATGTGAAAAACCATAGTTTATAACATTAGGGTTTCCGAATTCCATAAATTGGAATTATCTAGTTTTAATAACATAAGAATTGATTTTAATAATTATTAACACTGAAATTATATACAATAATAATAGGAAATTAAATATAATAATTTCACGAGTATTGAACTCATTTTCAAAACGTCTACAGGCGTTGGCGCTCAAACGTCTCAAAATGTTCAAAATCGACTCATCTCAAAATGGTCGCAGAAGTTCATACTTACTAAATAAATAAATATCATTTAATATTGAGAGTAATATGGAATTCAATTCCGGCCCTTCGCTCGAGAAATTTCCATAAAGTGCCGACGCGTCGACACGCTGTTCGACGTTAAAATAATCTTCTCAGTATTATTTCATAAATTTCAATTCCGTAATTCACAATCCTTAGTGAATTATAAAAGGAATTAGTTATATAGATCTTGAATCGAAATACAATTCGATGTCATACGAGATAAGAATATTCGAAAACCACAATTACGGGTTTAGAATACCGTAATCGTATGTTCGTTTCTTTGGAATATTACATTCCACCCCCCTTATGAAAAATTTCGTCCCGAAATTTGTATACCTCTAGAAAAATAAATCGGGGTATTTTTCTCTCATCGCTTCTTCAAGCTCCCACGTGGCTTCTTCGTCCGTGGTGTCTTCACAAAGACTTTGACTAACTAATCGACTTGCTCCGTAGTTGCTGAACTTTGTGGTCAAGTATGGCGCGGGTTTTCCTTATAGCTCATGTCCGCTCGAGGATCACGTCGTCTTGATGAATCACGTGCTTTGGGTCGTGAGCGATTTTCGCAATTACGAGAAGTGAAAACATTATGAACATTTCAGGCTTGGCGGAAGAGCCAACCTATAAGCTACTGGACCTATCCTTTCTAGGATCTCGTAAGGTCCTATAAAGCGGGGTCTAAGCTTTCCTTTCAGGCCAAACCTGACAATCCCTTTTGATGGAGAAACCTTAAGAAATACTTTGTCTCCATCCTCAAATCAGAACTTCGGATCTACGGCGTATCGGTCAGAAGATTTCATCGTCCGAGCCTCTCTTATTCTCAGCCTAATTTGTCGAACGATTTCGATCATTTCGTTCACTGCATCAGGCCCTATGACTTTTCTCTCACCGACTTCATCCCAATAAAGCGGTGATCTACACTTCCTGCCATACAAGGCTTCGTATGGGGCCATGCCGATCGTCGCTTGATAGCTGTTGTTGTAAGCAAACTCGATAAGAGGTAAAATATCTTCCCACTTGGCACCTCGGTCCAAGACTACGGTTCTTAACATATCCTCTAAGGTTTGGATCGTCCTTTCCGACTGTCCATCAGTCTGTGGGTGGAATGCTATACTGAAATTTAACCTCGTACCCAGTTCTCTCTGCAAGCTAATCCAGAATCTAGATGTGAACTTGGAGTCTCGATCAGAGGTAACAGATTTTGGCACTCCATGTAATCGTATAATTTCCTTAACGTACATCTGGTCTAGTTTATCAGATCCATAAGTGCTATGGATCGGTAGAAAATGAGCACTTTTTGTAAGCCTATCCACAATTACCCATATGGTTGTGTTTCCTCTTCTCGACTTGGGTAAGCTTGTGACGAAATCCATTGTTATATCGTCCCATTTCCACTCGGGAATTTCTAACGGTTGCAACTTTCCGTATGGACGTTGGTGTAGTGCCTTCACTTGTTGGCAAACAAGACAGCGTTCCACAAAAGAAGCTATATCTCGTTTCATGCCTTCCCACCAAAACTTTTCCTTCAGGTCTTGGTACATCTTAGTACTGCCTGGGTGGGCGGTGTAGGGTGTATCATGAGCCTCACTCATGATTTCATTTTGAAGCTCTGCATTGTCAAGGACGCATATCCTACCTTCAAACAATAAGGCGTTGTCTGATGCCTCTTGGAAATTCTTAAATCCTTCGGTCCTTACCCTTTGTCGATCTTTTCTAACTTTTCCTCCATCCTTTGTCTCGACAATCCTTTTCTTAGATCGGATGTCGGTGTGAGTGTAGCTATACTGACTCACAATTGTCTCAGTGGTTCAACCAGTTCAATCCTCATTCTTCCAAACTCTTCAACGAGTTTTTCCTCTTGTACAAAGAGACATCCTAACTTGGTATGGCTCTTACGACTCAAGCGTCCACCACTACATTCGCCTTACTCGGGTGATAGTTAATACCACAGTCGTAATCTTTTACAAGCTCGAGCCATCTTCTTTGTCTCATATTCAAATCTCTTTGTTCGAAGAAGTACTTCAAACTTTATGATCCGTGAAGATCTCACATCTCACACCATAGAGATGGTGTCTCCAAATTTTCAGTGCATGAACTACACCGCTAATTCCAAATCGTGGGTTGGGTAGTTCAGTTCGTGGGGTCTGAGTTGTCGGGATGCATAAGCTATCACTTTTCCTTCTTGCATCAAAACACAACCCAGTCCAGTCTTAGATGCGTCTGTATAGACTACATACCCTTTGTCCGCTTCTGGGACTGCTAGAACTGGTGCACTTGTCAATTTTTCCTTGAGTATTTGGAAACTCGTCTCGCATTCATCAGTCCAATTGAACTTGATTCCTTTCCGGAGTAGCTGGGTTATTGGCCTTGCAATTTTGGAGAATCCTTCGATGAATCTCCTATAGTAACCAGCTAATCCTAGGAAACTTCTAATCTCGTGCTGAGTCTTTGGTGATTTCCATTCCTGCACGGCCTCTACTTTGGCGGGATCTATTTTTATACCTTCTGCAGACACGATGTGTCCAAGGAACATAACTTCCTTCAGCCAAAACTCACATTTGCTAAACTTAGCAAAGAGTCTTTCATCTCTCAAGGTTTGCAAAACCGTTCTTAGATGTTCTCTATGATCCTCTTCATTCTTTGAATAAATAAGGATATCATCTATGAAGACCAAAACAAATTTATCCAAAAATGGATGAAATACTCTGTTCATAAGGTCCATGAATACATTTGGTGCATTGGTTAATCCGAATGGCATGACTATGAACTCATAGTGGCCGTATCTGGTTCGGAATGCAGTCTTAGGTACATCCTCAGAACGTATTTTCAGCTGGTGGTATCCTGACTTAAGATCAATTTTCGAGAATACACCTGCTCCTCGCAATTGATCAAATAGGTCATCAATTCAGGTAAAGGGTATTTGTTCTTTAGTGTCATCTTATTTAGTTCTCTATAATCGATGCACATCCTCAAAGAACCATCCTTTTTCTTGACAAACAAAACAGGCGCTCCCCAAGGTGAAACACTAGGCCTAATGAAACCTAGATCCAACAATTCTTGAATCCGGATCTTGATTCCTCCAACTCTTTGGGGCCATCCTATAGGGCACCTTCGACCTGGGCGATCCGGCCCAAGTCGATGGTAAACTCTAGTTGTCGATCGGGAGGCCCCTGGTAGATTTTCGGAAACACGTCAGAAAATTCTTGGACAACTTCTATGTCTTCTACCAGCGCCTGGGTTTACCCTCTTCGCTCAAATAAACAAGAAATGCATGGCATCCTTCCTGGTTCATCATCCTCTTCGCTTGTAGTGCTGATACAATCGGGATTCTTCTCCCCATGCTGATCCCGTGGAAATGCGTAGCTTTTTGTCCAGGAAAGTGAAACGAAATTTTCCTTTCCTTACATAGAATCGTGGAATGATTCTTAGCTAACCAGTCCATTCCTAGGATTAAGTCTACATCATCCATGGGTATTATGTTTAGATTGTTAGCCAGAACCTTAAGTGATCCTAATGCCAACTCTTGGTTCGAGCAAAAGTTTGTAATACCATAATCCTCCTATAGGCGATGAGATTCTCATATCATGGCTTGACTTTTCAGACCTAAGGCCCAGCATTTCTACGCATGATTTTGCAATAAAAGAATGCGAAGCACCCGTATCGAACAATACTATAACTGGTAGGTTGAGGAGAACTTCCATACCGCCGAGTTTCCCGGTTTTGTTCTGCTCGCCTCCTATGTAAGGCGTAGGCTCTAGCCCGAGCCTACCGAGGTGACGAGGTAATTGGTCCTTGTTGGTTCGGCGGCTGTTGTCTGGGCTGTTGCTACCGTTGCCGCGGTGGTTGTCGCTTTGTTGTTGTTGAGGCGGTTGTTGCCATTCTTTATTGCGGGGTTGTTGTTCTTGTTCGCCGCCATTGTGGTTGCCGCACCACTTCTTTGGGTTGTTGCCCTTGGAGTTCTTGAGGTTGAAATTTGGGAACCGCTGTAATTTGGGGTTGAAGTCATATAGCCCTTAATGGCTGAACATTGCCAGGTTGGTTCGGCCTTATTTCCGAACGTGACACTGGGCAATTATTGGCGTAATGCCCTTTTGCCCCGCACTTGTAACAGCTCACTACATTTGCCGTGCACACTCCTTTGTGCGCTCTATGGCATCTAGGGCATGGAGGTGCCCTTATCTGTTCCTGCGGTCCCCTTGCCGGTGGAGCATAAGCTGCTCTCTTCCAGCTCTGCCCTTGTTGCGCCGCGTTTCCTTGCCACGGGCGCTTGTGACTCGCGTTCTCATAGCCTCCCCTGCTATGATTGCCGCGATTGGGTTCCCACTTCCCTTTTCCTCTGTCCAAAGTATTGTGTGTCTGAGCCGCCACCGACTTATCTTCGGACATTGCCGCCTCAATATCTAAAGCTCGTGCAAGAGCTTCAGTGTAAGTTAGGTCTCCATGGCTTGCAAGAGACATCCGTATCTCCATCCTCAGTCCCGACCTAAACTTTTCCGACATTTTCAAGTCGGTGTCCACCTGTTCTGGTGCATATCTCGACATCTCGCAGAAAGCGCGATCATAGTCGGTCTGCACAATCTTTCTTGTTTTAGCAGAAAAATTCACGCTCTTTTTCCTCTTATAGCTTTGGGAATGTATTTCTCATACGATTCCTCTTGAAGTCCTCCCATGAGAACTCCTCAAGTTGTTCGGCGAAGAAGGTCTTCTTTCCGCCTCCCACCGTAAGTGGTCCATTCAGCTGGAAAGTAACGCATGACAGCCTTCTGTCTTTGTGCATCTTAAGAAATTAATAATCCGTTCAATGGTTCTAACCCATTGCTCGGCTTCTTCTGGGCTCCCCTTTCCGTTAAAAACCGGTGGGTTTTGCCTCAGGAATAGTTCCTCGATCCTTCGATCACGTTGAGGTGGGGGTGGTTGGGGAATATCTTCTTCCTCTTGCTCGGGGATTCTACCCCTTCCTCTAGGTCTTCCCCGACCTCTGGGTTCTTGCTCCGGGTTTCTTCTCGGAGGCATGCTGCTATAGAAAACTGGTAATTATTAGACACTTATTCTTTCCATATCTCATCATACACCATACTATCATGGCCTTACTGTAAAACGATTCTAAACAAAATATTTCACCCTTAACAAACATAGTTTGCCGCAAAAGCCTTATCGTGGTCTTGGATATATATATAACTAAAAATTTACGCCATAGGCGGGATGTTCAAACACCAAAAGTTATAAAGAAAACATAAATCCCACCCACACGGCCTTCCAAAAGTCAAGGTTTCTAGTCCATCAAATCCAATCATAGAAAAGGAAAACAACTAAGCTTAAACATAACAAAAATCTACTTAAGCTTCATCCGGTGCTCACATCACGATCCTCTCCACCGCCGTCCTCCTCGGGATCTTCCTCTTCCTGAGTCGTCCCCCGCCGCCGAAATGTCCATGCGGGGTAGTCCTCGGATGGTCCCGCCCATCGCCTTCCACCATCGGTATGTCACGCATGGGGTTGAAAGCGTTCGTCGTATTCGTCCGCGCTGTCGGGCGGTAATGCTCTACTGGCGGCACGGGAACTCCCATGGGTGGTAGGGGTGGCAGCGGCGGACGTACTGGATGTCCAACCGGTAATGGAGGGAACACGGGCTCTCCCAGCGCTCTAGGGGCGCCGCCTGCCCACCGGTATAGTCTACCCTCATCAATCCGGTATAGAGGTATCACCGGATCGACCTGCCTCGGGACTTCCGTGTATAGCCATTCTGGCGACTCATCCCGCCAGGTGTACTCTCGGGGAGGGAGGTAGGGTCCTCTCGGTGCTGCCCCGTAGATACTATAGACGTAAGTCAGATGACTTACAAATCTGGGCAGATCTCCGATCAGGTCGAAGCTGCCCACCGCCCGGTAGACATAATCTCCCGATATTTCTCGGGCGTAACCTTCCCATGTGCAAGGGAGTATCGACAGGAGGCGCTGGATGCCATCATAATCGGTCGCGCCGTGGGCCCGGGCGTCTCTCCAAAGGCGGAGGTAGTACGCCAGGAACTCGCCCAAATCCTCTCCAGCGCACATCCAGCTGGTACGGTATATACTCAACACCTCCTCAGGGGTTGGGTGTGGTCCAATCCTCCTCCGAGCAACATATCTCATCCCCTCCATCTGTCACGATCAAAACTAACGTAAGTCAACTATCGTCATCTCAAAAGCAGAAAGGATAACTTAAAACATCTGATAAGCATCTAGGTTAAGGTAAACGATCTATAAGGTGCATAAATATGTATATACTATAAGGCATCGCACAAAACATATCTCACAGTCATACCCTTACCCGGACGCACAAAAACTAAAAGCGTCCCAATATATAAACTATGCTATGAGATCCACGTCTTATACCAAACACTTGAACTAACGTTCAACAGACTCTAACGTATTCTGGAGACAGAATTAGGGATTCTGTTCTTCATAATAAATGAAGATCAGTGCGTTAGGAGTACGCAGGTGAAAACCATGCGTAAATCGGAGTCCCAACGAAAGAGATCTAGCTAAAACAAATTTACTGCGCAGTGTAGGAAATTTGCGCGATCGTGCCAAAAATGTAAATCGAGACGTATGTCGACGTAATACGTCTACCATGTCCATGTCTTTAGGTTGAGGCTGAACATTCTGGAGTCGTAAGTGACGTTCATGTCATGATTCGTGTCAACGGTCACTCATGTCGAAGTGTGATGAAAGGTCGACGCCGTTCTTCTTCGCGTTGAGATTGTCCTCGTTCATCCTTCTCGCTCGTCTTTCGTCGTTCGAGCTCGAGGCTATCGTCACTTTCATTCTTCCTATCGTTCTTTTGTTCTCGTAAGGGAGAGAAGTTCATACTTCTATGTTCTTTCACGATACATGAGCATGCTCCTTAGAGTCTAGGTTCTCTTCGTGATAACATATCATTCATTGAAAACATGATTTGAAGTTTGGAAACAGTGTCTCATTCGAGAATTCAAAAGTAAAGTTTCAAAATGACAGTCATAGTCAACTCATACAGGTATATCAAAAATGAATTCATCCTTCCCGATGATCATTCAATTCAACTCAAGCTTGCATATCAATGCGAATTCATCCTTCCCGATGATCATTCAATTAGTACCACCATATACTTTTATCTCAATACTTGAGTATTTTCATCAATTCCAATCAAAGTTTTGGAAAACCTTCTTGCTCAGACTTTAATTTCATCATCAAAATTTTCATAATAACATAATCTTTCAAAAGTTCTTCCAACTTGCTCATCATGTAAAAATTTTCCATTTCATGAGTTTGAGAAAGAAATGCAGTTACCTTTTTCCGGTTGAGCTCGATGTGATGGAGTGTTGAGAGAGTCAAGAGATTTCTAGAAGTCCAAAGGACTGATCTAGACTTAGAATAAAAGAATTTGGGTTTACAAAGAGCAAAAGCGCTTTGATACCACATCACGACCCCGCTCCGGACTAACCGGATTGGAGGGAGACTAATACTAGGAGTAGTATTTTAGGGATTACACGGCCAAGATAAAGATGCATAATAACAATAAACTAGCATGCTCGAACATGATATAATGATATAATAAGAATAATCTAGCATGCTTGATCATAACATAAGATTATGTCATAACGATTCAAAGGGTAAGGCCATCGGACCCCAAAATCTTAACCATGGTCCGATGGACCTCAATAGTTCATATCAATAAAGCATAAATAAATGAGTTCGAGTATAGCAATGAAAGTGTGTGAATACATATATGACGATATGCATTCAAGGTGAAACCACAAATTCTAGATAAATTGGTCGAGGACACCGGACTCTTAACACATTCCCCATCATCATCATGAAACTCAACCTCGCACATTTAAAACAAATATGCGGTGGCTAAGTACAAGAAATTGCACTCGGTGGACTCATGCCAAAACATTTGATAATTTAATTACATCGCCAATATCGGGGTAAGACCTGCGGTTTTAGTCGAAAGGCTCAGGCTTACTAAAACATTTTCGGTTCAGAAAACATCCGACCATGCATTTTCTTGGTGTGTATGGTCCGTATCTCATAGTCAAAATTCATAACAAGATTAAAATCAAGCGTCGAGAGTGAGGCCTCCTTCTACGACGCCGTGACCGGCCGTAATCCCGCACAAAGACACGGTCGCTCTCACAAGCATATGTTAACATAGCAATAGTTCCAACCTTCACGCCAATCCTAGCTGGGCATTTATCATCCGGCACAGACCCGACATTAAAAGGTTGGGCGCGACCCAAATGACATAACTTTGTCATAATATAGTTCCAACTATCGCCACGCCTCTACCCGGGCAAAACAGATAGGATCCATACACAAAACAAAAACATTTTGGCAGGTAATCTTGTAAATAGTTTATCAACGGTTGAAGATAAGCGTAATAAATAAATTCATTTGTAAAGAGTAGCAAAGTCGCTTATATTTGAAAGAGAGCCCACATTAGTGAGGTAAGAAAAGGGCCCACATTTTGAAGATAAGAAGCCCACCGGACTATGGTTCGTCGGCGAGTCCTAGGTTTGTTTGCACGTCAGTGTCCAATCGCCGCGTTTGCGTCCGCACCTTTATGAAAAAGCGAGATTTTAGTACGTCGCTCAAGTCTCTCGAGACTTTCAAAATCTAAGGTAAACTTCGATATCTTATATCGATGTAAACTGAATTCCTTAATGAATTCTATACGTTTTTGAATATGCTATTCAATCGAATTGTTCTCGTTCCTCGAGATCCGTTCAACGTATGAGTACGTTTCTCGATATACGGATTTCATTTGTGAAATCTTTTCTTACTAATGAGGTATCATACTCAATTAGTATATCTTACGCGCACTGACGTATTTATCAATCGTATAATCGTACGTTTGCCTTAAAAAGTCAACGAAGTCAACACTGGTCAACAAAGTCAACAATTTTGACTTTTAAATAGTAATTTCTTACTATTTTATTTATAAATCGAAATTCGATTGATAAAAAAAATCGTAAAGTCCTATTTCTCGATTTAACACGTAAATCAATGGACTTATAAATAATTTCCGCAATTATTAACCCTTTTAATAATTAAAACGCGTAATTTCGATTTAAAAACGTTATAAAATAAACGTTTGTCTCAACCATAACAATCTATGTTTATAAAATTTTATAAAATTCAAATATGTCCGAATATTAATTAGACGTATATTTTATTAATAAACCAATTAAAAGGATTTAAAAACCTTATTAATTATCGAAAATTTCGATAATTAATTTAAAAATATCAAATGACTTTCAAAATCTTCCTAAATTAGTATAGTGTATTATTATACACTATGATCCAGAATATGAATTTATAAAATCCATATGATATTGTTTGTCAATTATTAACGTATATACATATATATAATTCAATAATTCCATAAAATATGGAATAATTATCCAAAATTCCCAAAATTGATATACACATAGTATAATGTCTCAACAATTAATATATGTCACAATTATAACCTATAGTTCATCATAACCATTCAATCATAAATAAATCGTAATATTCACGGTAATTTCAAGATAATTACCCAATAATTATCAAATAATTTCTAAAAATTCTAAATAAATTCTAATATGATCAAACATTATATTATAGCATTGTAGCATCATAACATCAACCAAACCAATTGAAATCATCACCATATGAGCATATAGCTCTCGGCTTTTTAATTATTATTTGGTTTTGGTTTCAAAATTCCAACAATTATATACTATGATTATATACTATAGTATAGCAATATAACATCATAACATTAATCAAAACTAATTAAATCATCACCTTCAAGAGCTTGAGGCTCACGGTTTATTTGATTTAATATAGCATTTGATTTCCAAAAATTCCAATAAAATCATACATCACATTTTTAATATACTAAAGCAATAATACACCATTGGATGTTCAAAATAAAAATCATACACCAACATACATATTCATAAGCTCACAAGATTAATTCAAAATCAAACATATGGTTTTCAAAATTCTAAATAAATCATAGAACATGTAATCAAGGTTCTAAGGCATTAATATGTCATTCGATGCTTGAAATAAAAATTATTCACCAAGGTATGTTCATACATATGTCTCATTATTTCAAATAATTAGCTAGTGGTTTTCAAAATTTTGTAAATGAATACCATAGTCTTAAATCATATCATAGATCAATAATCCATCATTAAAATAATTGTTAAGTATTCGGTCATCATAATATCATTTTATACTATTTTCGAAAACTATATAAATATATACTATGATTCGAAAATGGTGTAAACCTGCTAGGTCCATTTCAAAAGTTTAATATACAACTCCTATGCTCATCTAACATATATTCACATGTATTTTCAAAATAAAATCCTCAAGAACACATATGTACATAATATTTCAATCATAAGAACATTCCAACACATATATTCATATATATAAAACTCGAACACAAACTCATACATACATTCAAGTTCGAAAATTTTTAGAACAAGGAGATGAAAAAATCGAAGCTATTGGTCCTTGGTTTACCTTTGAAAATGGAATAGAATGACAAGCACAATGTGGATATTCAAACTTGGTGAAGAAATGAAGAAGAAGGAAGAAAGGATTTTCGAAAATGGGAGAGGATGGTGTCTCGGTTTTCAGCGAGAAAAATGGAGAGAAATGGAGAGTGAAAACGAGTTCAAATGGGATGAAAGTGTATAATGAGTGTGGGGTATTGAGTGAATAGTCTCTCCTAATACCTCTCTCTCGCTCTCGATTTTTGGCCAAAATGGGCAAAATCTGCAGCAATGATGGAGTGAGGGGTGATCATTAGGCTAGATAAAAAGGTAAGCCATGCATTGGTCAAAAATAAGGTGGAACTCATGCTTGTCTCAAGGGGGTGCCGGCGCATGGGAGGGGTTTAATGGCTGATTTTAATTCATTTTTGTACATTAATACATAATATATATCATACATGATCATAGATATATAATACAAGTCATAAAAAAAATTAAATCATCCCTTAAGCATAAATTCGAAAATACCGATACTAAATTGGAAAAATAGGATTAAAAATATAAATTACACCTATTATTGATACTCATGTAATTTTCGATCTAAATATACTCATATATATCATAATATATGGTTTAGATATCAAATAATAGCATAGGATAAAATTATTGCATCATTTCATGCAAACAAACCCTAATTTCGAAAATTTGAGTTTCGAAATTATTAAATTGAAACCATCGAGTTCTATGGTTCAAAATTTGATTTTAATGCTTAATAATATCCATATATATCATAACATATAGTTTAGATACCATAGGATAATTTAATGGTATCATTTCATGTGAAAACCATAGTTTATAACATTAGGTTTCCAATTCCATAAATTGGAATTATCTAGTTTTAATAACATAAGAATTGATTTTAATAATTATTAACACTGAAATTATATAAAATAATAATAGGAAATTAAATATAATAATTTCCTGAGTATTGAACTCATTTTTCAAAACGTCTCTAGACGTTGACGTTCAAAACGTCTCAAAACGCTCAAAATCGACTCATCTCAAATGGTCGCAGTAAGTTCATACTTACTAAATAAATAAATATCATTTAATATTGAGAGTAATATGGAATTCAATTCCGGGCCTTACTGCTCAGAAATTTCCATAAAGTGCCGACGTTCGATACGCGTTCGACGTTAAAATAATACTGCCGTATTATTTCATAAATTTCAATTCCGTAATTCACAATCCTTAGTGAATTATAAAAAGGAATTCGTTATATAGATACTGAATCGAAATACAATTCGATGTCATACATATAAGAATATTCGGGAAAACCCTAATTACGGGTTTAGAATACCGTAATCGTATGTTCGTTTCTTCGAATATTACAGTACCAATCTATGAGCACTTGGGCCTATCATTTCTAGGATCTCGTAAGGTCCCATAAAACATGATCTCAACATTCCTGGTACCTTGAACTTTATAATTTTCCTCGATGGAGAAATCTTAAGAAATTTTATTTCCGTATTCAAAATGATTCAGATTCACGCGACGTCGGTAAGACTTTGTCTGTCCTGAGCTTCTCTTATTCTTTGCCTCATTTGGCAGATATCTTAATCATTTCATTTACGTTGTCCGGACATTATACTTTCTCTCACCTACTTTATTACAATAAAGTGGTGGTCGATACTTCTTTCCACATAATACCTCATATAGCTATATTGATCGTTGCTTGATAGCTATGGTCGTACGTGAACTTAACAAGTGGTACAACATGTTCCCACCTGCATTTCGATTTAACATTAACGTCCTCATCATATCTTTAAGCGTTTGGGTTGTCCTTTCTGACTGTCCGTCTATCTGTGAGTGAAAATTATGCTAAGGTTCAATCTCGTGTCTAACTCCTTTTTGGTGAGCTAGTTCAACATCTAGGGATAAACTTGGAGTCTCTATCTGAAGTGATAGGTTTTGGTACCCCCTGTAAATATACGATTTCCTTTATGTACCACTGAGCTAACTTATCAGATCCATGAGTCATCTGAATAGGCAGAGATGAACATATTTGGTGAGTCAATCCACTACTACCCATATAGCAGTGTTACTTCTTTAGGACTTTGGCAAAACCCGTCATAAAATCCATTGCTATGTCATCCCATTTTCATTTGTGTATCTCTAGAGATTATAACCTCTTATAAGGCCATTGATACAATGCCTTCACTTGTTGGTAACCGAGACAATGCTCGACAATGTGGTTATATCTCATTTCATTCGTTAATATCTAACTTTTCTCGTATATCATAATATACTTAATTCTGCCTGGGTGGGCGGTATGAGGAATATCATGAGCTTTATTCATGATTTTATTTCTAAGCTTATTATCGCTTGAAATATATATAGACTTTCCTTAGACAATATGACATTGTCCGACGCTTTCATTCCTCTTCTTAGCTCGTATTCTTTCATATCTTTCATCTTTCCTTTATTATTTTATTATCCCTTTTTCTCAAGTCTGACAGAATCGTGAGTGTAGCAATACGACTCATGATCGTCTCTGGTTGCTCAACTATTTCTATATTCATTTTCTTAAACTCTCCGATGAGTTTTCCTTTTCTATAAGAATATACCATAACTTAGGCTGAATTTTACAACTTAGGACATTTGATTCTACATTAACCTTCCGTAGGTGATAATTATATTACAATTATAATCTTTTACCAATTCGAGCCATCTTTTCTATCTCATAATTAAGTCTCTTTCTCGAAGAAATAATCCACACTTTTGTCGTCTGTGAAGATCTTACAATTCATTCCTTATAGGTGTTGTCTCCAAAACTTTGGTACGTATACTACTACTGCTATTTCAAGTCGTAAGTTGGGTAATTCCATTCATGAGGTCTAAGTCATTGTGATGCATAAGCTATTATTCTTCTTACATTGCTTCAACTTTTGCCGGCTCTACTTTGATTCCTTCTGAAGACACAATGTGCCTGAGGAATATTTCTTCTTTAAGCCGAAATTCACACGACTAAACTTGGCAAAATTTGTTCGGCTCTAAATGTCCGCAATACAGTCCTTCGATGTTCTTTATGTTCTTTCTCGCTTTTCGTATGGATAAGAACAACATTCATAAAGACTAAGATAAAATTGTCTAAGTACGTGTGGAACACTCGATTTTTGAGGTTCATGAACAGGGCTGGTACATTAGTTAGTCCGAATGGCATAACTATAATCTCATAGTAACCATATCTTATTCGGAACAATTCGTTTTCGAACTTCAGATACCATTCTACAAAAACCATATAATATATCTCATCAAAATGCCTCAATGAGGACTTTCCATACATTAATTACGAGGATCGGTCTATCAAGCCGACTAATTACATGGCGTCTAGTCCTTTTTACACCCAAAATTTTGACACCATTTCAACATATTCACAAAATATTCCAAACTACGTTTATTTTACACATTCTAACCATACCATTTTCAACATAATCCACTATCTACATATAAGTCTCATATTATCATAGGATTCTATGTCTCTGAGTGGCCTTCGTCGGAATCGTACTCCTCATTTGGAAATTTTTCTTTCTCCAGGTACGTTTTTGCCTCAAATCTCCGACTATCTATCTCTTTCTAAGAGCCAGGAGTCACATTACTCACTGTTTCTTCTTCAGTACCAGAAGTGTGTGTTGCTTTTATCACAAAGTAAGGTTGAATTGGTAGCGGTAATTCCCCTAATCCTCGAGGGCGATAAGATCCTGTCCTTTTGCCATTCTCGTCTCTTTCTGGTATAATTAACGGCACATGGCGTGGGCGGCGTTTGGAACATCGGTGCAACCATTCCTTTATATCATCTTGTGTGACTTGCGGGGACCAGACAAGAACTTCGTAGGTGCCGTTCATACGCATTATATGTATACTTGAGCACATTGACAAATCTCGTAACCGCCCAAACCTCGAATTTTCTACATGGAGAATATACTCTCTTGATACCTCTTTTGCAAAATTTCGCTATCTGTTGGCAAAGCAGCGGATAAGTTGTTGAATACCATCCTCATCCGTCACTCCATAGTTACGAGCATCCTTCCAAAGTGCGAAATTTCTCCAAAACTGCCTTAAATCCATGCCCGTTTATAATAAAAGAGCCGATACGCCCGTGTGAGTTCTAAGCTTGTAGGCCTTGTGATTAACTTTTTACCCGTAATACTCCATTTTCCTGCCATCTGTAAACAGATATTTCTAGATAAGCCAGACTTAAATTTAAGCAATAGAGGAGATTTAAACAAGAAGGATCTCTTAAAGAATTAAACACTTTAAGCCATAAACTTGTAAACAACTTACAACACAACTCATAAACACTTATCTTATTCTTCATTTTACGTTTTACACCTTCATTCGTATATTAATTCGTCTAAGCAATAGTGGATCCAAAAATCCCGTCGCGTAGAATTTCAAATGGAGAGACTATGTCCATGTCTCTAATCACGTGAGTGACATCCATTTTCGAAACTTCTGTTTCTTGAATTATATCTACGTTCCACATAGGTGTTATGATCCAAATCATTTGTTAGAACCTTAGGCGATCCTAGGTCCAATTCTAAGTTTGAGCAACACCTTCGACGGCCATAATTATCATATAGGTGGAGAGATTTTCATTTCTTGATCCGTTTATCCTGAATTGGGATCTATCGTTTCTATACATACTTGTGAAATGTTAGAATGTGAAGCACCTATATCGAACAAAATATTATAGGTATTCTGAGAAATTTTTCTCATACCTATCGTGCCTTCGGTTTTGTTCCTTCATTTCGGTCTGAAGTATAGCTCACAGTCTACGGTGTTCTGCTCATTCAAGTAAACATCTATTTCATATATTATTGTCCTTGCCTTTGGGACATTACGTTCCCTTGCTATGACCTTTTGTTACCTCGTTCACCATATCCTTCTCGGGTATCAGTACAGTTATGCTTTTATCAATAGCATTTTGTGGTTAGATCTACATCAACCTATCTTTGATATTGATATCTCGATAATTAAATCTTATCGTAGAGATCGTGATGTCTCTATCACTATCATTCCTTCCTGATCCAGTACGAATGATTCAATTCCCTTTTTCACTTTATCGATCTTAGGAATATATCTCTCATACATCCTTACTTTATATTCTTTTCAAGAGAAATCCTTATACTGACATTTAGCGTCATCATTTGTAATATCCTTATTGGATATACGTCATTTGCCTTTACCTTAATTGATTGATTAAATGTTTTCGTGTAGGATAAAATCCTTTGTCCATTAAGGACGTATTATATTTTTGCTTTGACGTCAAATATCTTTACCATTTTCTCGACATTCAATGATTGCTTCATTTCCATGTCAGAGATACTTAATATCCCACTTTATTGATCGTCACAAAAGTATGAGGAATAATCTTTCCAATTAGATTCATCTCAAGATCCTTCCATGTGAATCCTTTCATTTGTTCCGTTGGATGTATTCCCTTTGCAAGGTCTATAGAGGCTATCTTGCTTGTTAATTACTAAGATACACAAGTCAAGCGTTTTGTGTCTAGATCACTTAGGGTACTAAGATTCATTTCAAATAATGAATCTACTTCTTAATCCGCTTCTTTACTTCCAAGGAAATTACCTTACTTATCGAAGTCATATTGTTTCTGACGCTTATATCATACTGTGGGCTATCTCAGAATTGTATAGCTCATAATTTCTTCTGCTATTTTTTACTCTTGTAACTTTTTCTTGAACATGGTATCTGAAAGTAATATTACTTTCATTATACTTCGGTTCTCACATTCAGGATTAGAACCGTCATTATTGTCGTATTGCTTGGTAAGGTGGTACATTTGTACACCATAACTTAAATTCCAAGCATCCTATTACCATGTCTTGACTTTGGAGATATTTCTCCATACTTGATTTACATGCTAGGGCTATCCTAGCTGTTCACACATCTCAATGATTATGATTCCTCAATCTCATTATCATTGGTTTAACCAAGTCTCAAATACTTGGAATCGATTATGCTCAAGCATAATCTCATTGATTGAGGTATAAAACGAGAGATTTGTTAGCTGAGATGCTATCATTTCTTTACATGTATATCCTTTAAAAAGAATATTGTGCACCTTCATTCTTTGGACATGTCCAACCTACTAACGAGGTTTTAGGGACAAACAACTATCTTAAAGATAAGTTGTAATCTCTCTCATTATGATATAATAAGGGGAAATTATATCCCACGGATACCATATGCTTTTCTTTACTTCTACTCTTGCATTCAATGCTAAAGAGTATCTCATTCATAACTTCCATTATCATAACAATCGCATGAAGATGTAACTTCACTATCATCAATACTGGTAAGCCCTTAAGGGTCATTGCATCCATGTGCATCATAGGGGATAATATATCTCATCTCATCGAGATCTTGTTCACATCATAACTTCTTGATGTCTATCACTTTACTGATCTGAAACTTTTTGGTGACTAAATAAGTCAATCTACATCATACTTGATGTTTATCACTTTACTAATTCGCACTTAGGTGACAAGGTAAGTCAACTTTCATCATACTTATTGGTTTCAAGAAACGAAGAGAATTTATCATGACAATTTACAAGCGGTACGGTCTCACAAATCAAAATAACATCTTTTAATGATTGAATCCATATGCTCTTTGAACTGAATAATTGGGATCTAGGGTCCGAAGACCAGAATGACGACTACTGTGATTTCTTTGGTCATATGGGCTGGCCAGACCCGTCACAAATATTTTCTCAGTCACACAAGGACTTGGTTTCAAAATGATACTTTATAAATCTTTAGGTTATAATTCCTTTCAGAAACAGTGAGAAACTCAAGTGATTTCTCAATTTGATCTAGGTCATAGAGTTAAACTCAATGACAGAAATTGGGTAATGAATAGAATTTGAAACCTTATATGCTCGTATTAGGTTATCGTAAGTTGTAAGGTTAATCAACATACTACCCTACATCCCGAACTTTACTCATAACATTAAACTAACTTTTCGATTTATCTCATCAACAATTTTCTGCCACATCGTGGTTTCTTCTTTTGTAAAAATTCACTATACTTGCATCAATCATTCTTTGATCACATTTCTATTTCGTTTTTAACGAAAAAGTCATAGTCGATTTGGAGTTCTGTCACGCACGAACGTCCAAATAAAAAGACTATACTCATGTCACTTGTCGAATAGTGACATTCATCATCTTGACATCTTTTCCATTTCTGAGCTTAAATTTTCTTCTCGTCTTTCAATTCGAGATTCTCATAATTCATCTTTCTATGTTCTTTCGCAAATGGGATCATGCGTCTTAAACAGTCTACGTTCTTTTGGGATAACATACCCATCATCATAATCAACTTTAAGATTTGAAATAAAATGTCAAATATTTAAAACATAGCTCATTTGTACTCATGTACTTCTTTGAATTTCAATAATTCAACATATCATATTTGATATATAATTGTCCATTTTTGAGCATTTTCAAACATTAATATAATAACTCATTTGTAATAATAATTCTTCATTGAATTCCATGAATTCAATCCATTCACTATTGACACATCTTTGTCAATACTTTCTCATATAACATTCCACCTCATAAGCATTTCACCTCATAAACATTCTCCTCATCATCATAACATTCACTTTCAATTATCCTTCATAACTTTCATCTCTTTGGAAACATCATTTTCCATTTTCAAATTTTTCATTTCAAATCTTTTAGAAAGAATCATTTACTTTCAAACTTTTCATTTTCAAAACTGAGAAAATCATTTACCTAGTGCATATCAAATCTTTTGTTTTCCTGAATATGCATCCCATACCGCATATTCTTGGAACTTTAAGCTTTCCTTGAATATGCAAATCCATACCTGCATATTCTTGGAAGCTTTCTTATTTCAAAACTTTGCGAAGAAATCATTTACCTCATTCCGGTTGATCTTGATGTGATGGAGTGTTGAGCATAGTCGGTGATCTCTAGAAGTCTAGTGACTCAATCTAGACTTGACTTTTGAAAGAAGGTTTTGGATTCAAAGACCGAACCGCCTCGATACCATTTCAGAAGAGCCCTCTAATCCTAAGGACGGATTAACGAGGACTAATACTTGGAACAGTAATCAAGGAACATGAAAGATAATTAATCATAGACTTGTGGGACATAATTCAAGTAAACTAAGGGGCTTCAACCATTAGATATAAAACACACATAATTTACATATAGAAAGAGACCTACAACTCCTTAACAAAAGATTCAAATGATCTGAAGGAATTCAACTGTCAACATCAAAACATAACTTAGTTCTATCGCAACAGAAAAAGCATGTGAATACACATATGACGATATGTAGTCAAGGTTTCTAACATATCACTATCAAAAGGGGTTCCGATTGCTCAACACACCTCCATTTGCCAGCAAATTCAATTTAAAGAGTTTCACTATTTCTTCCAACCTCATTAGTCAATATACACGGTTCCCTCACAAACCAATGCACCTTTACTTGATCCTCTAATTAATCTTCTTGTCTTATTTGTAATAATATCACACTTTTACATTTACTACATAAAATGATAGAAGATAACAATATTTCAATTCATTGAATCCTACTACACAAAACTCACGGCACTTTCATAGTGCTATTGGTACACATTTTATTTTGGGAGAACTTTATATGTAACCAAAAGAAATAGTTGGATAAGTTTTATATCCACACTCATAAAAACATGAGTTTTATAGCCATTTTGTCTTAAAAAGACATAAATATCCTTAGGTCCCTCTCTCTCTCTCTCTCTCCTACGCGAAAATTGAATGTTGCTCTCTCTCTCTCTCTCTCTCTCCTAGTCAATTCTCTCTCTCTCTCACGAAAATAAATGAATTTCGCTAAAATTGAATGTTAAATTAAAGTTGGTAAACATTAATTGTAAAAGAGGTTGGTAAACATTTAATTTGAAAATCGTAGATATTCAATTCAAATCACAAACAATTCATTTGTAACATTACAATTTCAAAGAGAGAAAGGAGTCGAAAATATAGCCATTTGTAACGTTACTGTGTTTTTTCAATTAAGCAATTGGAAATCGAGCATTGCTAGTCGGATTAAGGTAAATTAAATCCAGATAGAATTTTTTACGTGTTCTTGAGTACGGGTGTGTACAGTTGATGATTCTGACTAAATATTTTTTAATACTTTTATGTTTTGGGATGATAAATTTCATGTTTGAAGAAAACAAAATGCGTTCTTGAGTACACGGTTGTACACGGTAGACGTATTATGCATCACATATGTTATTTGTGTTGATTTTATGTTAATAAAGTGATTAATTTAATATTTAGGAACATTTAATAAGTTAAATTTAAAAATATGAGATGCTAACACTGAACCGTGTATAGTACACGGCTATATCGTGCACTGATGAATTTCAAACCGTGCATAAAAGTCATCAGTGCACGGGTTTATAAGCCGTACACGGTCGTGCACCGTGCACGGTGGTCGTGCACGGCGCATGACCGTGCATGGCCGTGCATCCCGTGTACGACCGTGCATGGCCGTGCATCCCGTGCATCCTATGTATCCCGCGATCCTATGTATATGATTGTTATATTTTATTTCTTATTTTGCAATGATGTCTTGGCAACGCCTTATTATACGTCATGGTGGTAGTTGGGACGAGAGCGAGTATATAAGCGTGACGAGGTTCTCGATACATGGTCAGAGAACAGATTTCACGTGCTAATTTGCTAAGAGAGATTCATGAGCAAGTAGGAAACAATGGTGGATCGGATTATATGTTTTTCTATACGAAGAGCGCTAGTGATGGAAGAAGAATAAAAGTATCGTTGAAAACCGACACGATTTGTTTCGATTGATTGTTGAACAAAAGGATGATCGATTATGTATGTGATTGAAAAGGCAAGCGATGCTGCGACCACAAGGTACACAGAGACACCGGTATTATATGGTTCACAATGATCTACGTCTTGCCGAGTCTAATGCAAGATGTACTAGTTCACTATACACGAAGATGAGCCGTTGTCTTCGAATGATGAGGAAGACGAGCTGGTGTATTCAGATGAAGAGGAAGACACGAACCGACGTAGAGATATATTTGATTCATTGGCTACTGAATTTGGTGCTTGGATTCGACAACAGGATATCTTGATAAGGTTATCGGACAAAGACAACTTCACTTCAACAAAGCGGCATGATGGTGAGGCTCATGCTACAACTTCACGAACCGGTGAGGATGATACGGCGCATGAGTTGCGCGGGTTATTCCACTACTTGATTGTGACAGTGCATTACCATTAGATTGGGTCGAACCTTGTGGAGCCCATACCGACCAATTATGCGTTGATTCGATATTTAAGATGAAAGATGACTTGGTGATAGCCGTGTGATTGTACCACTTGGAGAATCATGTAGAGTACGTGGTCGATCGGTCAAGTAAAACACGTTTGGGGTATGTTTGCAAGCATGGCAACGGTTGTCCTTTTAAGCTACGAGCCGTCCAGAGGGCAACGATATGGAGAGTAATTAAGTTGAACAACAGTCATACTTGTCACTTGGATTTGAATCGCACTACTCCACGACAGGTGCCTGCTAAGATTGTTGGCAAGTATTTTGCACGGAAATTGGTCGATGAAGGTGTGGTACTGAAGCCAAAAGAGATGATTGGAGAGATGCATCGACAATTTGGCATTGAGATGGATTACAGCTTTGCTCTCCGAGCAAGAAACGTCGCTATAGAGATGACGTATGGCGATTTCGAACGGTCCTATCAATTGCTTCCATCATATTTGCATCTATTGAGAGAATCGAACCCCGGGACAATATATGATATTGAGACGGCTCATGATGGAGAATTTCGATATTTGTTTCTTGCTCTTGGACAGAGTTTGCATGCTTTCAAGCATTACCTACACCGATCGTCGTTGTAGACGGGACTCATCTTAAGGGAAAGAACAAAGGAATTTGTTTTGTCGCTGTTACGAAGGATGGAAATGAAGGAATCTTCCCGCTTGCTATTGGGTTAGGTCCGATTGAGGATGAGGAGTCATGGACTTGGTTTTTATCTCGGTTGCGTTCGTGCATTGGTCATCCTGATGATCTCTTAGTTGTGTCTGATCAACATAAGGGCATCGAAAAAGCTGTGGAGTCCGTGTATCCGAACGTCGCGCATGTGTTGTGCTTTTACCATTTGCAGAAGAATATGGCGCGATTTGGGTCGCATGTTTGTACAGTTATCAAGTCAGCTGCATATGCCTATCGATCAGAGGATTTCGAGAGATTTTTTTCTGCTGTGGATGTTCTAAAACCGGCAGCACACCATCATCTACTCTCCATTGGGGAGCATAGGTGGTCTAGGTTGAAGTGTCCTGTTCGACGCTATAGTTTCATGACTTTGAATGCGGCAGAGAGTTTCAATAGTCGGTTGTTGTGGGCTCGACGCGTCACTGTTTGCTCGTTGCTTGAGACTTTTCGATCTATTACGAGAAATGGTTTGACGACGATGAGCTAGTGCGTGACAAGGTCGATGAGTTGTTGAAGTAGCCGCGTCGAAGCTACATGCCTCTATCGAAAAGGGGCGTCGCTTGGTTGTTCGTTCAACGACCACACACATGTTTAAAGTCGAAGAGGAAAACACATCATACGTGGTTGATTTGCAGAATGGGACATGTGAATGTCGTGAGTTCGATTTGGACGAGATCCCTTGTTGTCACGCTTGTGCTGCTATTAGGTACGGTATTTATCTAAACATAAAGTCTAACTCATACGTTGTGGTTAATTTCTTTTGTGATTAATTTATTTTATGATTAATTTCTTTTTTTTAGGCGTGCTGGTTTACAAGTCACTGACTTTGTTGCTCAGTATTATAGACAGTCTGTTTTTGCGGCGACTTATTCTTATCGAATTGCATCTGTATCACATCCCGGTGCATGGATTGTACCAGACTCTGTATCAGCTTACATTATTCGACCTCCAATCATCACACGTCAGGCTAGGCGTCCTAGATTGAGTAGGATGCAATCGATTGTTGAGGGTTCGTTAAGATCGCGTCGTCAAATATGCACACGTTGCAATGGAGGCCTCGTCTAGTCGAACACTCCTGGCGTGTTCGCAGCACACGTGGTCTGGCTCTGGCGCCTCCTCATGTCTATGACGCTTCGACTGCGATCGAGACACGCCAGGTCGACTGGGCTCAACAACCCGAGATATATCTCGGCACTTCGCCTTCCCACCGTCTTCGCCACTCGCTGCATGACCGGGACATGCTCTGCCACCCTCCTGCGGGGCACTCTCTCACGCACAGGCACCTGCTGTGTCTTAGGCGCAGGCTCGTCATGTGCGCGCCGCATGCCGCCCGCAGTAAAACCGAATAGCCATCGGATCGCCCTCAGATAGCTCAAGTAGTATGCCTCGACAACTCGGTCTCGGCGGCTCAAGACACGATGACATAAACGCTACAAAAAATACATACACATTATTGATTATAATGTATTTAATAAATATATAGAAAATACTAAACATGAGATTAAAATTACCGTCGTAAACAAATCCAAGATTATCGGGTCGGGACTTCCATGTAGTCCACATCAAGCATCTCGGAATCTGTATCTCGCTGTCTCGGCACCCACACATACGTCATAAGTCGGGGATGGCCTCATACGACCAAATATGTAAGGCCCAAACATGACCATAGAAATGGTACGTCTTCCTCGAAGCTGCCACCTCGCTCGGGTGTCTCTTGAGCACATCAATCCCGTGATAAAAGGACCTGGAATGAATAGGAGACCCAAGGAAAACTCTGCCACATATCTAAATCCTCAGCCAACGCCCAAACCCAAGGCTTGATGGCTTCCCTATCGCGGCAAAGGACGATGAGATACGCTACTAATATAAAAGCCGCCTTCAAGTAATCTGCGGCATCATCACCCAGCCGTTGCTTGATGAATCGGCTGCGGAGCTCTGAAATAGTAGTCCTCCGACCTCGAAACAACCTATGGAACATCTTTGGTGCTGGGAATATCGTGCCTCAAGTTCGGATTAAAGAAGGCGGTCCAGCGTAATCAGGAGACTAGGCAAACTCAAGCATCCCAATTGTATATCGGTTCCACATACGTGAAACCAAATCTCGAACTCCGCAAAACTAGGATCCACAACGTCGGGCCATCGAGTTGTGCGGCGCATTATTTGCGCTTTCCTCTCTGAGACAAGCGGATGCCCAAGCAGCTCTCTCGAATACGTCGAGACATCCAGCGCTTTGTAGACATGTCCTCACCTCGGCTAACACATCAATTCGGATGTATTGGTTGATCGTCGACATAGCCTTGCATATGCGGTCGTAACCACCTATAACGAGGTGTAAATGCACAAGATTAATCGGTATACAATAAATGAAGTTCTAGCTCACAGACACGATTCAAATCGACACGGTGCTAACTGTCTTGAACCATCTGCAGTTTCGGCCAAGACACGGTTAGCAGGTGTCTCGAAGAACCATGCAGTTAGCCGTGTCACGACCAACCGCGCGGTTCTTGATTACGATGCTAACCGTGTCTCGAAGATCTGTACACCAGTTAGCGCCGTGTACAAAGACAACCGTGCATGGTTGGTCGAGGACGCGGTGCTACAGGTACAGATCTTCAAGACACTGTAGAACCGTATTGACGAACCAATCCAATTTTAACAGAATTTCAACAACATAGCAATCTGATTTTAATTTATAATTTTCTAAACACACAAACTATCGAAATTTCATCACTATCGTGTCATACATGAAAATTATCGTGTCACACATGAAAACTATCATGTACATATTACAAACCAATTTTAAATGCACGATTACTCACCGGAGGCTGTGGTGCTCCTAAATCGGTGCCGGAAGTTCGTCGAACCAAAGCAGAAGGTCGACGGCGTGCTTGCGTGCGCGGCGGTGACGGCTCCGGCGTAGAAGCTTCTTCCACCGTGGAGGAGCTCTCTCCTTCGACTGCCGCTTGCTCGGCCACATCCGGGAGTACCGTGGATCTGATCCGTATCCGTATCACTCGTGTTGTTGTTTTGCGTGAGTCGTGAGGTGTGTGTCGTGAGTCGTGGGTCGTGGGTTTTTCCGGGAGTGTGGAGGAGCACCGTGGGTTGTGGGTTTCTGTTTTTACAGTGAGAGAGTGATAGTGAGTCGAGTGAGTCGTGAGAGAGAGAGTGAGTCGTGAGAGAGAGAGAGAGAGTGAGTAAGAGAGAGAGAGAGAGAGAGTGGCGAGTTCGCTTTTTTGTTCTGGTGGTGAGTCCGAGAGAGAGTGAGTGAGTGCGAGAGAGAGAGAGTGAGTGAGAGAGAGAGAGAGAGTTCGAGATAACCGTTTTTTTAAATTTTTCCAGGATATTTTGGTCTTTTAAGCGAAATGGCTATAAAACTCATGTTTTATGGAATAGGCTATAAAACTCTTATTCCTATTTTTTTGGCTACTTACATATATTAACACTTTTATTTTCATGTTATTTATAGTTATATAACATAATATATGTCTTAGATGATGAATTAAATCATAGGAAAAATAATTAAAAAGATTCATGTGTCAAAACCCTAATTTTGAAAATAGCTAACTTTATTCAATAATTATTCCTTAATTCTCTAGCATTATTTTGATGATAAATAATGCTCTTATTTCATAAAATAATCATAGGAATTTAAATATTATAATTCCTTGATCATTAGACTCAGTTTTCGATTCGTCTCTAAACGTTGACGTTCGAAACGTCCCAAAACGTTAATAATAGACCTATCTCAAAATGTTCGTAATAAAGTCGTAATCACTTTATTAATCCATTTCATTAATAATGAAATGTAATTCTAAGCTTCGTCACTTAGAAAAATTCACGTAATATTAACATTCGATATTCAATCGACGTTAAAATATTACTGCCGAAAGAATTATATAAACTACAATCTTTAATTCACTAATCATTAGTGAATATTACATAAGAATCTTTGTATCATAAATGATCGAAATCAATCTTTGATAATTTACTATTTCAATTATCGAGATGAAACCCTAATTTACGATTTTTATTATCGTAATTAAGCTCTAAAACTCGGGGTATTACACCTAGCCTCCAATCCTTTTTCCCACTTCTCTCTGCCTCTTTCCCTCTTAGGCACCGCCTCCTCTCTCTCTTCTCGGCACATCTGCAGGAGCCCGGAGTCCGGCAAGCCGCCGCCACCATCTTCCCTCTTTCTCTCTCTTGCTCTCTCGGCGATGTCTCTGTCAACGCCACCGCCTCTTTCTAGCCGAATGCCCCGTAGCATCCTCGACCACCACTTACGGTGAGATCTGCCACGGCTTGGTCTCCGGCTGACCACGACAGCCCATCGCTTCCGTTCAACTCCGACGAACAGGCCACCGCGGGCCATTACCGTCGCGACAGTAGGGTCGCCGCCCGTCGTCGATTCCTCTACGGCAGCAAGAGGAGCAGCCTCCGGGCCATTGTCGTCTCGATGCCCAGCCTCGACTCATCACTCATTTCGAAATCCAAACATAAATATGGTTTCAATAGGCATATGTTCTTTCTCTGTACTTAGAATTCATTCTCTTTCTTTTTATTGTATTATCTTGTTCAGAGAGCAATATTAATTGGTTCTATTATTTCTTAATCGTTTGATGCGTATGAATGGTGAAGGGCTTTATGTTGGCTGTTGTGTTTTCTATTTTATTTCATCAGAAACTTTGTTGTTGTTCTGAAAGTTGTTGAAATGAGAGATGGGTGCTAGAAATCGACATAATACTGTTAATTTGCTTGATGATCTAAAATCAAAAGAGGGAATTGGATGATAAAGTAGCATTTTGAAGAACTTACTCCTGTGAGAGGTGACCAAGAGCTCTGCTCTTCTTTCTCCTACGATGTCCGACCCAATAAGAAAATAATGAAATTTGTTTGAAATGAGATGTGAAGTGTGTTTGTAAGGTGTTGTAAAGATATCCCATTGAGTATATGCTAGTGACTAGGGTCTAAAAGAAGGTACCATTGATGGTGCTTTGTGATAAGGGTTGTAAAAAGTGAGAGTGATTTAGGAAAAAGTTGATGGAATTTTGAAAGGTATCATGATATAATTAATCCGGTTTATTAAGTTTTTATCGTACTTTCGCTTGATTTCTCGAGACCTTAAGGTTCCATTCCTTTAAATGGCCTTAAAATAATTTATTTCATACTTTATAATAATTCCAAGAAGTTTAGATTTGATCCGGTAAGTCGATTCTGAATTATCGCGGAAAAATAGTATCCGACGATTAAATTAGGCTACTCTGAATTTCTATTGAATTCTTGAGTTTTCATAATTATTTTGAGTCTTATAAATCATTTCTCATTGATTTAGACCATTGGTTTGAGTTTCGGCTCATTCGGATCATTTTAGGATTTTTCCAGTATATATATATCCGGCGTTCGGGTAAGTTCTTCCGAAATTTCATTCAGAATTCGATTCTTTTGAAATATAAATTCATAATAATATATTTCTTCATGATTTTGGTGGTTCCCATTAATTTCAATGATTGGCTCGGATTGGAATGCGATCCGGCTTATGAAAAGTACTTTTGAGACTGACCGGGCAAGTATATCCGAAAATTCCAACTCTTTGTTTTCTCACATAATTTCATGAGACGATTCTAGAAACACAATCCGTTTATTGAGATTCGTTCTAGATCTTTCATTTTCGATTCAGACTATTCTGGAAACCCTAATCCGGTTGGATTAGTCACTGGTTTTTGATATCTCTAGTTTTCGATCTCAGAATTGATTCTAATTCGTTTCATTGGTCACCTTAAACACATTTAAAGTCTTAGCACCATAAACATTTGGTTTAACCATCATTAATAAAAGTTTTAAATTTTTCGGGTTATTACATACCATCCCCATTTAAAAAAAATTCCTCCCGAAATTTGCTAATCTTGGAAAAGATCTGGGTATTTCTCATTCATAATTGATTCTAATTCCCAAGCTGCTTCTTCTTTTCCATTGTGTTACCATAGAACTTTTACTAATCGTATTTCATTGTTCCTTAGTTTCGGATACGTCGGTCCAAAATCTCCATAGGTAATTCTACATAACTCATATTATCATCGAGGACAATATCTATCGGTGGTATCACATGGCTGGGGTCATGTATGTACTTTCAAAGTTGTGAAACGTGGAACACATTGTGCATTTTCCCAAAGCTTGGCGGCAATGCCAATCTATACATTGTCGGTACTATCCTTTCCAATATTTCATAAGATTCTATGAAACGTGGTCGCAGCTTCCCTTTGATTTTGAATCTCACGATTCCTTTTAAACAGGGAAAATCTTCAAGAAAACTTTGTTTCCCACTTCAAAATATAGTTCTGTGTGACGTTTGTCGGCATACGACTTCTGTCGGTCTTAGGCTTCTTTGATCCGTTGGCGGATCTGTCGTACAATCTCAATCATCTCTCCTACAGAGTCAGGTCCTAATACTCTTCTTTATCCCACTTCATCCCAGTAAAGTGGTGATCGACATTTCTTTCTATAAAGCGTTTCGTACAGGGCCATTCCAATATGTGCTTGGTAACTGTTATTGTAGGCGAATTCCACAAGTGGTAACACTTGTATCAAATTTTCTCTTCTGTCCAGGACAACAGTTCTCAACATATCTTCAAGCGTTTGGATGATCCTCTCGTATTGTCCATCCGTTTATGGGTGTAAAGGGGTATTGAAATGCAGTCAAGTTCCATTTGTAAGCTCGTCCAGAATATGGACGTAAATTTTAAATCTCTATCAGACGTGATAGTCTTCGGAATCCATGCAAATGTATGATTACTCAAACGTACAGTTGTGCTAATCTATCTGATCCATATGTTATTAGGATCGATAAGAAATACGCACTCTTGGTCAAACGATCAGTGATGACCCAAATGACGGTATTTCCTTTTTATGATTTGGGTTGCCCGGTAATAAAATCCATGGCCATAACCTCCTATTTCCATTCTGGTATGTCCAACGGTTGTAGGGTTCCATACGATCGCTGGTGAAGTGCTTTCACTTGTTGACAAGTCAAACAACGTTCGATAAATGAAGCTACGTTTCGCTTCATCCCATCCCACCAATTTTTTTTTTCCTTGATATCTTGATACATTTTGGTGCTTCAGGGGTGTGCAGTGTAAGAAGTTTCATGGGCTTCTTTTAAGATCTCGCTTTTAAGATCTTCATCTTACGAATACACACTCTCCCATCACACAACAAAACGTCATTTGTTGCTACTCGAAAAAATAATTGGTCATTGTTCTTAATTTTGGCTCGTCTTTCTTCTACGCGCCTTCTTACGGGCTTCCGAGATTTGGGGTCTTAAATCCGAGATTGCAATCAACGTTGTAATACGCCTTCTATCGCCTTAGATAGGTCTATGACTTCTATGTTCATTATCTGAAATTCCTTTATAAGTATCTCCTCGATCAAGAGGCATCCCAAGCTAGAGTGGGTTTATGACTCGAGCATCGGCTACAACATTAGCCTTGTTTGGGTGGTAATTGATACTACAATCGTAATCTTCATCAATTCTAACCATCTACGTTGCCTCATGTTAAGATCTTTCTGCTCAAAGAAATACTTGAGGCTTTTGTGGTCCGTGTAGATCTCATATCTAACTCCATAGAGATGGTGTCTCTAAATCTTTAAGACATGTACTACCGCTACTAATTCCAGGTCGTGCATATGATAGTTCAATTAATGAGGTGTAATTGCCTTGAAACATAAGCAATAACTTTGCCTTCTTGCATCAGAACAGATCCTAATCCATTCTTTGAGGTGTCTGTATAGATTGTGTACTCTTTATCTGCTTTGGGTACTACGAGTACAGGTGCTGTCGTCAGCAGCTCCTTCAATCTCTGGAAACTTGCCTCACACTCGGCGGTCCAAGTGTACTCGATTTATTTTCCCAACAACTAGGTCATTGGTCGGGCTATTGTTGAAAAACCTTTAATAAAATTTCGATAATAGCCAACAAGTCCTAAGAAACTCCGAATTTCATTCGGGTTCTTTGGTGATTCTCATTCTCGAACTGTATCAATTTTGGATGGATCTACTTTAATTCCTTTTGTGAACACGATGTGACCTAAGAATGTCACCTCGTTTAACCAAAATTCACACTTGCTAAACTTGGCAAAAAGTTGCTCTTGCCTTAGTGTTTGCAGCACAGTTCTCAAGTGCTCTTCGTGTTCTTGGTTATTCTTGGAGTATATTAGGATATCGTCTATGAACACTAAGACAAATTTGTCTAAGTATGGGTGAAATACCCTGTTCATGATATCTATAAATACTGCTGGGCATTTGTAAATCCAAAGTACATAACGATGAATTCAAAATGACCATAACTTGTACGGAAAGCCGTTTTAGGTATAACCTCTGGTCTAATCCTCAGCTGATGGTATCCAGATTTTAAGTCTATCTTTGAAAAGACTTCTGCTTTCTTAAGTTGATCAAACAGATCGTCGATTCAGGGTAATTGATACTTATTCTTAAGAGTTATCTTGTTTAACTCCCGATAGTATATGCACATTCTTAAAGTGCTATCCTCCTTCTTCATGAAGATGACAGGTGCTTCCCATGGATACACACTAGGTATAATGAAACCTAGGTCCAAGAGTTCTTGTAGCTGGATCTTTAATTCCTCAAGTTCTTTTGGTGCCATTCGGTATGGAGCCTTCGACACAGGTGCAGAACGTTATTCGATATCGATCGTGAACTCAATCTGTCGGTTCAACGGTAATCCCGGAAATTCATCTGGAAAAACATTGAGATACTCTCTTACGATCGGAAGATCCTCTATTCTTCTCTCATTCTTGTCTTTCTCCTGGAGATAGACAAGGTAGGCATGGTTTTCTATCTTTCTCAGCAATGCTCTTGCTCTTAGTGCAGATATAATTAGGAATCTTCTTCCCATGCTGATCACGTGAAAGTTTGCAGGTTTCTCTCCGGAATATTGGAAAGAAATCATCCTTTCGTTGCATAGGATAGTCGCATTATGTTCGGTTAACCAATCCATCACTAGGATTATGTCCACATCTATCATGGGTAATGATGTGAAGATTATCTGTCATGACCTGAAGTAAGCCTAGTCCAATTTCTTGATTCGAGCATGTGTAGGTTACCATTCTTATGCCTCCTACTGGTGAAGAAATTCTCATGATTTGTTTGGTATGTTCAGGATTTAATCCTAATTCTCTACGCATGCTTTTCTAATAAAAGAATACGATGCGCCAGTATCAAAAGTATGATAATAGGCAATGGAGAAGTGTTCCCATACCTACCAAGTTTCCTTAGTTCCTTGGCGGGTCCTACGAAAATTCTCTTTGTTAGTTGAGGGCGTAGGCCTTGGCTTTCGGTGGTTGTTGCTGTTGTGGTTGTTGTTGCTACAGTTGTTGCGGTCATTGTTGCGGTTGTTGTTGTTATTGTTGATGCGGATGTCGGTATTGTTGTTGTTGCAGTCTTCATTGCTGCTGTCGTTGTCGTCGTGGTTTGTATGGTCGTTAGATCGGTTGGAAGTACTGAACCGGAAGATGTTGCTGAAGCGGTTGAGCTTGGATAGCGCGGATTTGTTGGACTCGATTAGGTACATTGGGACGACTATTTCTTCCTGGGCGCATCCCCGACGCCCCTCGAGTAATGACCCTTCCGCCATATTTGACATACCATCGTCGTGGACATGCGAGACTCTTTTGTAACTTCTATGGCACTTAGGCGCATGGAGTCTCACAAATCTTTGGTTTCTCCTCCGACGCGGGTACTATAGTAAGTTCATTGCCTTGTTCGTGTCTAGATAGCACGTTACTCCCTTATCATGGCCTCTTGTCGGCTTGGCGGTATGTGATCCTTTACCTTGGTGGGGTTCTTCCCACTTCCTTTTTCCACGATCTCCTTGGTGATTCGGTGGATGCACATTGACAACCATGTCTTCGCCAGGCAGCCTCAATGTCCAAGGCTCTATTAAGGCCTCGCGAGAGGTCGATTTCTATGACCACTAGCGACACTCGATCTCATGATGAGTGATGCAACCCAAGGTTCATTGATTCCGACATGGTTCGTGTTCCCGGTGGACCAACTACCGTGGCTCGAGCAAGGCAGTTAAATTTTCAGCCTATGTAAAGGCTTGTAAACTCACGAAATATTCACTTTTGATTTCCAATATATATTAGTGAGCTTTATTCTCTTCAAGAGCTCTTCGAATTTCTTTTGGTTTGCCAAGAAATTTAATTATCGACTTATCGACAAGACATTCATCCCTCGTTCGTGTGTTATTCATCGCTTCCGTGTTGTTGAGGTGAGTTGTTATTTGGGTCACAGTTCAAGTACTGCGGTTCTTAGAGGGTCGACTTCAATGGTATTGGAATATACATCCTATCTGTTTGTCGTTCGTTTTCGCATTTGATTCTGGGCTATGTATTCGCGTCAATTCCCAACTGATTGGTGAGGATCATATCACAGAGTCTCGTTCGGAACTTTTCAGCTCTCTTCTCGTCAGTGTCAACCAGCTGAGGCGCATACCACGACATCTCACAGAATGTCCTATCGTAATCCGTAACCGTTGTTTTCCCTGTCACAGATTGTAGAACTCGTGTTCCTTTCTCTTCCGATAACTCTTAGGAATGTATTTTCAATACACTTCCTTCTTAAATTCCTACCAGGTGTAAGCTTTTAGTTCTTCTTCATATAAGTTCTTTCTCTTCGTCTCCCACTAGAAATCGGCGGCACTAGACATTTGCAAAGCAACACATGACAAGCGTTCTTCAGAGGTGCAGTGAAGAAAATTGAAGATTCTCTCTACTGCATGAATCCATAGTTCCGCATCCACGAGATTCTCAGTCTCGTTGAAAATTGACGGATTCTATCTGAGGAATAGCTCCTCAATCCTTCTTACCGGTGGTGGTGGTAGTGGAGGGGTGTCATTTCTTTCAGATGTTACCTCGCAGTTTCTACTTCTCGACGACATTCTATCATTCTTAAATATACGCAATCAATATCTTCCTATACCATCCATCAGGATCATACATATCTTAGTGCGGTATGTATATATAATCGTAGTCATACATCTAGCACATCATCGAATACCACTTATCACAATATCAAAACCAATGGCTCTCGATGAGCTATCATCATATCAAAACAAATGACTCTACGAGGACTTTCATCAGTATTTTTGAGATTTACCAGAAGGGGCCAGGTACGGAGTATGATATTCCAAAAGCTAATATCAGCAGCACTCCACATACCTAGTTACGGTGCATTCAAAATATAAACGCTACCGAGGTCATCAAAATAAGGGTTCATGTCGAAACGACCTATCGTTTCCGCACGCATCACAAGATATACAAAAGTATATTAACAAAACACTATCCATAATCGCCCAGTGTGTAAATAGAGCTCAGCATGTCGGAGTCAGAACCAGGAGTATGGGTACTATCAACTTCCTCCATCTCATCGTTAGCAAGAAGCTCCTCCTCAGGATCCTCCTCTGGGTCCTACTCTTCTTTGACCTCAGCATTGAATGTGGGAGTCACGGTCTCTCGAATTCTAGTGACTCTAGCTTCTTCCATAGTAGCTAAGTCTCGGTGGATCTCAGCCATGATATCCTCATAGACAGTGGCTGGAAACGGAGATGCAGCAAGACGGGCACAGGCTCCTCTCACGGCGCATGCAGTTAGGCCACATAGGTCATCAAGCTCCATAGTATCGTAGTATAGGGGTTTGTGCAAGGATGGCGATGGTTGAACTGGGGAAACGCCGATAGGTAGATGTGAGTGCTGGCATGGAATGATCGATGGCCATGGTCTGGGCGTGCAATGACGGGGCTCGAATCTTATTGGCGGTAGGACCGAAAAAGTGACTTGTTAGAGATGAAAAGGTCCAGCTTCAAACATGCTCCTACCATAGCCAGGCAAGAATACAGGTCCATCAGATGCTAAGCGAGATACCGCTAGGTGAAACCATTCAGGAATCTCGTCACGCTAGGTGTATTCCCGCTCAGGGAGATATGGTCCACAAGGTATAATTTCGTATACCATGAACAGTAGTTCAGGCAGTTGACAAAACAGGACAAGTCTGTCTCAAGATCGAAGCTCTCCCGATGACGATATATGTATTTAGATGATATCTCGTGTGTATACCCCTGTCAATCGGGTGGCAGTCTTGTAATCAGTCGGAGTACACCGTCGTAGTATGATGTACCACAGGCATATGCAGTAGCTCAATGATGCATAAAGTGAGCTAAGAATTCGTTGACATCATCTCCTCGGCATATTTGGTAGGAACGATAGGAACGTACAACCTTCTTGGGTGTGGCCCTTATAGGATAAAGAGCGTCTAGTCGTAAAATTGTCTGAACCATAATCTTATATCCTATATTTTTAAGTTCTTATGAAACTGCTTTCATGGTTTGGTTTTCGGGAAGAGACTGCATGGTGTCTTAGGGTAGAACAGACTTTCAATGTCTAACCTTTGGGTAAAGGCTAAGTAGTCACTCTTTCTCGTTGGGTTTTGAATTCCTTATTTCTATTCGCATCATAACATTCGATCATATGCGTTCCCATAATACTCACAATGCTATCTTTCATTTCATACTTACTTTCTTAACGTTATACTTTGATTTTTCGTTATCGCCACGATAGAGACAACACGTATGATGTTCGAAATTTCTTTGCATAGAGAGGTTGGGTCTCGTAGCAGTGAGAACCTCCAGTTAGAAAATCGCTTCGTCATCATAGACTCATCACATTCTCATCCTCAGATCCGTTCGGATTGAGATTCTTATAATTTCTATGTTCTCGTTCTTCCTTAGTATTCCGTTCAATCGGGGATACCTTATGTTCTCATACTAAGTTCGGCGCAATAGGGATCATGCGTCTTAAGAGTCTATGTTCTCATGGGGAAACATACCCATTTACATTATGCCTCTAGCATGCTTTGCATATAGGAATAAACACAGCTCATAACATATATTGCGATAAACAGGTATTCTCATATCATTCCTTTATCAATCTCCCAGAGTTTTCAACTCCTTTCAACCTAACAACCAGTTATTTTGAAAATAACTTTTCAATTTCAATCATTCATTTTTTTCAAAATCCTTGGAAACAATAACTCTATTTGAAATTTTGAGACTTTCTCCTTTCAAACATATTTCAACCTTCAAAACAATGCGACTTTTGTAAGTCCATTTCACATTTCATAAACTTCCATCATTTCAAAACAACTTTCAGTTGAGATAGTTACCTTCTTCCTCGTTGAGCGGGACGATGATGGTATGCAGTGCAGTGGCAGTCAAACCCCAACAGCGGTTTCAGACTCAACTTTCAACTTAAGATTCAAGGAAAGGGTTTCTAGGGTTCAGAGCGAACAAATGCTCTGATACCACTTTGTGACGACCCGACTTCCGAAGGAAATACGGATCATACGGATCGTCACTGGTATGAAAATACAACGGATATATACATACTAATCAATTTTGCAATTAACAAATGAAATACTCATAAGCACATGAACTAAAAATAAATAAACTATTCAATACCAACTCAAGTCACAGAAGGAGTTGCCAAAAGGTTTAAGGTTCAAATATAACCCAATCAGGGCGCAATTCAAGGAACGAGGCACGACCTCAAGTTCAATACGGTATGAAAGCAGTTATAATCAATGCATCAAATAATATCAGAGTTAGGCAGCAATAAACGTGTGGACATGTATATGACGATACATGCCCAAGGTTCTAGAAATCCTTTCTAATAAGCAACAAAATAACTGCCACTGTGCACCACCTCGCACCCATCATCAATCCATGCTCAACCTGCACATCAAAAATGAGATGCAGGGCTAAGTACAAAAGTACTCAGTGGACTCATTGCTAAAAATATTTTCTTTGTAAAAGTCATTGAACTGCCCACAATAGCATATGAGGATTTTAGTTAAAAGACTCATGCCTATCAAACATTTTATCATTTTTCCAAAAGCGTCCGGCCGGACTATTTCATCCACGTGGTTCCATATCTGATCATTCATTCAATCATTCATTTGCGCACTATGGAGGTGGCCACCTACACATAGTCGCCGTGACCGGTCGAGATAGCTAACCTTAACACACAGTCACACGTGTACACAATCCGAGTTAGTCCTTAACTAAGTCGGATCCGATCGTTACCCTTTTTTAACGTTGGTGGACCAACACATTCTCATACCACGTTGGATATACCATTCTCAGATAGGATAACAACAAAACATAAAAATTTGGCAGTCAATAACATTTCATGTGATAATATTTCGTAAAGCTTTGTAAATCATGCTTTGAGATATGCATAACATTCTGTTTCAAGAAAGCCCACCTGATTGCAAAGCTTACTCATGAATCCAAGGACTTCTCATCGTTACTATATCATCACTTCTTCGCTTGACCTTTATCGTATAAATAATAAATAAGACATCTAAAACGAAGGATAATTCTTACTGAAATGAGTTCGTGATTTCCTTGTATTAAAGATTTTATTAGAAATTTTGTATTATCTATTTAGACTAGCGTTATAAATATTACTTAATCGCTAGAATTTCTTGTCCATCCCCTAATCACTTAGAGATTTAATAAGGCCTCCTTAGGGTGATCGATTAAATTTCAATCGATAGCTAATGAACTATTGAAATTAGGCAAAATTAAGTAATTAATCAATAATTGAAAGCTATATCAATATTTTAATTTATGAGTTTAAATTAACTCATCTTACGCTTAATCTTATTTTTTTAGAACTTGAAAATCTAATTTAATAACTTTAGACTTAGTTATTTAAGTCCAATTAATAATCTAATTAAATATTCAATTCTAGTTTAAATAAAGAGCATAAACTTAATTAATTTGAACCCAAGCCACAAAAATAACAGCCCAACATAATTAAATAAATGGATCCATACTAGTAAGCCCATAACTTACATTAATTAAGCTACTATTAGTTGGATATATTACATTTTCTTAGCCCATACTATTAATTAAGATGTAGCCCAAGAAATTGAATTAATCTAGCCCAAGGTTTAAAGCTTCACCCATTACACAATTTAATTAAATTCTCCAGTCAAACAAAGTCACCCAATTATACCCACTGAATTAGAATTGACCGATTTAAATTATTTAAAACTCACCACTATTATAAGGATTTTGGTCCAATTGCTTTGTCAAAATTTCGCCCACTTAATGGCCCAACATAAAATTCACTTTGGAACCCTAGCTTCCAATTCTTTTCCCCCTCTCCGCCTCTCTCTCCTCTCTCTCAGGCGCCGCCTCTCTCTCTTCTAAGCACATCTGCAGAGTTCAAGTTCGGAAGCCACCACCACCGTCTTCCCTCTTTCTCTCTCTTGCTCTCTCGGTGATGTCTCTGTCAACGCCACCGTGCCTCTTTCTAGCCGAATGCCCCGTAGCATCCTCGACCGCCACTTACGGTGAGATCTGCCATGGCTTGGTCTACGGCTGACCACGATAGCCCATCGCTTCCGTTCAACTCCGACGAACAAAGCCACCATGAGCCGCCCGTCGCGATGACAGGTCGTCACCCGTCGTCGATTCCTCTACGGCAGCAAGAGGAGCAGCCTCCGGGCCATTGTCGCCTCTATGCCCACCTCGACTCATCACTCATTTCAAATCCAAACATAAATATGGTTTTAATAGCATATGTTCTTTCTACGTACTTAGAATTCATTCTCTTTCTTTTATTGTATTTATCTTGTTGAGAGCAATATTAATTGGTTCTATTATTTCTTAATCGCTTGATGCGTATGAATGGTGAAGGGCTTTATGTTGGTGTTGTGTTTTCTATTTTATTTCATCGAAACTTTTTGTTGTTCGAAAGTTGTTGAAATGAGAGATGGGTCTTTGAAATCGACATAATCTCGTTAATTTGCTTGATGATCTAAAATCAAAAGAGGGAATTGGATGATAAAGTAGCATTTTGAAGAACTTACTCCCGTGAGAGGTGACCAAGAGCTCGCTTCTTCTTTCTCCTATGATGTCCAGGCCAATAAGAAAATAATGAAATTTGTTTGAAATGAGATGTGAAGTGTGTTTGTAAGGTGTTGTAAAGATATCCCATTGAGTATATGCTAGTGACTAGGGTCTAAAAGAAGGTACCATTGATGGTGCTTTGTGATAAGGGTTGTAAAAAGTGAGAGTGATTTAGGGAAAAGTTGATGGAATTTTGAAAGGTATCATGATATAATTAATCCGGTTTATTAAGTTTTTATCGTACTTTCGCTTGATTTCTCGAGACCTTAAGGTTCCATTCCTTTAAATGGCCTTAAAATAAGTTATTTTATACTTTATATTAATTCCAAGAATTTTAGATTTGATCCGGTAAGTCGATTCTGAATTATCGCGGAAAAATAGTATCCGACGATTAAATTAGGTTACTCCGAATTTCTCTTGAATTCTCGAGTTTTCATAATTATTTTGAGTCTTATAAATCATTTCTCATTGATTTAGACCCTTGGTTTGGGTTTCGGCTCATTCGGATCATTTTAGGATTTTTCCAGTATATATATATCCGGCGTTCGGGTAAGTTCTTCCGAAATTTCATTCAAAATTCGATTCTTTTGAAATATAAATTCATAATAATATATTTCTTCATGATTTTGGGGGTTCCCATTAATTTCAATGATTGGCTCGGATTGGAATGCGATCTAGCTTGTGAAAAGTACTTTTGAGACTGACCAAGGCAAGTATATCCGAAAATTCCAACTCTTTGTTTTCTCACATAATTTCATGAGAAGATTCTAGAAACGCAACCGCTTATCGAGATTCGTTCTAGATCTTTCATTTTCGATTCGAACATTATTCAGAAACCCTAAGGTTGGATTAGTCACCGGTTTTGATTTCTCTAGTTTTCGATCTCATAATTGATTCTAATTCGTTTCATTGGTCACCTTAAACACATTTAAAGTCTTAGCACCATAAACAGTTGGTTTAACCTTCATTAATAAAAGTTTTAAATTTTTCGGGTTATTACAGTATATGCCGAAAACATAAAACATTTCCTTAGGGCTATATAATCGACTTGCCATAACATTAGCAACGCGGGGTTTTAATGAAATAACTTTGTGCATGCTTTTCATAAATAAACACTTACTTGCTTTCATTTCATAACATCATCATAAAATGTGCATATGCAAGTCTCATGTCGGCTGATAAATTTCTCTTCCCATAACCACGGACTTTCTTTCTGCGTGTTGAGAAGTAGGCCTCCTTCTCAAACACCTTAACATTACATACCCGTGTTGATGGACCCGAAGGGTACCATACAACGGTCATACCCGACGTCGGTAACATTCTTTCATTCATACTTTCTTTCTTTCTTTCTTTTCCGTGGATAGGTAAATACATTATGCTCATGCTCATGCTCAAAGCACAAAGTTATTTAACTTTGAAACTTTGCACATAAATGCATTTCATTTCATTTTGAAAACATAAAGAATAAGCATATCATATCATTTTGAAAATATATATATATATATATATATATATATATATATATATATATATAGCGAGCATATTATTATAGAAAATATTTATACCCACTGCGCGACAACCATTTCGACGATTTGTACTTTTATCTTTCATTTCTTTCTTCTTCTTTTTCTTGATCCTTCAATTGACAATAAGCGGCATAAAAGCCTATCTAGCAACAAACATGAAAATAACTTCTTAGTACATAAGACGATATGGTCTATAAATACTTGGGTCATTGCATCCTCTAACATCTTAAACACATAACAACTTTTAACTAAGCTTCATATGGTCAAACAAGCATAGAAAACTCGACAACAAGCTTAAACCATCCAACCTTCGCCAAAAACGTAACGACCCCTTAAGACGTAGCTTATGTCCGACGTCAACAATTGCACAAGACGTCGTCTATCTTAGACGAACCTCTATACATGCTCAATTATCATCAAATATCACTAATCAACCATCAAAACTCAAAGCTCAAAGCTTTAGCATTGAAAACAAATTTTTGACGTCAAAATAAAATTTTTAAATTTTCGAATACGTCGGCCGAAAAATCCGAATAAATCATTTTAAGCTTTATTCATATCATAGAATCGAAAGATGAACTCAGAATGATCAAATAAAATCATAAATCCAACATCATGAGGACTTAGGGTTTCGGCCAAAATGGGATTTTTGCATAGGTTCGATTTTAAACGTTTTTCTTGCTCGTAACATGTTTATATTTATCCAATAACACATATATGAAAGAAATTTAAACATATCAACATCATAAATTCAAGATCCATGCCCCATGATTTTCGAAAATTTCATCAAAATTTCAAAGAATAAACATATGCTTAAAATTTCAACATTAAACAACACGTAGGCAATGAATCGAACATAGAATCAAGAATTATTCAAACAACAACATATCCCTTCATTAATCATCATAGTGACTGAAAACATAGCATGCTCAAAATTTTATGTTTTTCAAAATTTCAAACCATAGATATGTTCTAAAGTTAGAAATATACCTTAATTCAAAGATGGATTGAAAATCCAACGGTTGGATCTTCTAAAATTTGAGCATGAAATTTTTGAAATTTTAGTGTATGTAAGTGTGTGTGAGGCACGAAATTTTCGAAAGAAAATGGAAGAAAATGAATAGAAATACATATATATACTTATCCAAAATTTATATTTATTTTTCATTTTCTTTAATACTTGATTATTCATCACTAATCTAGAATTTTCTAAAGCTTTCTTCATTTATTCTTCATTTTTCCTTTTCTTTAAAACATGATGAATAATCATGTATCTAGAAAATTCTCATTCTTTGTGGATAGAAATTAATACTAACGTTACAAATACATACTATTAATCCATACCGTTCCGATTTCAAAACTCAATTTCTAATAAAATGCTCTCTACTTGAAATTCTCTTTTAAAAATCAAATAACATATTATAAACATCAAACTTTGATTGTAAAAATATTTTTGGCTTCTAAAACAATTTTGGACATTCAGTCGATGATTAGGGTTTAATCGGCAAATGCCGATATCACCAAAAACAAAGATTTGAATTTCTCCATTTTATAAAATCAAGACTTCATTGAGCATGTATCTATCGTCTCAAGACCCTTGGAATCTAGGTCTTCTTATTCTAAACAAGACCTAAGAATCTTATCCTAGGTTCTATCTCGAATCGATTTCGAATAGATCTCAAATTCTATCTTGTCGTCTCGAAACTTATCATAAAAGCTTCTAGCTAAAACAACTCATTATTAAGGATGCAATGTCCTTCTCATAAGCTCTTAATTAGGAGCTAATCTCTGCTACAGGAATGCGGGGTACTACATTCCCACCCCCTTAAAAAAATTTCGTCCCGAAATTTAGAACTCAGGGTACGAAAACTTCTTTCTCATCTGATCTTCTAGCTCCCATTTCGCATCTTCTAAATCATGATACTTTCATCGGACTTTAACTGAAGGAATTGATTTAATCCTAAGTTGTCGTTCTTTTCGATCTAAGATGCATTTCTAATTCGCTTCATAGCTTAGATCTTGTTCAGGAACAACGTTCTCTTGATGTATGATGTGTTTTGGATCAAACACATATCTTCATACGACACACGGAACACATCGTGAATATTGTCAAAACTTGGAGATAATACTAATCTATAGGCGGCGTGGCCCAATTTTTTTCTTGAATCTCGTAGGTCGATACATCTTGGTTGAGCTTTCCTTTGGTTCCAAAGAGATGTAATCCTTTGGAAGAAGATACTTTCACGAAAATTTTGTCTTCAATCTCGAAGCTTAGCTCCGTTCGTCTTGTATCTACATATTACTTCTAACGATCTTGTGCTTCTTGGATTTTTTTCTTGAATTATCATACGATTACGACCATTTCTTTAATCGCTTCGGTCCACTCACTTTTCTTTCTCCAATCGCGCGTCTTAGAAGAGCGGCGATCTACATTTTCTTCCATAGAGACTTCATAGGGCGTCATATAAATCATTACTTGGTAACTGTTGTTGTATGCGAAATTAATCTTGTATTCATCTCTTGTTGAAAACTTGTCCAAAATGAGATGTAAACTTGGAGTTTCTGTTTGAGGTGATTGAGACAAGCACTCCATGTAAACGTACCATTTCTCGACGTATCTTCGAGCTAACTTGTCAGCTTCATACGTAATAAAGATCTCAGGAAAAAAACTTTCTGACTTGTTCCCCATCAGAAATCTGCAGACCATCTTAACTGAAATGAAATACATAGGAGACATTCTCGATTAGAGCACTCCAAAACATGAAAAATCGCTTTTCTGAGCGAACTCATTTTTCAGCATCAGCTGGACTACTAACTCCATTGGAAGATGGAGGATTCTTACGCAGAAAAAGCTCTAAAATTCTACGATCGGTTTAAAGGAAAGATGATATAGGTGAATCATGAGAATTCTTACTTTTCCTCTTCAAGATGAGGATTTCTTCTTTGGGGTGGCATACCGCATTGCAAACAATTGCCAAAATGCAGTATGTTTCGTTCATCAAAACGAGAAAAAGTTCTCAATTAACAAACAAAATTATATCTCAAGGATCTTCTCAATTGTTTATTACAAGGTTATGATATGAAATAACATAGTTCGATAGCAAAATGATCATATAGATCTCAAATGAAAGAAAATCGCTTTGAGGGCTTTTACAGAAGCAGGGAAAACTTTGCAATCTGGGGGTTTTCAAGCATATAGGTAATGTAGCATCTTGGGGAAAACTTATACGCACGGTTTTCGCACGCTATCGCATCATAAAATATCTATTGACATCACCTATATATATATATCCATATGTTCACGATAGGCTGTCATCGTCATCATTCTTTTCTTACGTCTTTGCATTTCTTTCCTTGCTGCCATCAACGGCTTTATAGGAGTCTGGCATCTCCATATATTTCCTCATCTTAGGAGATAACGGATCATTAGCACGATCGGAAATGAGTACAAGGAATTTATTCCAGGATAAAGGATGTCAAGATCAGCCACAAAAGACATTTGTCTGATATCTAGGGCTGTAGCTATGTTGTGCCAACAACTGGCAAAACTTGGATTTAGACATAAAAGATCTTGAGACATTTGGAGTCTCGATAAACTAGCTTGAGTCTCTTCACAAATCTCAAATGAGAAGTTTCAAAAATATGAGAAAATTGAACAAACTAAATTGGTATAGAAATCTCAAGAGATATGAAAGATTGACCATACCAATCTAGATCAATAGAAAACATCTCGGTGTTGAGATAAAAATGATCAAAGCAGATAGAATATACATCATACTCGGGCATAGCTAATGAGTATTTGAAATGAAAACTTTATTTTAGAGCATGAGTACTAGCATCATACTTAGAGATGGTAGGACCATCGAGAATGGGTTCAACGTTCTCTTTGTCATTAGGTATAAAAGTAAAGTTATCAACCAACCGAAATTAATCAATAAGCGAGATAAAGTCGGCCATAGAGGAAAAAGAGCAAAAAGGGAATTCAAGTGTACATAATAATGAAAACTAATAACAGTTAGGAGTCCGAAAAATTAGCGAAAACGAGAGTTACGTGCCAATGGTTGGTCCGGGGTATTTATAGTTGATGGGTCGAAACCCTAATTCTCATCAGGTCGTGGTGTCTAACGTCCGGATTACTGATCGTTAGGTCAGTCGCTAATCTCGGTACGAAACTTTTTAGAAGGTTCTCGCGGTTAAGCTAGCGATTGCTAAGAAGATTGTTAGTTTTGGTGCAGAAACTTCTAGGATGAACTCGTGAGCTGGCTAGCGATTGCGAGGGTGATCGCTAGTCTCTTATTCCTTCTTATCTTTGGTTACTTCTTTACTTGTGTATCGATCATCACCTGGAAAGCCAATCTCATTATTCCTTAAGCAATAAAATGAACTAGAGTATTCCATCTGGTCCCATTTCATCGTACTTATATGCCTTTCTCACAAGTTATGGAATCGAGGGAGAAATCTCGCTCTAGATAAACTCCTCATCTAATCTTTGTCGATGAAGATAAACAAAACGACGACAAACAAGATAACAACAAAAAAGACAACAACAAACTAATCGTACTCTTCCGAACTATCCGGACGATCCTCGTTATCGTATACAGAAAGAATATTCGAACATTTGCAGAAAACATATTCATGTTGCTCTGTCATCTCTTCTCAAAATTTCTTTTCAACTTTAGCTCGATAAGCAATAGCTTATTCAAGTATACATTCTCATATAGCAATTCATTCCATAAGGCGTATATTCAACATCAACTCAATCATACAAATAAAGCACATACTCAATCTTCAACTATGATAATCATAATCATCATAATCATAAGCATAAGCATAAGCTCATACCTGGTGAGCTAGAGATGATGGAATCGGAATGCTGAGCTTCTCTTAAGAATAACTGACTCTTTAAGTCATATTCTCAAATCAGAATCAAACAACTGATTCTATAAACTCAGATTCTCAAGATAGAGTCAAACAACTGACTCATAACTCAAATTCTCAAACAGAGTCGCCTCAAAAGAATTCACATGCTCAAGGTGCACAAACCGCATAAGACTCACAAAGATTCATGAATTTAGAATTCAATACAGCGCACAAGCTGCACAAGGATTCACAAGTTCAGAGTTCAAAACTGTACTCAACTGTGCAACAGTTCACAAGGATTCACAAGCTTGAAATTTCAAAACTGTGCACTAACTGCACAAAATTCTCAAAGATTTACATGTTCAGAATTCAAAACTGTGCACAGACTACACAAATTTACAAAAGCTCACAGGTTCAGAATTCATAATCGCTCTGATACCATTCTGTCACAGCTCGACTACTTAACCAATTAATTAGTCAAGTAATTAGGCCGGGACGTGGGTTAAGAAAGAACTTCTGATAATCGATAGCAACAATTTCGATCGAATATACATCTCAAAAACAATGTATGACATCAACTTTCGTCATGAATAAAAAAAACTTTTAGGGTTCAAAGAAGTGAAATAAATTTGACAAAGGTTAAGTTTAGGTTTTCAAACCATAATAAAACTTCGAATGAAGAAAAAAAACAGCTGGGAGCGGATAATAACAAAAGGATAACCATACTAAAAATATATGTATTTAAGAAATGCTTTACAACGATAAGAATATTTCGATGTTTCAAAGCATGGTTCGACAACATGTCCAAGACATGATATACATCTTAATGGGTCTAACAAAAACTATTCTGAACTTTCAAGTAATTCCTTGTTCATAGAGGCTTTACAATGAATCCATGTTCTCATAAGTAAGTCGGCAATGTAACAACAATGCCGAGACCATAACAACAAAATAATGATCATAATCAAGACTAGTTCGGTTCGGCATAACAAAAACACAACAGCAGGTGAAGGGCAAAGTTCGGCAACGAGAAGTGTGGTTGAGAATTATGTATGATGACATAACTCTCTGGGCAAAGAAACATGTTAATATCAAAGGAACAACATCAACAATTGAACATATCATCATGAACCAAATTACTTAGAGAAGCTCATTTGCATAGCATTCGATTCCAGCATCCTCTCAAGCTCAACCTGCACGTTTAGAAATACATGCAGGGCGTGAGTACAAAAATGCACTCAGTGGGTATATGCCGAAAACATAAAACATTGCCCTTAGGGCTATATAATTGACTTGCCATAACATTAGCAACGCACAGGGGTTTTAATTAAATAACCTGTGCATGCTTTTCATAAATAAACACTTACTTGCTTTCATTTCATAAAATCATCATAAAATGTGCATATGCATGTCTCATGTCGGCCGATAACTTTCTCTTCCTATATCCACAGACTTTCTTTCTGCGTGTTGAGAAGTAGGCCTCCTCCTCAAACACCTTAACATTACATACCCGTGTTGATGGACCCGAAGGGTACCATGCCACGGTCATACCCGACGTCGGTAACATTCTTTCATTCATACTTTCTTTCTTTCTTTTCCGTGGATAGGTAAATGCATTATGCTCATGCTCATGCTCAAAACAGGCAAGTCATTTAACTTTGAAACTTTGCACATAAATGCATTTCATTTCATTTTGAAAACATAAAGCATAAGCATATCATATCATTTTGAAAAAATATATATATAAGCAGAGCATATTATTATAGAAAATATTTATACCCACATGGCGACAGTCACTCGACGACTGTACTTTTATCTTTCATTTCTTTCTCCTTCTTTTTCTTGATCCTTCAATTGACAATAAGCGGCATAAAAGCCTATCTAGCAACAAACAAGAAAATAACTTCTTAATAACTAAGACGATATGGTCTATAAACACTTGGGTCATTGCATCCTCTAACATCTTAAACACATAACACCCTTTACCTAAGCTTTATATGGCCAAACAAGCATAGAAAACTCGACAACAAGCTTAAACCATCCAACCTTCACCAAAAACCTAACGACCCATTAAGACGTAGCTTATGTCAGACGTCAACAATTGCGCAAGATGTCGTCTATCTTAGACGAACCTCTGTACATGCTCAACTATCATCAAATATCACTAATCAACCATGAAAACTCAAAGCTCAAAGCTTTAGCATTGAAAACCAATTTTTGACGTCAAACTAAAATTTTTAAATTTTCGAATACGTCGGCCGAAAAATCCGAATAGATCATTTTAAGCTTTATTCATATCATAGAATCTAAATATGAACTCAAAATGATCAAATAAAATAAAAAATCCAACATCATGAGGACTTAGGGTTTCGGCCAAAATGGGATTAGGTTCGATTTCAAACGTTTTTCTTGCTCGTAACATGTTTATATTTATCCAATAACACATATATGAAGGAAATTTAAACATATCAACATCATAAATTCAAGATCCATGCCCCATGATTTTCGAAAATTTCATCAAAATTTCAAAGAATAAACATATGCTTAAAATTTCAACGTTAAACAACACGTCGGTAATGAATCGAACATAGAATCAAGAATTATTCAAACAACAACATATACCTTCATAAATCATCATAGTGACCGAAAACATAGCTTGCTCAAAAGTTTATGTTTTTCAAAATTTCAAACCATAGATGTGTTCTAAAGTTAGAAATATACCTTAATGCGAAGATGGATTGAAAATCCAACGGTTGGATCTTCTAAAATTTGAGCATGAAATTTTTGAAATTTTAGTGTATGTAAGTGTGTGTGAGGCACGAAATTTTGGAAAGAAAATGGAAGAAAATGAATAGTAATACATATATATACTTATCCAAAATTTCTATTTATTTTTTATTTTTTTTAATACTTGATTATTCAACACTAATCTAGAATTTTCTAAAGCTTTCTTCATTTATTCTTCATTTTTCCTTTTCTTTAAAACATGATGAATAATCATGTATCTAGAAAATTCTTATTCTTTGTGGATAGAAATTAATACTAACATTACAAATACATACTATTAATCCATACCGTTCCGATTTCAAAACTCAATTTCTAATAAAATTCTCTCTACTTGAAATTCTCTTTTAAAACTCAAATAACATATTATAAACATCAAACTTTTATTGTAAAACCATTTTTGACTTCAAAAATCATTTTGGACATTCAGTCGACGATTAGGGTTTAATCGGCAAATGCCGATATCACCAAAAACAAAGATTTGAATTTCTCCATTTTATAAAATCAAGACTTCGTTGAGCTTGTATCTATCGTCTCAAGACCCTTGGAATCTAGGTCTTCTTATTCTAAACAAGACCTAAGAATCTTATCTTAGGTTCTATCTCGAATCGATTTCGAATAAATCTCAAATCCTATCTTGTCGTCTCGAAGCTTATCATAAAAGCTTCTAGCTTAAATAACTCATTCTTAAGGATGCAATGCCCTTCTCATAAGTTCTTAAGTAGGAGATAATCTCTCTCTACAGGAATACGGGGTATTACACCTAGTCACTCCCGTTATCCCTCATCCAGAAAGTATTTCATCACCCCTTTCAATTAATACACACATCGAACCTGAGTGCCAGTTTTCTGTTGGTACTTCGAGCTTGCAGCCTTTACCCATCAGTGAGATACCCTCTATTACTGATCCATCTCTTATCACTCCTGGGGAGCCTGCTAGCTCATCCACTGGCTACCACCCTGCATCATAAAAATCTGATCCAGAGACACCTGAGAATTATAGGAAATTAGATAAGGATGACGATGCGAGTTGAAATTCAAGTTATTAAGACTGGTTAACAGTTAGCTAGATAAACGAATAGTGGCAGGATATATACATATAGTATTAGTGTAAATAGAAAGGTGAAGTATGTTGTATACAAAAGTTATGTGTACTGTAAAGTACTCAAGGAAGCAGTGCTATCAGCCCAAGTATTATTGAGGCCTATTTTGTTTTTATAAAAGTCCTCGGGGAGGCAATTTTCTCTGATATAAAATGTGGATTATTCTGTATTACTGTTTGTTATTTTTGTGATTGAATGACTTTTATGCTAAACTTCCCTACACATGAATTTGATTATAAAATGAATCTTTATTCCTTTGATATTCAACCAATTATTGCAAACATTATATTCTTCTTTTAAATTTAGTATACCATCTCGAAGAAGAACCCCAATCTCTGAAGGTCAAGGAAGTGAAACAACTCCTCAAAATATTCCTGATGCTACATCTCCTCAACCAAACCGAAAAATAGTTGAACTCTTTCTTCGGCAAAATCCGCCAAACTTTACTTTGGTAGCCTGCGCAGAAGTCAAGAATGGGTGCAGTGATAGAAAGGATATTCAAATTTCTAGAATGCAGTGATCAAGAATGTCTTCTATGCATATCCTTTTTGTTGAAAGGACCTGCAGATTTCTGGTGGGAAGCGCGGCAAAAGACTCTTGCACCTAAACAGCTAGCCAATTTCACTTGGGAGCAATTCAAGGAAGAGTTATATGCAAAGTTTATTCCACGAAGCTATCGAAGCAAAGGGAGATGGAATTCATGAATCTGAAGTAGGGCAACAAGAGTGTAGCGGAGCATGATCGAGAATTCTGTACTTTGTCTCGATATGCACCCTACAAGGTAGAAACTGATGAGAAAATGGCAGAGATGTTCCGATCTGGACTACGACCAGAAATTAGAATAATATTAGCAGCTCAACCACCGATTTCGTATGCTGAGACTCTGAATCGGGCTTTGGATATGGAAATGGAAATGCAGACTGAGAAAACTACTATGGGAATCAACCCTAATTTATCTCAGAGTTTTGTTTCACCAAAATTTCCTCAAGTAGAGCAGAAGTACAAGGGTAAACGTAAGTGGGAAAGTAAAGGATTCCCACATAAGAAACCATTTCTAAAACAAGTGCCTACGCAGTCGAGACCGTTTCAGCCACCATTTCCTGGACAATATCAACCTTCTCAGAATCCGGCAAGACCACCAACTTGTCCACAATGCAATCGAGTACACTCAGGCATTTGTAGATTTGGAAGCGCTTGTGGACGCAGTTTGGTCATTTCGCGTCTACTTGTCCTTATTAACCAAACTCTCCGGGCGGGTGAACGGCAAGATCCTCCAGCCAATTGCAATGATGAAAGCTATATCAGATATCCTCAAGAATTCCAAGATAGTTTCCTCACCACCTCGCTACATAGTCCGGATGCTTCCTTTTCACAAATGCGATTCAACCTTCTCAACCACAATCTCAACATCGTAAAGCATACGCCTTAAAATGAAACAACCCGAGAAGAGTTTCGCATTTGCGGTGTATGGCTCGACTAAAAGGTATGTCTATCATTGATCTATTTGATACTGGAGCATCACATTCCTTTATTTCGACTACATGCATAGACAATATTGAACTTCCTGTAGAACAAGCTGATAAGAGTTTTAAAGTGCTTACCCCTTTAGGTGGGACGACAATAGTTAACCAAGTGTGTCCTAACTTAGAATTTGAGTTAGGGTCACTCAGATTGAGAGCTGAATCGTTACGTCTTTTATGTATGAGAGACGTGGATATTATTTTAGGAATGGATCGTTAACTAAGAATTTTGCAACAATTCATTGTGAACAACGAAATACCGCTCCAACCGCTGTGGAAGAATCTACTTGTTTCTACGAATTGATGAAAGGAAAGACGAGTTCTGTAATCTCGGCTCTTCAAGTAGATAAATTAATGAGAGATGAAGGAAACCATGCTTATTTGGTAAATTTGAATGATGGAGGCAAGATAGAAAGAAAATTAGAAGATCTACTGATTGTGCGAGAATATCAGGACGTTTTCCCAGAAAAACTACCAGGATTGCCATCGGATCGACAGTTAGACTATGCCATTGACATTGAACCTGGTTCGGTACCAATTTCAAAAGCACCATACCGGATGGCTCCTAAGGAGTTACAAGAGTTGAAAATTCAATTGCAAGAACTTTTGGACTTAGGATTCATTCGGCCGAGTGCGTCACCTTGGAGAGCGCCTGTTGTTTAGTATGATATTGTTCTTAATCCTGGTATTCTTTTGTATGTCATTTTCAATAGTTTGTCCTATTTATGTCGTTGGTTTGATTCGTATTGATCGAATTGGATTTATTTGGTTTGTTTTGATGTTTTACAGAAACATGGAATTAAATAGAATGAAATTTATCTACCAAGAATGATCATATATTGAAGATCATCTTGATAGGAGTCCGTAGGAGCAAACGGATCGTAATTCAAAGTTCGTACGAGAGAGAACGGAGCGAAACCGCTGAAGTCACAGAGCAGACGCGCTGTCTGTGGCGTCGTGCGCTGGCGGCGCCAGCAGCGTGCTCAACATCACTCAGCGCACGTTCAGCTGTTCCAAGACCCCCCTAGCACGCGTTTCAACCTCCTCCGCACCCGCTGAGCTCGCCCCAGCGCCCACTCCATCCGACGGTAGCTTCCCAGCGCTCCACACCGCGCGACGCCACCCTCACGCATCTCACACCAGCGAGCGCCACTGCCCTGCGATACCGGTAGCAAGCGGTTGTCCACCATCCGGCGCTGCATCTAACACTTCTCACCTCGTGTCCGGCGTTTGGTCTCCGTCCGGCACTGGGATCCTCTCTCTGTTCCTTCTAGAGAGTGCTCGCGTCCGGCGTTTTGCCCCGTCCGGCGCTGGACTCTATTTTTGAGGCCCAATTTCAGCATTTTCATGGGCTTTTCCGAGGGTTATATAAAAAGATTATCAGCCGCCCTCACGGCCGACTTCATTCTCCACTCACGCACGCATTCTTCTTTTCTCTTCCTTTTTCTTTCTTTTCCTTTCCCTTTCCATTTAATTATTTTGTTCTTGGATTAATAATTGGGATTGTACGATTCTGGATTTTGGAAGATGAATTTGTCTATGAATGGTTGTAAGTTTTTCTCATTTTAATTATGACTATGTAATTGGGATTGGAATAATGTCTATCATGAGATAAATTATCGATTTGTTGGGAAATAAATGTTAGATTGTTCTGGTCTTGAATTGTGATTATTGAATTTGTGATTTGCGAATTTCTTATCCGTATAAATTATTTATTTCATGATCTTCATACATGGTGTTCGAGAGAATAGTGTAGGTTGATTATGTGCTTATGTTTGATTATGAAGTTATGCGAGAGCAGATTTATATTAGATATAAGTTTAACAACGAAAGTGATCGAGAGATTGGTTTGTTGTTGAATAAATAATATATGTGGGTAGGATTTTGCTAACGTGTGCTTTTGTAGTAAAATATCCTTCGTAGTTGATGGTGGGTGGATTGAGAGATCCCCCACCAATAAGTTCGAGTCTAACGTTGACGTAATCGAGAGATTAGTTAGTGTTGACCGTTTGGTGAGAGGCGTGGGTGTTTTATGCATTGTGTGTCGGTCTTTGATTCTTTAATAGCGAGGATAGATTCGAACCCTAGAACACCGTCTCCAATTCCGTGTATCTGTCAATTCCTATTGTTATCCAAGTGCATCCATTTTACCTACTTTATTTTATTTCCTACTTTCGTCCGTTTCGTGGCAGATCCCTTATTTTAGGACGTTAGTATTTCTTTTCTGTTTTCGTGTTTGACATAGAACCGTGGCCCTGTTAAGCCTTCCTCGAGAGATTCGACTTGGATCGACCTTACCATTCTATAAGGACCTCGTACTATTGCGAGCGACTGAAAAGAACAATTTGGTCGGAATAAATTTTGGCGCCGTTGCCGGGGAAGGCTTTAGGTTTTTGGTTTTGTGTCTTTTTGTTTTTCGTGTTTCATTTTGTATTTCTGTTTCTTCCCCCGTGCTTCTTCTTTTTATTTCTTTCTTTTTGTTTTCATTTTCTTCACATTATTTTCTCCAACAGTGCGTGTGATCTTGTTTTTGTAGTTGGTGTCTCATAATGGGGTTATCGAAATATGAATCTTGTGATGTGCTGGAGGAGGAAAGTACGTCGTATTGGGTAAATTCTCCTTACAAAGAAGGAGCCCAATTCGACTATTTTGAGGGATACCCGTCAGGCTGTGAGCATCAAGCCAATGATCCCTACTGGAGGCATCCTCGAAGTTCTTCATATAGTTAGGACCTCTTCTTCCAACAACAGCCGACATTGGAGGATTCATTGCATGCATTCATTCAGGCGAGTCGGTGGGGTGAAGCCGACATTGGAGTAGTCATTGCAGGCTTTCATTCAGGCGAGTCAGCCGATGAAGCCGACATTGGAAGACACACTGATGTCTTTCATACAGACGAGTCAACAAAGGTTCGAAATATTGGAAGCATCTATCGAACGTGTAATTATCTAAATCGATCGATTAGCGGAGACGGTTGAAGAATTGGTTCACAACCAAAGTGTGGAGGAGATGCCAGTCAATGGATCATACTTCTTCTTTCATATTACTTGAAGAGGATGAAGTCGAGGGAAGAATCGGTGAAGATGAAATTAAAGAGTCAAGGTTTCATCAAGCCGAGACTAAATATGAACAACCTGATATCTTCCCAAACCAGTTGAAGGATGAGGAGAGGACAAAAGTTGAGGTGGCATCGGAAATTTTTCAACATCCAAGTTCACCAAAGTATAGTGCTCCAGGAGTTGAGGTTATTTATTTTACTTTGAAGAATAAGATGTTTGATTTGAACTTAATTAATTCATTATTTGCTACCTTAAATGTCCTTTGTGCTTAAATTTATCCAAAAATGGATGAAATACACTGTTCATAAGATCCATGAATACGGGTGGTGCATTGGTTAATCCGAATGGCATAACTATGAACTCATAGTGGCCATATCGGTTCGAATGGATCTTAGGTACATCTTGAGACCGTATTTTCAGCTGATGGTAGCCTGACTTGAGATCAATTTTCGAGAATACACTACTGCTCCTCGCAATTGATCAAACAGGTCATCAATTCTGGGTAAAGGATATTTGTTCTTTAGTGTCATCTTATTCACTCTCGATAATCGATGCACATCCTCAAAGAACCATCCTTTCTCGACAAATAAAGCAGGCGCCCTAAGGTGAAACACTTGCCTAATGAATCTTAGATCAAACAATTCTTGAACTGGATCTTCGCCTCCAACTCTTTTGGGGCCATTCTGTAGGGTGCCTTCGACACTGGAGCCGATCCTGGTTCCAAGTCGATGGTAAATTCTAATTGTCTATCAGGGGATAATCCTGGTAGATTCTCGGGAAATACGTCCGAAAATTCCCGAACAACTTCAATGTCTTCAATTCTCGCTTCGGGTTCATCCTCCCCGTTCAAGTAGACAAGGAACGATGGCATCCTTTCTGGTTCATCATCTTCCTCGCTTGTAGAGCCGACACGATCGGAACTCTTCTTCCCATGCTGATTCCATGGAAATGCGTGGCTTCTTGTCCAGGAAAGTGAAACGAAATTTTCCTTTCCTTACATAGAATCGTGGAATGATTCTTAGCTAACCAGTCCATTCCTAGGATTAAGTCTACATCGTCCATGGGTATTATGTTCAGATTGTTAGCCAGAACCTTAAGTGACCCTAGTGTCAATTCTAGGTTCGAGCAAAAGTGTGTACGGTCGTAATCCCTCCTATAGGTGATGAGATTCTCATATCACTGCTTGCCTTTTCCGAGCTAAGGCCCAAGATTTCACGCATGATTTTGCTATGAAAGAATGCGGAAGCACCGTGATCGAACAATACTATAACGGTATGTTTAGAAGAACTCCCATACCGCCAGTTTCCTGGTTTGCTGCCTGCTCGCCTCCGATGTAGGCGAAGCTCTAGCCCGAGCCGGCCGAGGTCGACGGACACCTTGGTCCTTGTTGGTTCTGCGGCTGCTTGTATGCCGGCATTCTTTGCCGCTGCCGCTGATGGTTGACGCCTTTGTTGTTGTTGAGGCGGTTGTTGCCACCGCTGTTGCGGGGTTCTTTATTCTTGGTTGTGGTTGCCGCACCACTTCTTTGGGGTTGTTGCCACCGCCGGTTGGGGCTGGAATGGATAGCCCTCGGTGGTTGGACATTACGGGTTGGTTCGCCTTACGCCGGGACGTGTCCTTTGGGCAATTATTGGCGTAGTGCCCTTCGCCCGCACTTGTAACAGCTCACCACGTTTGCCGTGCACACCCCTTGTGCGCCTATGGCATCTAGGGCATGGAGGTGCCTTATCTGCTCTGCGGTCCCTCACGGTGGAGCATAAGTCGCTCTCTTCGATTACGCCTGGCCGCACCCCGGTTCCTTGCCGTGGTCGCCAGCAGCTTGCGTTCTCATAGCCTCCCCGCTATGATTGCCGTGATTGGGTTCCCACTTCCCTTTTCCTCTGTCCGTAGCATTGTGTGTCTGAGCCGACACTGACTTATCTTCGGACATTGCCGCCTCAATATCTAAAGCTCGTGCAAGAGCTTCAGTGTAAGTTAGGTCTCCATGGCTGGCAAGAGACATCCGTATTTCCATTCTCTGTCCTGACCTAAACTTTTCCGATATTTTCAAGTCGATGTCCACCTGCTCTGGTGCATATCTCGACATCTCGCAGAAAGCGCGATCATAGTCGGTCACGCATAACCTTTTGTTTCAAGGAGAAAAATCGCCCTTTCTCCTCTTATAGCTCTTGGGGATGTATTTCTCATACAGATTCCTCTCAAGTCCTCCCATGAGAACTCTTCCGGTTGCTCAAAGAAGAACGCCTTTTTCCGGCCTCCCACCAAGTCCGTTGGTCCATTTAATTGGAAAGTCACATGGGACGCTCTCCCGTGTTTGTACATCTCAAAAGTCAATATCTGCTCAATGGTTCTCACCCATTGCTCGCTTCTTCCGGTTGCCTTTCCGTTAAAGACATGAGGGTTCCGCCTTAAAATAATTCCTCGATCCTACGATCGGGTTGAGGTGGGGTGGTGGGGTATGTCTTCGCTTCTTGCTCGAATTCACTGCCCCCACAGGTCTTCCCGACCTCGACCTCTGGGTGCTTGCTCGGATTTCTTCTGAGGCATGTCGCTATAGAAAACATATAACCGCTAATCACTGTCTCCTTCATAACTTAACATACATAGGATTTTCATAGCCTCTTCAGAAAACGATTTCAAAACAAAACAACTCATCCTTAACATAGACAATTTGTCGAAAAGCCCACTGGGTCAAATATATAGATAGGTAAACAAGGTGCGCAAAAGCATGACGCTCAAACATCAAAACCACAATAAAACCAAATCGCAAGGTTTCCGCTCACATGGCCTTCCAAAAAAAATCGAGTTCTAGATCCATCAAGCATCAAATATAAAAGAAAAAGCTAGCACATGCTAGTCATAACAAAAATTTCAATTAAAAAGGTCGTCTAACGCCTTCACGGCTCCTTCCTACTCCGCATCTTCCTCGGGTCTTCCTCCTTCGAATCGCCTTCTCCACCGAATCGCCCTCGCGAGGTCGCACTGGACGGTTGTCACGCCCATTCCGACCAACCCGGACCTGAGGGCTACTAATACTAGGAGTAGTATTTTAGGGATTACACGGTAAAATAAAGATGCATAAGAATAAACTAACATGCTCGAGCGTAATATAAGGTGATGTTATAATGTTTTGAAAAGGTTTAGCCATCGGACCCCAAAACTGGCCCGATCCGATGGACCTCGATAGTTTGTAACATAAAGCATAAATAAAGGAGTTCGAGTATAGCAATGAAAGTGTGTGAATACATATACGACGATATGTATTCAAGGTATAACCCAAAAATTTAAGTAAATCGGTCAAGGACACTAGACTCCTCAACACATCCCCATCATCACCATCGAGCTCAACCTGCACATTTAAAAACAAACATGCAGGCTAAGTACAAGAAATTGCACTCAGTGGACTTATGCCGAAAATATTTTGATAGTATTTGGATTACGCTGCCAATATCGAGTAAGTCACAAGGGTTTTAGTTAAAATGCCTTGGCTTACCAAATCATTTTCGTCAGAACATAGCCCGCCGTGCATTTTTTCGTGTGTATGGTCCGTATCTCATAGTCGCAATACATAATAATAATAAAATAAACGCCGAGAGTGAGGCCTCCCATCTACGACGCCGTGACCGCCGTAATCCCGCATACAAGACACAATACCACTGCAAGCATATGTTAACACAACAGATAGTTCCAACCTTCACGCCAATCCTAGCTGTGCATTTATCATCCCAAGACAGACCCGACATTAAAAAGGTGGGTGCTACCACAACAATTGATATAATAGTTCCAACTATCTCCACATTTCTACCCGGCATAACAGATAGATCCATACACAAAACGAAATATTTTCGGTGTAATGCAAGAAACATTTGATAACAGCTTGTAAAATAAGTACGGTAAATAAACTCATTTGATATAACAAGAAAGTCACGCTTTAGTGGGGTAAGAAAAGGCCCACATTTTGAAGATAAGAAGCCCACCGACTACGGTTCGTTGTAAAGTCCTAGTTCGATCGTCATTCAAAATCCCGTCACGCTTCAAGGCCCACACCTTTACGAAAGAGCGAGGCTTTAGTACGCCGCTCAAGTCTATCGAGACTTTCAAAACTTAAGATAACTTTGATATTTCATATCGATGTGAGATCAATTCCTTAGTGAATTCAATACGCCTCTAATACGCATAACATCAATTGTTCTCGCTCGAGATACGCTCAACGATTGCACGCTTTCGATATATGGGTTTTATTTGTGAAGTCTTTTCTTACTAATGAGGTATCATACTCAATTAGTATATCTTACGCGCATCGACGATTTATAAACGATAATCGCACGCTTGACTCAAAAGTCAACGAAGTCAACATCGGTCTACAAAGTCAATGATTTTGACTTTTAAATAGTAATTTCACTATTTTGCTTTATAAATCGAATTTGATCGATTTGAAAACGAAAGTCCTATTTCTCGATTTATCTTGTAAATCAAGGACTTATAAATATTTTCGATTTTTAATAACTCTTTTATAATTAAAAGCAGATTTTGTTTTTAAAACGTTACAAAATGAACGTTCGTCTCAAACATAGCAATCTATGTTTATAAAATTTTGTAACATTTGAAAACTGTCCAGAATATTATTTTACCAAAAATTTATAATTAAACAGCTTTAAAAGGATTTAAAATCCTTATTAATTATCGAAATTTTCGATAATTGTCCTAAAAATAGCAAACGACCCTTGAAAAATTTTCTAAATTAATATAGTGTATTATTATACACTATGGTCCAGAATATGAATTTATTAAATTCATATAGTACTGTTTGCCATTTATTTATATATATATATATATATATTCACTAGTAATTCCAATAAATAGGAATAATCATCCAAAATTCCCAAAATTGATATATACCTATTATAATATCCCAACATCAGTATATATTATTTACATAACCCATAGTTCATCATAACTATTTATTTCAATATATAATAATATTTCACAGTAATTATAAGATAATTACCAAATAAATAGCAAACAATTTCCAAAAATTCTAAATAAATTCCAACATCAATAAACATTGTATTATAACATTGTAACATCATAACATCAACCAAACTAATTTAAATCGTCACCATATGAGCTTGTGATGCTCTCGGCTTTTTCGATTTATTTAGTATATGGTTTTCAAAAATTCCAACAATTATATACTATGTTTATACACTATAGTATAGTAATATAACATCATAATATTTATCAAACTAATTAAATCATCACCTTCAAGAGCAATAAGCTCACGGCTTATTTGATTTAAAATAGCATTTGATTTCTAAAAATTCTAATTAATTCACACAATGTATAAACAATATACTAAAGCATTAATACACCATTGCATGTTCAAAAATAAAATCATACACCAACCTATATATTTATAAAGCTCACGGTATTTTTGTAAAATCAAGTATATGGTTTTCAAAAATTCTAATTAAATCATAGAACATATAATCAAGGTTCTAAAGCACTAATATGTCATTACATGCTTGAAATAAAAATTATACACCAAGGTACATGTTTTTAAAACTCACGGTATTTATAAAAAATACCTGTGGTTTTCTAAAATTTCTAAATAATATCCTATGTGTTCTAAACCATATTATACATCAATAATCCATGCTTAAAACACCTTGAATATATTCGGTCATCATCCAACATTTTGTATCATTTTCAAAATTATTTCTAATGCCACTTATGGTTCGAAAATTATGAATATCCAAGCTAAATCCTTACAACATCAGATATATAACATCTCATGTTCATGCTTATATTTTGTAAATAAAATCATCAAGAACCTAATCATAACCAAAGCTCATGCTCAAGAACAATTAGACACACATATATAAACATACATGAAACTTTCGAACCTATACATATATACTAAACAGCTTTCGATTTTCTTGCATATAGGAGGATAAAATCAAGCTAAAGACCATGTATTACCTTGAGAATGTCTAGATGACAAGAACAAAGTATGTTTCAAGGTTGTGAAGTGGAGAAGAGAAGGAATGAAGGAGAGAAAATCTGAAAATTGGGAGAGGGTTGCTCGGTTCTTGGGCAGATTTTGGGAGAGAAATTGTGTTTTGAGTGTTCAAGTGTGTCGAGTGTGTATAGTAGGAGTGAGGTGAACGAGAAGAGTCTCCCCATACCTCTCCCTCTCACCCCGGCGCACCCCCTCTCTCTCACAATAATGCAGCCCTTGGGAAGGAGAAATGATGATTAAGGAGTGTTAAAGATGCTCCATGCATCGGGCAATTTAGAAAATGAAATCATTGTGTAATGGGAAGGGTAAGTCACGTCATGCACGGGTAGGGGTTTTAGGCTGATTTTATTTTTAAAATACTCTTAATACATGTATTAATCATAGTATAGTTCATAGATATATAATACATGCCATAAAAATAATTAAAACATAATATGTGCACAAATTGATATTACCGATCGAAAATTAGGAAAAATAGGATAAAATTTATAAATCACACCTATTATTGATACTCATGTAATTTTCGTCCCAAATATACACATATATATCATAATATATGATTTAGATATTAAATAATAGCATAGGATAAAATTATTACACATTTCATGAATTAAAAACCCTAATTTCGAAAGTTTGGGTTTCAATTTTATAAAAACTGAATCCTTCGATTTTTATGGCTGAAAATCTGATTTAATGCTTAATATTATTCATATATATCATATTATAAAGTTTAGATACCATGGGATAATTTAATGGTATCATTTCATGTGATAAAACCCTTATTTATAAGATTAGGTTTTCAAATTACAATTTGAAATTATCGAGTTTAATAACTCAAATATCGATTTTAATAATCATTAATACTGTAATTATATAAAATAATAATAGGAAATTAATTATTATAATTTCCGAGCATTAAACTCATTTTTCAAAACGCCTCAGACGTTAACGCTCAAAACGCCTCAAACGCTCAAATCGACTCATCTCAAAATGGTCGCAGAAGTTCATACTTACTAAATAAATATATTCCATTTAATAAAGGAATTAAGATGGAAATTAATTCCAAGTCGCACCGCCGTAAAATTTCATGAAAAGTCGACGCTCGACACGCTGTTGACGCTTAAAAATATCGATTTAATCATTTCGTAATATTTCAATCCTTTAATTCACAATCCTTAGTGAATTATGAAAAGGAATTCGTTATAACGATATCGTATCGAAAACACAAGGTTCGATGTCGAAAACATAATATACGGCAAAACCCTAATTACGGGTTCGTAATACCGTAATCGATATTCGCTTTTCGAATATTACATTCCACCCCTCACGAAAAATTTCGTCCCAAATTTGTATACCTTTAGAAAAATAAGTCGGGTATTTTTCCTCATTGCTTCTTCAAGCTCCCACGTGGCTTCTTCGTCCGTGGTGTCTCCACAAGACTTTAACTAACGGAATCGACTTGTCCGTAGTTGCCGAACCTTGTGGTCAAGTATGGCTGCGGGTTCTTCCTTATAGCTCATGTCCGCTCGAGGATCACGCCGCCTTGGTGAATCACGTGCTTTGGGTCGTGAACGATTTTCGAATTGTGAGACGTGAAAACATTATGGACATTTCCAGGTTTGGCATGGAAGAGCCAACCTATAAGCCATCGGACCTATCCTTTCTAGATCTCATAAGGTCCTATGAAACGGGTCTAAGCTTTCCTTTCGTGCCAAACCCGACAATCCCTTTCATGGAGAGACCTTAAGAAATACTTTGTCTCCATCCTCAAATCAGTAGTTCTGATCTCACGCCAGACGTCAGAAGATTTCGTCTCGTCCCGAGCCTCTTTATCCTCATCCTAATTTGTCGAACGATTTCGATCATTTCACTCACCGCATCGTGCCCTATAACTTTTCTCTCACCAACTTCATCCCAATAAAGTGGTGATCTACACTTTTGCCATACAAGGCTTCAGATGGGGCCATGCCGATCGTCGCTGATAATCGTTGTTGTAAGCAAATTCAATCGAGGTAAAATATCTTCCCATTTTGTACCGCTATCCAAAATTACGCTCTAAGCATATCTTCTAGCTGCTTGATCGCTCTCTCCGATTGTCCATCGGTTTGTGGGTGGAATGTCAGATCAAGTTTAATCTTGCACCCAGCCTTCTCGCAAGCTAATCCAAAACTGGATGTGAACTCGAGTCTCGATCGAGGTAATAGACTTCGCACCCATGTAGTCGCATAATTTCCTTAACATACACCGGGCCAACTTATCGGATCCATAAGTGCTTTGAATAGGTAAAAGTGAGCACTTTGGTAAGTTCTATCCACAATTACCCATACGGCTGTGTTTCTCTTCTCGATTTGGGTAAGCTTGTAACGAAATCCATGTTATATCGTCCCACTTCCACTCTGGGATTTCCAACGGTTGTAACTTCCCATAGGGTCGCTGGTGTAGTGCTTTCACTTGTCGACAAACAAGACAACGTTTCTACTAAGGAAGCTATGTCTCGCTTCACGCCTTCCCACCAAAATTTTTCCTTCGTGTCCCGGTACATCTTAGTACTACCGGCGGGCGTGTGTAGGCGACGTGAGCCTCACTCATGATTTCGCTCAAGCTCGCCGTCAGAACGCATATCCTACCTTCAAACAATAAGGCGTTATCCGTGCCTCTTGAAAACTCTCAATCCTTCGCACCTTAGTCTTTCTGATCTTTTCCAACTTTTCTCAATCCTTCGTCTCTCGACAATTCTTTTCTTAGATCGATGTCGCGCGAGTGTAGCGATACAACTCACGATTGTCCCGGTGGTTCAACTAGTTCAATCTTCATCCCGCCAAACTCTTCAACGAAGTTTTTCCTCTTGTACAAAGAGACATCCTAACTGGTACGGCTCTTACGACTCAAGGCGCCACTACTACATTCGCCTCGCCCGGTGATAGTTAATACCACAACCGTAATCTTTACCGCCAAGCCATCTTCTTTGTCTCATATTCAGATCTCTTTGTTCAAGAAATACTTCAAACTTTTATGATCCGTGAAGATCTCACATCTCACACCATAGAGATGGTGTTCCAAATTTTAGGCATGAACTACTACCGCTAATTCCAAATCGTGGGTCAGTAGTTCACCTGGGTCCGAGTTGTCGAGACGCGAAGCTATCACTTTTCCTTCTTGCATCAAAACACAACCCACCCAGCCTTAGATGCGCCGGATAGACCACATACCCTTGTCCGCTCGACCGCTAGAACGTGCACCGTCAATTTTCGAGTATTTGGAAACTCGCCGCACTCATCATCCAATTGAACTTGATCCTTCCCGAGTAGTCGGGTTATGGCCTTGCAATCTTGGAGAATCCTTCATGAATCTCCTATAGTAGCCGCCTAATCCTAGGAAACTTCTAATTTCGCGGTCAGGTTCTAGGTGATTTCCATTCCCGCACGGCCTCTACTTTGGTCGGATCTACTTTTATACCTTCAGCAGACACAATGTGTCCAAGGAACATAACTTCCTTCACCAAAACTCGATTTGCTAAACTTAGCAAAGAGTCTTTCATTTCTCAAGGTTTGCAAAACCGTCAGATGTTCCTTATGATCCTCTTCATTCTTTGAATAAATAAGGATGTCATCTATGAAGACCAAAACAAACCTATCCAAAATGGATGAAATACTGCTCATGAGGTCCATGAACACGGCTGGTGTATTGTTAACCCGAATGGCATAACTATGAATTCATAGTGGCCATATCTCGTTCGGAATGCGCCTTCGTACATCTTCAGCCGTATTTTTAGCTGGTGGTATCTCGACTTAAGATCAATTTTCGAGAATACACCCGCCTCGCAATTGATCAAACAGTCATCTATTCGGTAAAGGGTATTTGTTCTTTAGTGTCATCTTATTTAGTTCTCTATAATCGATGCACATCCTCAAAGAACCATCCTTTTCTTAACAAACAAAACAAAGCGCCCCAAGGCGAAACACTGCCTAATGAATCCTGCATCCAAAAGCTCTCGATTGGATCTTCACTCTTCTAGCTCCTTTGGGGCCATCCTATAGGCGCTTCGACACCGGGCTGATCCCGGCCCAAGTCGATGGTAAACCCAGCTTGTCTCGTTAGGGGTAGTCCCGGCAGATTGAAATACGTCCGAAATTCCTGACAACTTCAATGTCTTCACCCGCTCGGTTTATCCTCATCATTTAAATAAACAAGGAATGCATGGCATCCCTTCTGGTTCATCATCCTCCTAGCTTGTAGTGCGGATACTATCGGAATCCTCCTTCCCATGCTGATCCCGTGAAAATGCGTAGCTTCTTGTCCAGGAAAGTGAAACGAAATTTTCCTTTCCTTACAGAGGATTGTAGAATGATTCTTAGCTAACCAGCCCATTCCGAGGATTATGTCTACATCATCCATGGGTATTATGTTTAGATTGTTAGCCAGAACCTTAAGTGATCCTAATGTCAACTCTAGGTTCGAGCAAAAGTGGGTAACGGCCATAATCCCTCCTATAGGCGGCGAGATTCTCATATCCCGCTTGATTTTTCGACCTAAGGCTCAAGATTTCACGCATGATTTTGCAATAAAAGAATGCAAGCACCAGATCGAACAATACTATAATGTAGGTTGAGGAGAACTCCCATACCGCCAAGTTTCTTGGTTTTGTTCGCTCGCCCCCTATGCGCAGCGTAGGCTCGCCCGAGCCGGCCGAGGCCGACGGGCGCCGGTCCTGTTGATTTGGCGGCCGCCGCCGCCTGTCGCCGCCGCCGCCGGCGCTGGCGCGGTGGTTGCCGCCGTTGTTGGGCGGTGTACGCCATCGCGTTGCGAATTTGTTGTTGCGCGCCGCCGCCATTGTGGCGGCCGTTGGAGTTGTTGTTGATGCCGGGTTGTTGCCATTGGAGTTGCGGGGTTGGGGTTGGAATTGTCGCGCGGCCGGGTTGGAGTCAGATAGCCCTTAGTGGTCGAGCATCGCCCGCTGGTTCGCCTAATATCCGAACGTGACGCTGGGCAATTGTGGCGAATGCCCGCTTGCCCCGCACTTGTAGCAGCCTACCACGCTTGCCGCACACACCCTTGTGTGCTCTATGGCATCTAGGCATTGAGGTGCCTCGATTGTTCCCCGTGGTCCCTGCCGGTGGAGCATAAGTCGCTTCTTCCGCTCTCGCCTCTTGTTGCTGCAGGTTTTCGCCACGCGCCAGGACTTGCTTCTCCATAGTTTCCGCGGTTGTTATTCCCGCGGTTGGGGTCCCGCCCTTTTCCTTGTCCAAATTACCGTGTGTCCGTGACGACACCATCTTATTCTCATCATGGTCACTCAATATCCAAAGCTCGTGCGAGAGCTTTTGTAAGATAGGTCTCCGTGGTCGGCAAGAGACATGCGATCTCCATTCTCACCGACCGAACTTTTCCGACATTTTCAAGTCGGTGTCCACCAGATCGGGCGATATCTCGACATCTCGCAGAAAGTGCGATCATAGTCGGTCACGGATAATTTTTCTTGTTTTAGCAGAAAACTCCCGCCTCTTTTTCCCTATAGCTTTTGGGATATACTTTTCAGACAACTCTCTCGAAATCCTCCCACGAGAATTCTTCTAGCTGCTCTCACCAGAAAGTCTTCTTCCGGCCTCCCACCGTAAGTCACCGGTCCGATAAGTCGGAAGGTAACACACGACATCCTTTCCCGTGCTGCACCTTAAGAAAGTGAAAACTGCTCAATGGCCCTAACCCATTGTTCGGCTTCTTCCGGCCCCTTCCGTTAAAAACAGGAGGGTTTTGCCTCAAGAATAGTTCTTCGATCCCGCGATCGGGCCGAGGTGGAGGCGGTGGTGGGGATTATCTTCGTTCTTGTTCGGGATTCTACCCTTCCTCAGTCTTCCTCGACCTCCGGGTTCTCTTTCTCGGTTTCTTCTGAGGCATTCTCGCTATATAAAACATACCATCGTTAATTATTAAACGCTACAACTTAACAAAATAAGGTTTTCATAGCTTCTTCTTAAAGCGATATAAAAGTAAAACAATTCATCCATAGATAGACAATCACACCAAAAAGGCCCCACTGGGTCAAAAATATATGTGGATAGATAACCAAGGTTTGTCAAAACAAGATGTCTAACATCGAGAATCATAGAAAATAGAAATAATAAGGTTTCGCCCACACGGCCAAAAGAAAATCCAAGTCCTAGAACCATGGTATTGAAATAAAGGAAAAGCTAGCACACATGCTAGTCATAACGAAATGATTCTAATTAAAACATCGCCAAGGTCTTCACGAGTTTCCTTCCTACTCCCTGCCTTCCTCGTGGTCTTCCTCCTCTTCGAGTCGCCTTCCTCATCCGAATCGCCCTCACGAGGTCGCACTGATGGTCCCGCACCGGCTTCCATCATCGGTATGTCGCGCAGGGTCCAAAGTTATCCGCTACCGATAAGTCGAAGTTGTGGCGGATCGGACCGTAGCATACCGGTCGGGTCATATCCGTGGAAGGTATCTAATACCTCATCCGCGCCGTCCGCGGAAGGGCTCTTCGCCTTCGGGTGGTGGTGGATCGGATGCAGTGGTAGGGGGTAGTGGCGGACGATCGGTGTCCAAAACCGCCGGTGGCAACACGGGCTCTCCCAGTGCTCTGGGCGGCCGCCTATCCACTCAGACATCCTACCTCGCCCACTCTGCATGTGGTATCACCGATCAACCTGCCTCGAACCTCAAGGTACAGCCACTCGCGACTGTCACGCCAAGTGTACTCCCGTGAGGAGATAGGTCCCATCGCGGCTCCATAGATATCGACACGTAAGTCGTGACTCACGAACCTAGGCGATCCCCAATCAAATCATAACCCGGGAATGCGATAGATGTAGTCTCCCGATACCTCTCTGCATAACCATCCTGTACAAGGGAGTATAGCTAGGAGTCTCTTGATGCCATCGTAGTCGGTTGCGCCACAGCTCCTGCTGCCTCCACAACCAAGGTAGTACGCCGTAAACTCACCTAGGTCTTCCCCAAGACATCCAACATTCCCTATAGGGCGCGATCAGCTCCTCGGTGGGGCATGAGGTCCTACCTCCTCCTAGCGATATAGCGATCTCCTCCATCCGCCACGGTAAAAGGAAAGAAAACTAACGAAGCCAACTATCGTTATCTCAAAACAAAGCAAGGATAGCATAACGAGAAGCAACTAGGCTAGAACTAACAATTCTATAAGGTAGGCTACATCATAATGTACAGTAAATACCACAACTTACCTTCTTAGTCTTACCCAAACATATACATATAGCTAATGATATCTCAATATACGCCACGAGACCCTTGTCTTATATCAAACACTTAAGCCTAGAGTTCAACAGACTCTATCGTATTCTGGGGACAGAATTAGGATTCTGTTCTTCATAACAAATGAAGATCAGTGCGTTAGAGTACGTAGGTGAAAACCATGCGTAAATCGGAGTCCCAACGAGGGAGATCTAGCTAAAACAAATCTACTGCGCAGTGCAGGAAATTTGCGCGATCGTGCAAAATGTCAATCGAGGCGTATGTCCACGTAATACGCCTATCATCTTCGGTTCTTAAGTCGAGGCTGAACATCCTGAAGCCGTAGTGATGTCCATGTCGTGATTCGTGTTGCTGGTCACCGTGTCGGTGATGATGGAGTGCCGACGCCATTCACCTTAAAGGTTGGGGTCGCCCTCGTCGTCCTTCTCGCCGCCTTCGTCAGTCCGTGCTCAAGCGGTATCATCACTTTCATTCTTCCTATCGCTCTTTTGTTCGCATAAGGAAAAGAAGTTCGATTTCACGCTCTTTCACGATACGTGAGCATGCTCCTTAGAGTCTAAGTTCGCCTCATGATAACACATCATTCATCATAAATAAAAATTTTGAAAGTCGGAAAGTAAGGTTTTATTTGCAAATTTGAAGTATGATTTCAAAAGACACCATGATCAACTCATATACATATTAAAATGAATTGCTCGTTTCATGTTGATCATTCAACTCGATACTACCATACACTTTCATCTCAATACTTGAGCAATTGTATTGGCTCAATTCAAAAAAATTTTGGAAAATTTTCTTTCTCAACTTCAAAAATTTTCATAATAATAATATTTCAAAAGTTCCTCTAACTTGCTCATCATGCGTAAGTTTTCCATTTCATGAGTTTGAGAAAGAAATGCGCTACCTTTTTCCGGTTGAGCTCGATGTGATGGAGTGTTGAGAGGAGTCAAGAGGTTTCTAGAAGTCCAATGACTCGATCTAGACTTAGAATAAAAGGTCTGGTTTTCAAAGAGCAAAAGCGCCTCGATACCACTGTCACACGACCCCATTCCGACCAACCCGGACCTGAGGGCTACTAATACTAGGAGTAGTATTTTAGGGATTACACGGTAAAATAAAGATGCATAAGAATAAACTAACATGCTCGAGCGTAATATAAGGTGATGTTATAATGTTTTGAAAGGTTTAGCCATCGGACCCCAAAACTCGCCCCGATCCGATGGACCTCGATAGTTTGTAACATAAAGCATAAATAAAGGAGTTCGTAGTATAGCAATGAAAGTGTGTGAATACATATACGACGATATGTATTCAAGGTATAACCCAAAATTTAAGTAAATCGGTCAAGGACACTAGACTCCTCAACACATCCCCATCATCACCATCGAGCTCAACCCGCACATTTAAAACAAACATGTGGCTAAGTACAAGAAATTGCACTCATGGACTTATGCCGAAAATATTTTGATAGTATTTCGATTACGCCGCCAATATCGAGTAAGTCACAGTGGTTTTAGTTAAAATGCCTCAGGCTTACCAAATCATTTTCGTCAGAACATAGCCCGCCAGCATTTTCGTGTGTATGGTCCGTATCTCATAGTCGCAATACATAATAATAATAATAAATAAACGCCGAGAGTGAGGCCTCCCATCTACGACGCCGTGACCCGCCGTAATCCCGCATAAAGACACAAATACCTGCAAGCATATGTTAACACAACAGATAGTTCCAACCTTCACGCCAATCCTAGCTGTGCATTTATCATCCAAGCACAGACCCGACATTAAAAAGGTTGGGTGCTACCACAACAATTGATATAATAGTTCCAACTATCTCCACATTTCTACCCGGCATAACAGATAGATCCACACAAAACGAAATATTTTCGGTGTAATGCAAGAAACATTTGATAACAGCTTGTAAAATAAGTACGGTAAATAAACTCATTTGATATAACAAGAAGTCACGCTTTAGTGGGTAAGAAAAGGCCCACATTTTGAAGATAAGAAGCCCACCGACTACGGTTCGTTGTGTAAAAGTCCTAGTTCGATCGTCGTCCAAAATCCCGTCACGCGCTTCAAGGCCCACACCTTTACGAAAGAGCGAGGCTTTAGTACGCCGCTCAAGTCTATCGAGACTTTCAAAACTTAAGATAACTTTGATATTTCATATCGATGTGAGATCAATTCCTTAGTGAATTCAATACGCCTCTAATACGCATAACATCAATTGTTCTCGCTCGAGATACGCTCAACGATTGCACGCTTCGATATATGGGTTTTATTTGTGAAGTCTTTTCTTACTAATGAGGTATCATACCAATTAGTATATCTTACGCCGCATCGACGATTTATAAACGATAATCGCACGCTTGACTCGAAAAGTCAACGAAGTCAACATCGGTCAACAAAGTCAATGATTTTGACTTTTAAATAGTAATTTCACTATTTTGCTTTATAAATCGAATTTGATCGATTTGAAAACGAAAGTCCTATTTCTCGATTTATCTTGTAAATCAAGGACTTATAAATATTTTCAGATTTTTAATAACTCTTTTATAATTAAAAGCAGATTTTGGTTTTAAAACGCTTACAAAATGAACGCTTGTCTCAAACATAGCAATCTATGTTTATAAAATTTTGTAACATTTGAAAACTGTCCAGAATATTATTTTACCAAAATTTATAATTAAACAGCTTTTAAAAGGATTTAAAATCCTTATTAATTATCGAAATTTTCGATAATTGTCCTAAAAATAGCAAACGACCCTTGAAAAATTTTCTAAATTAATATAGTGTATTATTATACACTATGGTCCAGAATATGAATTTATTAAATTCATATAGTACTGTTTGCCATTTATTTATATATATACATATATATATATTCACTAGAATTCCAATAAATAGGAATAATCATCCAAAATTCCCAAAATTGATATATACCTATTATAATATCCCAACATCAGTATATATTATTTACATAACCCATAGTTCATCATAACTATTTATTTCAATATATAATAATATTTCACAGAATTATAAGATAATTACCAAATAAATAGCAAACAATTTCCAAAAATTCTAAATAAATTCCAACATCAATAAACATTGTATTATAACATTGTAACATCATAACATCAACCAAACTAATTTAAATCGTCACCATATGAGCTTGTGATGCTCGCTTTTTCGATTTATTTAGTATATGGTTTTCAAAAATTCCAACAATTATATACTATGTTTATACACTATAGTATAGTAATATAACATCATAATATTTATCAAACTAATTAAATCATCACCTTCAAGAGCAATAAGCTCACGGCTTATTTGATTTAAAATAGCATTTGATTTCTAAAAATTCTAATTAATTCACACAATGTATAAACAATATACTAAAGCATTAATACACCATTGCATGTTCAAAAATAAAATCATACACCAACCTATATATTTATAAAGCTCACGGTATTTTTGTAAAATCAAGTATATGGTTTTCAAAAATTCTAATTAAATCATAGAACATATAATCAAGGTTCTAAAGCACTAATATGTCATTACATGCTTGAAATAAAATTATACACCAAGGTACATGTTTTAAAACTCACGGTATTTATAAAAAATACCTGTGGTTTTCTAAAATTTCTAAATAATATCCTATGTGTTCTAACCATATTATACATCAATAATCCATGCTTAAAACACCTTGAATATATTCGTCATCATCCAACATTTTGTATCATTTTCAAAATTATTTCTAATGCCACTTATGGTTCAAAATTATGAATATCCAAGCTAAATCCTTACAACATCAGATATATAACATCTCATGTTCATGCTTATATTTTTGTAAATAAAATCATCAAGAACCTAATCATAACCAAAGCTCATGCTCAAGAACAATTAGACACACATATATAAACATACATGAAACTTTCGAACCTATACATATATACTAAACAGCTTTTCGATTTTCTTGCATATATAGAGGATAAAATCAAGCTAAAGACCATGTATTACCTTGAGAATGTCTAGATGACAAGAACAAAGTATGTTTCAAGGTTGTGAAGGAGAAGAGAAGGAATGAAGGAGAGAAAATCTGAAAATTGGGAGAGGGTTGCTCTCTGTTCTTGGGCAGATTTTGGGAGAGAAATTGTGTTTTGAGTGTTCAAGTGTGTCGAGTGTGTAGTAGGAGTGAGGTGAATGAGAAGAGAAGAGTCTCCCCATACCTCTCCCTCTCACCCTCGCGCACCCCTCTCTCTCTCACAATAATGCAGCCCTTGGGAAGGAGAAATGATGATTAAGGAGTGTTAAAGATGCTCCATGCATTGGGCAATTTAGAAAATGAAATCATTGTGTAATGGGAAGGGGTAAGCTAAGTTGGCGTCATGCACGGGTAGGGGTTTTAGGCTGATTTTATTTTAAAATACTCTTAATACATGTATTAATCATAGTATAGTTCATAGATATATAATACATGCCATAAAAATAATTAAAACATAATATATGCACAAATTGATATTACCGATCGAAAATTAGAAAAAAATAGGATAAAAATTATAAATCACACCTATTATTGTTACTCATGTAATTTTCGTCCCAAATATACACATATATATCATAATATATGATTTAGATATTAAATAATAGCATAGGATAAAATTATTACACATTTCATGAATTAAAAACCCTAATTTCGAAAGTTTGGGTTTCAATTTTATAAAAACTGAATCCTTCGATTTTTATGGCTGAAAATCTGATTTAATGCTTAATATTATTCATATATATCATATTATAAAGTTTAGATACCATGGGATAATTTAATGGTATCATTTCATGTGATAAAACCCTTATTTATAAGATTAGGTTTTCAAATTACAATTTGAAATTATCGAGTTTAATAACTCAAATATCGATTTTAATAATCATTAATACTGTAATTATATAAAATAATAATAGGAAATTAATTATTATAATTTCCCGAGCATTAAACTCATTTTTCAAAACGTCTCTAGACGTTAACGTTCAAAACGTCTCAAAACGTTCGAAATCGACTCATCTCAAAATGGTCGCAGAAGTTCATACTTACTAAATAAATATATTCCATTTAATAAAGGAATTAAGATGGAAATTAATTCCAAGTCGCACCGCCGTAAAATTTCATGAAAAGTCGACGCTCGACACGCTGTTGACGCTTAAAAATATCGATTTAATCATTTCGTAATATTTCAATCCTTTAATTCACAATCCTTAGTGAATTATGAAAAGGAATTCGATGTATAACGATATCGTATCGAAAACACAAGGTTCGATGTCGAAAATATAATATACGGAAAAACCCTAATTACGGGTTCGTAATACCGTAATCGATATTCGCTTCTTTTCGAATATTACACGGTCACTCACCGCATCGTGCCCTATGACTTTTCTCTCACCAACTTCATCCCAATAAAGTGGTGATCTACACTTTTGCCATACAAGGCTTCAGATGGGGCCATGCCGATCGTCGCTGATAACCGTTGTTGTAAGCAAATTCAATCGAGGTAAAATATCTTCCCATTTTGTACCGCTATCCAAAATTACGTTCTAAGCATATCTTCTAATGCTTGATCGCTCTCTCCGATTGTCCATCGGTTTGTGGGTGGAATGTCAGATCAAGTTTAATCTGCACCCGCCTTCTCGCAAGCTAATCCAAAACTGGATGTGAACTGGAGTCTCGATCGAGGTAATAGACTTTCGCACTCCATGTAGTCGCACAATTTCCTTAACATACACCGGGCCAACTTATCGGATCCATGTTGCTTTGAATAGGTAAAAGTGAGCACTTTTGGTAAGTTCTATCCACAATTACCCATACGGCTGTGTTTCCTCTTCTCGATTTGGGTAAGCTTGTAACGAAATCCATCGTTATATCGTCCCACTCCACTCGGGATTTAACGGTTGTAACTTCCCATAGGGTCGCTGGTGTAGTGCTTTCACTTGTCGACAAACAAGACAACGTTTCACGAAAGAAGCTATGTCTCGCTTCACGCCTTCCCACCAAAATTTTTCCTTCGTGTCCCGGTACATCTTAGTACCACCGGCGGGGTGTAGGGCGACGTGAGCCTCACTCATGATTTCGCTCAAGCTCGCGCCGTCAGAACGCATATCCTACCTTCAAACAATAAGCGCTATCCGTGCCTCTTGAAACTCTCAATCCTTCGCACCTTAGTCTTTCTGATCTTTCCAACTTTTCTCAATCCTTCGTCTCTCGACAATTCTTTTCTTAGATCGATGTCGCGCGAGTGTAGCGATACAACTCACGATTGTCCCGGTGGTTCAACTAGTTCAATCTTCATCCCGCCAAACTCTTCAACGAGTTTTTCCTCTTGACAAAGAGACATCCTAACTGGTACGGCTCTTACGACTCAAGGCGCCACCACTACATTCGCCTCGCCCGGTGATAGTTAATACCACAACCGTAATCTTTACTAATTCAAGCCATCTTCTTTGTCTCATATTCAGATCTCTTTGTTCAAGAAATACTTCAAACTTTTATGATCCGTGAAGATCTCACATCTCACACCATGTAGATGGTGTTCCAAATTTTAGGGCATGAACTACTACCGCTAATTCCAAATCGCTGGGTCAGTAGTTCACTCGTGGGTCCGAGTTGTCGAGATGCGTAAGCTATCACTTTTCCTTCTTGCATCAAAACACAACCCGCCCAGCCTTAGATGCGCCAGATAGACCACATACCCTTGTCTCGCTCGGGACCGCTAGAACCGTGCATCGGTCAATTTCTTCGAGTATTTGAAACTCGCCGCACTCATCGTCCAATGAACTTGATCCCTTCCGAGTAGTCGGGTTATGGCCTTGCAATCTTGGAGAATCCTTCGATGAATCTCCTATAGTAGCCAGCTAATCCTAGGAAACTTCTAATTTCGCGGTCAGGTTCTAGGTGATTTCCATTCTCGCACGGCCTCTACTTGGTCGGATCTACTTTATACCTTCAACAGACACAATGTGTCCAAGGAACATAACTTCCTTCACCAAAACTCACATTTGCTAAACTTAGCAAAGAGTCTTTCATTTCTCAAGGTTTGCAAAACCGTCAGATGTTCCTTATGATCCTCTTCATTCTTTGAATAAATAAGGATGTCATCTATGAAGACCAAAACAAACCTATCCAAAATGGATGAAATACTGCTCATGAGGTCCATGAACACGGCTGGTGCATTGTTAACCCGAATGGCATAACTATGAATTCATAGTGGCCATATCTCGTTCGAATGCGCCTTCGTACATCTTCAGCCGATTTTTAGCTGGTGGTATCTCGACTTAAGATCAATTTTCGAGAATACACCCGCCTCGCAATTGATCAAACAGTCATCTATTCGGTAAAGGGTATTTGTTCTTTAGTGTCATCTTATTTAGTTCTCTATAATCGATGCACATCCTCAAAGAACCATCCTTCTTCTTAACAAACAAAACAAAGCGCCCCAAGGTGAAACACTGCCTAATGAATCCTGCATCCAAAAGCTCTCGATTTGGATCTTCAGCTCTTCTAGCTCCTTTGGGGCCATCCTATAGGCGCCTTCGACACCGGGCTGATCCCTGCCCAAGTCGATGGTAAACCCAGCTTGTCTCGTTAGAGGTAGTCCCGCAGATTGGAAATACGTCCGAAATTCCTGACAACTTCAATGTCTTCACCCGCTCGGTTTATCCTCATCATTTAAATAAACAAGGAATGCATGGCATCCCTTCTCGGTTCATCATCCTCCTAGCTTGTAGTGCGGATACTATCGAATCCTCCTTCCCATGCCGATCCCGTGAAAATGCGTAGCTTTGTCTGTGAAAGTGAAACGAAATTTTCCTTTCCTTACAGAGAATCGTAGAATGATTCTTAGCTAACCAACCATTCCGAGGATTATGTCTACATCATCCATGGGTATTATGTTTAGATTGTTAGCCGTAACCTTAAGTGATCCTAATGTCAACTCTAGGTTCGAGCAAAAGTGGGTAACGGCCATAATCCCTCCTATAGGCGATGAGATTCTCATATCCCGCTTGATTTTTCGCACCTAAGGCTCAAGATTTCACGCATGATTTTGCAATAAAAGAATGCGAAGCACCAGATCGAACAATACTATAATGTAGGTTGAGGAGAACTCCCATACCGCCAAGTTTCCTGGTTTTGTTCGCTCGCCTCCTATGCAGCAGCGTAGCTCGCCCGAGCCGGCCGAGGCCGACGGGCGCCGGTCCTTGTTGATTTGGCGGCCGCCGCTCGCCTGTCGCCGCCGCCGGCGCTGGCGTGGTGGCCGCCGCCCGTTGTTGTTGGGCGGTACGCCATCGCGTTCATGAATTTGTTGTCGCGGCCGCCGCCATTGTGGCGGCCGTTGGAGTTGTTGTTGATGCCGGGTTGTTGCCATTGGAGTTGCGGGGTTGGGTTGGAATTGTCGGCGGCCGGGTTGAAGTCAGATAGCCTTTAGTGGTCGAGCATCGCCCCGCTGGTTCGCCTAATATCCGAACGTGACGCTGGGCAATTGTGGCGTAATGCCCGCTTGCCCCGCACTTGTAACAGCCTACCACGCTTGCCGCACACACCTTGTGTGCTCTATGGCATCTAGGCATTGAGGTGCCTCGACTGCTCCCCGTGGTCCCTGCCGTGGAGCATAAGTCGCTTCTTCCGCCTCGCCCTTGTTGCGCAGGGTTTCGCCACGGGCGCCAGGACTTGCTTCTCCATAGTTTCCGCGGTTGTTATTCCCTGTTGGGGTCCCGCCCTTTTCCTTGTCCAAATTACCGTGTGTCCGTGATTTACACCATCTTATTCTCATCATGGTCACTCAATATCCAAAGCTCGCATGTAGAGCTTTGTAAGATAGGTCTCCTGGTCGGCAAGAGACATGATCTCCATTCTCACCGACCGAACTTTTCCGACATTTTCAAGTCGGTGTCCACCAGATCTGGCGATATCTCGACATCTCGCAGAAAGTGCGATCATAGTCGGTCACGGATAATTTTTCTTGTTTTAGCAGAAAACTCCCGCCTCTTTTTCCCTATAGCTTTGGGGATATACTTTTCAGACAACTCTCTCGAAATCCTCCCACGAGAATTCTTCTAGCTGCTCGGTCAGAAAGTCTTCTTCCCGGCCTCCCACCGTAAGTCACCGGTCCGATAAGTCGGAAGGTAACACACGACATCCTTCCTCGTGCTGCACCTTAAGAAAGTGAAAACTGCTCAATGGCCCTAACCCATTGTTCGGCTTCTTCCGGCCCCTTCCGTTAAAAACAGAGGGTTTTGCCTCAAGAATAGTTCTTCGATCCCGCGATCGGGCCGAGGTGGAGGGTGGTTGGGGATTATCTTCGTTCTTGTTCGGGATTCTACCCTTCCTCCAGTCTTCCTCGACCTCCGGGTTCTCTTTCGGGTTTCTTCTGAGGCATTCTCGCTATATAAAACATACCATCGTTAATTATTAAACGCTACAACTTAACAAAATAAGGTTTTCATAGCTTCTTCTTAAAGCGATATAAAAGTAAAACAATTCATCCATAGCATAGACAATCGCCACCAAAAAGGCCCCACTGGGTCAAAAATATATGTGGATAGATAACCAAGGTTTGTCAAAACAAGATGTCTAACATCGAGAATCATAGAAAATAGAAATAATAAGGTTTCGCCCACACGCCAAAAGAAAATCCAAGTCCTAGAACCATGGTATTGAAATAAAGGAAAAGCTAGCACACATGCTAGTCATAACGAAATGATTCTAATTAAAACATCGCCAAGGTCTTCACGAGTTTCCTTCCTACTCCGCCTTCCTCGTGGTCTTCCTCCTCTTCGAGTCGCCTTCCTCATCCGAATCGCCCTCACGAGGTCGCACTGATGGTCCCGCACCGGCTTCCATCATCGGTATGTCGCGCAGGGTCCAAAGTTATCCGCTACCGATAAGTCGAAGTTGTGGCGGATCGGACCGTAGCATACCGGTCGGGTCATATCCGTGGAAGGTATCTAATACCTCATCCGCTACCGTCCGGCGGAAGGGCTCTTCGCCTTCGTGGTGGTGGATCGATGTGGTGGGGGGCGTAGTGGCGACGATCGGGTGTCCAAAACCGCCGGTGGCAACACGGCCTCCCAAGGCTCTGTGGCGGCCGCCCTATCCACCAGACATCCTACCTCGCCCACCCTGCATGTGGGTATCACCGATCAACCTGCCTCGAACCTCAAGGTACAGCCACTCGCGCGACTGTCACGCCAAGTGTACTCCCGTGGAGGAGATAGGTCCCATCGCGCGGCTCCATAGATATCGTACACGTAAGTCGTGACTCACGAACCCAGGCGATCCCCAATCAAATCATAACCCTGGGAATGCGATAGATGTAGTCTCCCGATACCTCTCTGCATAACCATCCTGTGTACAAGGGAGTATAGCTAGGAGTCTCTTGATGCCATCGTAGTCGGTTGCGCCCATAGCCTCTGCTCCTCCACAACCAAGGTAGTACGCCGTAAACTCACCTAGGTCTTCCCCCCAAGACATCCAACATTCCCTATAGGTGCGCATCAGCCCTCGGTGGGGCATGAGGTCCTACCTCCTCCTAGCGATATAGCGATCTCCTCCATCCGCCACGGTAAAAGGAAAGAAAACTAACGAAGTTCAACTATCGCTATCTCAAAACAAAGAAGGATAGCATAACGAGAAGCAACTAGGCTAGAACTAACAATTCTATAAGGTAGGCTACATCATAATGTACAGTAAATACCACAACTTACCTTCTTAGTCTTACCCAAACATATACATATAGCTAATGATATCTCAATATACGCCACGAGACCCTTGTCTTATATCAAACACTTAAGCTAGAGTTCAACAGACTCTATCGTATTCTGGGGACAGAATTAGGATTCTGTTCTTCATAACAAATGAAGATCAGTGCGTTAGAGTACGTAGGTGAAAACCATGCGTAAATCGGAGTCCCAACGAGGGAGATCTAGCTAAACAAATCTACTGCGCAGTGCAGGAAATTTGCGCGATCGTGCAAAATGTCAATCGAGGCGTATGTCGACGTAATACGCCCATCATCTTCGGTTCTTAAGTCGAGGCTGAACATCCTGAAGCCGTAGTGATGTCCATGTCGTGATTCGTGTTGCTGGTCACCGTGTCAAGTGATGATGGAGTGCCGACGCCATTCACCTTAAAGGTTGGGGTCGCCCTCGCTCGTCCTTCTCGCCGCCTTCGTCAGTCCGTGCTCAAGGGTATCATCACTTTCATTCTTCCTATCGCTCTTTTGTTCGCATAAGGAAAAGAAGTTCGCATTTCACGCTCTTTCACGATACGTGAGCATGCTCCTTAGAGTCTAAGTTCGCCTCATGATAACACATCATTCATCATAAATAAAATTTTTTGAAAGTCTGAAAGTAAGGTTTTATTTGCAAATTTGGAAGTATGATTTCAAAAGACACCATGATCAACTCATATACATATTAAAATGAATTGCTCGTTTCATGTTGATCATTCAACTCGATACTACCATACACTTCCATCTCAATACTGAGCAATTCAGATCGCTCAATTCAAAAATTTTGGAAAAATTTTCTTCTCAACTTCAAAAATTTTCATAATAATAATATTTCTCAAAAGTTCCTCTAACTTGCTCATCATGCGTAAGTTTTCCATTTCATGAGTTTGAGAAAGAAATGCGCTACCTTTTTCCGGTTGAGCTCGATGTGATGGAGTGTTGAGAGGAGTCAAGAGGTTTCTAGAAGTCCAATGACTCGATCTAGACTTAGAATAAAAGTGTCTGGTTTTCAAAGAGCAAAAGCGCCTCGATACCACTGTTACGACCCCATTCCGGACCAACCCGGACCTGAGGGCTACTAATACTAGGAGTAGTATTTTAGGGATTACACGGTAAAATAAAGATGCATAAGAATAAACTAATGAGTCTAAGTCGCAGCGGTGGTGACGTCATCTCTCACTTTAATAAGTGGCCTCACATTCATTTGTCCATGTAAATTTGGTTCCTTCGAAGACATCATGTTCAAGGAATATTCCTTCTTTAAGCGAAATTCATATATTAAACTTGGCAAAATTTTGCTCGACTCTAAAAGTCCATTCTGATCCTTGATGTTCTTTATGTTCTTTCTGTCCTTCATGTAGATAAGAACATCATTCATAAGGATTTAGACAAAATTGTCTAAGTACATATGGAACACTCGATTTTGAGGTTCATGAATAGATGGTGTACTAGCTTGTCCGAATGCATACTATAATCTCATAGTAACATATCTTATTGAACAATTTTGCTTCAGTACTCAAATACCATTTACATAAGCCACCATTTACTTATGAGTCTCATATTATCATAGGACTCTATGTCTCTAAGTGGCCTTCGTCGAATCGTACCTTTGCTTAGAACTTGCCTATTTCGTGCGTTTTACCTCTATGTCCGACGATCTTTCTCTTTCGAAGTCGGGTCCTGCTCTCTTTACTTCTTTGATTCGAGTGTGTGTTACTTTTATCGGAGGTAAGGTTTGATACGGTAATTCCTCTAATTTTCGAGGCGATAAGATTACATCCTTTTCCATTCTCGTCTCTACGGTATAATAGGCGGCACGGGGCGTGGGGGCATTTGGAACATCAAGGTCTGTCTAGTTCCTTTATGCCTATTGTGTAACTTGCGGGACGGGACAAGTACTTGTGGGTGCCGTTCCATATGCATCATATGTATACTTGAGCATTGACAAATCTAAGTCCCAAGTCTGGAATTTTCTCCGGAGAAACATTCTCTTGATACTTCTTTGCGAATCTTGCGTCTGTTGCAAGCGATGGATATGTTGTTGGATGTCATCCTCGTCCATCTCGAGTTCGAGCATTCATCAAGTAGAAATTCCTTCAAAATGTCCCAAGCCATGCCTGTGTTTATAAAAGATGTCGATGCTTGTCACGACCCACTGATTTTTGGTGTTGTAATACTCAAGTGTATTAGATACACTCTTTCCCAAATATAACAATCAAATGTATTAAAATCAAGATTTAATTTGTGTAAAAAAATGTCAAACATTTCGGCTATTATGCAAACACATTGCTAGTGTATTTTTCATCTACACATTTTACTTGGTAAGTGTGTATTAATACTACACTAAAGAAATAACACCAATTGGATGATTAAAAAAAATAAATTAATCCTATGTTAAAACATAGGGAAGTTCACGGTAATATCACATTTTAATGCCCAAAAATTCATTTTCATGCTATAAGTAGATATATAACATAATATATATCCTAGATGATAAATTATATCATAGAAAAAATTATTGGAATTAATCCATAGGTAGAAAACCCTAATTCTCGATTTAGGGTTTTCGAGAATCTTAAACAATCAAAAATATAATTCCAAAATTTTCTAGCATTATTTCAATGCTAAATAATATTCTAATTATATAAAAAAAAATAATCATAGGAATTTAAAATCATAATTCCTTGATCGTTAGACTTGATTCTCAAGTCATCTCAAAACGTTAAAATATCGACTCATCTCAAAATGGTCGTAATAAAGCTGTAATCACTTTATTAAATTATTCCAATAATAATGGAATTTAATTCTAAGCTTAAACACTTAGAAAAGATTACGAAATTTCAATTATCGATCTGTGATGGACGTTGAAATAATCTTGTTGAAATCGTTATATAATCGTATTTATCAATTCACAATCATTTGTGAATAAAAATATAGGAATTTATTATTCCATAATAATCGAAATCATTATTCGATATCTTATTAATTCAATAATCGAGACAAAATCCTAATTTACGATATTAATTATCGTAATTTGGTTTTTAATAATTCGGGGTATTACATTCCACCCTCCTTAAAGAAATTTCATCCCGAAATTTACATACATCAAAAAGTATGGGGCATCTTATCACCATAACATCATAAATTTCCACATGATTTTCTTTTGTCCATGGTTTCTCCATTGGACTTTCATCAAAGACCCAATTAAATTCTTAATCATAGAATCATACGATCAAATAGTCGTAGATTTTCATCACAACTCATACTTGAGTTAAAGATCACATCATTTTGATGGATCACGTGGTTTGGGTCATGTTCGTATTTCTTTAACTGCGACACGTGGAAAAACATTATGTACATTCCCCAAATTTTTGGTGGAAGTACCAAACTATAGGCTACTGGGCCTTTTATTTCTAGGATCCTCGTAAGGTCCTATAAAACATAATCTTAACGTTCCTTGTACTTTAAACTTTATAATTTCCCCCTATGGAGAAATCTCAAGGAACTTCATTTTCACATTCAAAATGCGGTTCAGATCTACGCGTACTAGCGTAAGACTTTTGTCCATCGAGCTTCTCTCTGTCTTTGCCTTATTGGCAAATATCTTAATCATTTCATTCTGTTGTCAAGACCTTATACTCTCTCTCACCTACTTTATTACAATAAAGTGGTGGTCGATATTTCTTTCCATAAAATGCCACGTGTGGCTATGTCAATCGTTGCTTGACAGTTGTTGTCGTACGTAGACTTAATAAGTGGTACAACATGTTCCCACTTGCACCTCGATTTAACATGAATGTTCTCATCGTATCTCTAAATATTCATATCGTCCTTTTTATCGCCCATCTGTACGTGAGGGGACATCTACGATAAGGTTCAATATCGTGCATAACTTCCTTTTTGGTGAGTTAGCTCAATATCTAGGGGTAAACTTGGAATCTCTATCTAAAGTGATAGGTATTGGGATCCCTTGCAAAGATACGATCTTCCTTATGTACGTCTGAGATAATTATCAGATCTCTGAGTCATCTGAATAGACAGAGATGAACATTTTTGGTGAGTCAAACCACTACTACCCATATAGTAGTGTTACATTTTTATGACTTTGGCGAAACCTGTCATAAAATCCATTGCTATGTCATTTCATTCTCATTTGTATCTCATTAGAGATTATAACCTCTTATAAGGTCATTGATACAATGCCTTCACCTCTTATAACCGAGACAATGCTCGTCAATGAGGTTATAGCTCATTTCATTCTTTACTATCTAATTTTTTTTGTAAATCATAATATACTTTAATGCTGCTTGGGTGGGCAGTATGAGGAATATCATGAGCTTCATTCATGATTTCATTTCTAAGCTTATCATTTCTTGAAATATATATATAACCTTTCCTTAGACAATATGACATTGTCAGACGCCTCTTTAAAAACCCTTCAGCCCTTCATAGGTGATAGTTTATATCACAATTGGAATCTTTTACTGATTCGAGCCATCTTTTCTATCTTATTTTTAAGTCTCTTGCTCGAAGAAATAATTCAAACTTTTATGGTTTGTGAAGAATTCCCAACTTATTTCATATGAGTGATGTCTCCTAGACCTTGGTACTTATACCATTGCTGCTATTTCAAGTCATAAGTTGGGTAATTCTATTTATGAGGTCTAAGTCATCGCGGTGCGTTGACTATCATCTTTCTCACTTTAATAAGTGGCCTCACATTCATTTGTCCATGTAAATTTGGTTCCTTCGGAAGACATCATGTGTCTAAGGAATATTCCTTCTTTAAGCCGAAATTCATATATTAAACTTGGCAAAATTTTGCTCGACTCTAAAAGTCCATAATCTGATCCTTCGATGTTCTTTATGTTCTTTCTCGTCCTTCATGTAGATAAGAACATCATTCATAAGGATTTAGACAAAATTGTCTAAGTACATATGGAACACTCGATTTTTGAGGTTCATGAATAGGGCTGGTGTACTAGCTTGTCCGAATGGCATGACTATAATCTCATAGTAACCATATCTTATTCGGAACAATTTTGCTTTCGTACATCAAATACCATTTACACATAAGCCACCATTTACTTATGAGTCTCATATTATCATAGGACTCTATGTCTCTAAGTGGCCTTCGTCGGAATCGTACCTTTCGCTTAGAACTTGCCTATTTCCAGGTACGTTTTTACCTCATATGTCCGACGATCTTTCTCTTTCAAAGAGTCAGGGGTCACACTGCTCCCTGTTACTTCTTTGATTCCAGAAGTGTGTGTTACTTTTATCAGAAGGTAAGGTCGATTTGATAACGGTAATTCCTCTAATTTTCGAGGGCGATAAGATTACATCCTTTTGCCATTCTCGTCTCTTTCTCGGTATAATAGGCGGCACGGGGCGTGGGGTGGCATTTGGAACATCAAGGTACTACCGTTCCTTTATGCCCTGCTGTGTAACTTGCCAGGGACCAGGACAAGTACTTGTGGGTGCCGTTCCATATGCATCATATGTATACTTGAGTCAGTTGACAAATCCTTGTAAGTCTGCCCAAGTCTTGGAATTTTCTCCCTGGAGAAAACATTCTCTTGATACTTCTTTTGCAAGATCTTGCCAGTCTGTTGGCAAACGATGGATATGTTGTTGGATGTCATCCTCATCCATCTCTCCAGAGTTACGAGCATTCATCCAAGAAGTAGAAATTCCTTCAAAAACTGTCCCAAGCCATGCCTAGTTTATAAAAAGAGTGTCGATACTTGTCACGACCCCACTCCGGACAACCCGGACTGGAGGGCGACTAATACTGGAGTAGTATTTTAGGGGTTACACGGCTAAGATAAAGATGCATAATAACAATAAACTAGCATGCTCGAACATGATATAATGATATAATAAGGATAATCTAGCATGCTTGATTATAACATAAGATGATGTCATAACGATTCAAAAGGGTTAGGCCATCGGACCCAAAGACTTAACCGTAGTCCGATGGACCTCAATAATTCATGTTGCATTATCCTCCCACAATCCAAAGATATAAATGACCTGGGAGACCTTAACAATTCATACCAAAACGTAAAGTAAATGAATTCAGAGTTTAGCAGCGGAAAGTGTGTGAATACATATATGACGATATGCATTCAAGGTGAAAACCACAAATTCTAGATAAATTGGTCAAGGACACCGGACTCCTCAACACTTTCCCCATCACCATCATGAAGCTCAACTGCACATTTAAAACAAACATGCGGGGCTAAGTACAAGATATTGCACTCGGTGGACTCATGCGAAAACATTTGATAATTTAATTACATTGCCAATATCGGGGTAAGACACGAGGTTTTAGTCGAAGGCCTCAGGCTTACTAAAACATTTTCGGTTCGTAAACATCGCCGGCCGGGCATTTTCTTGGTGTGTATGGTCCGTATCTCATAGTCACAATTCATAACAGGATTAAAATCAAACGTCGAGAGGGAGGCCTCCCTTCTACGACGCCGTGACCGGCCGTAATCCCGTACAGCACACAGTCACTCTCACGAGCATATGTTAACATAGCAATAGTTCCAACCTTCACGCCAATCCTAGCCAGGCATTTATCATCCGGCACAGGACCCGACATTAATAAAAGGTTGGGCGCAACCCAAATGACATAACTTGTCATAACATAGTTCCAACCATCGCCACAGCCCTACCCGGGCATAACATATAGGATCCATACACAAAACATAATATTTTTGGCAGGTAATGTAATAACATTTTTCAACAGTTGCAAAATAACATTGTAAAAGAATTCATTTTGGAAGAACAGTAAAGTCACATTTTGAAGAGTAAGCCCACTTTAGTGAGGTAAGAAAAGGGGCCCACATTATTGAAGATAAGAAGCCCACCTGGACTATGGTTCGTCGAAGACCGAGTCTAGTTTGTTTGCACGTCGAGATCCGATCATTGCGTTTGCGTCCGCACTTTCTGGCGAGGTTTTAGTACGTCGCTCAAGTCTCTCAAGACTTTCAAAATCTAAGGTAAACTTGATATCTCATATCGAGGTAAACTAATTCATAATGAATTCTATCGTTTCCAAATCGTATATAATCGAATTGTTCTCGTTCGCCGAGATCGTTCAACTTATAAGCACGTTTCTCGATATCTGATTTCATGTGTGAAATCTTTTCTTACTAATGATTATAATACTCAATTAGTATATCTTACAGCGTCTTGACGTATTTATCAATCGTATAATCGTCGTTTGACTTAAAAAGTCAACGAAGTCGACAACGTCGACAAAGTCGACAATTTTGACTTTTAAATAGTAATTTCTTACTATTTATTTTATAAATCAATTTAGATTGATTAAAAATCGTAAAGTCCTATTTCTCGATTTATCACGTAAATCAAAGGACTTATAAATAATTTTCGCAATTATTAATCCTTTTAATAATTAAAACGCGTATTTTGGATTTAAAACGTTATTAAATAAACGTTTGTCTTAAACATAGCAATCTATGTTTATAAAATTTTATAAAATTCAAATATGTCCGAATATTAATTAGACATATATTTTATTAATAAACTGAATTAAAAGGATTTAAAATCCTTATTAATTATCGAAAATTCTCGATAATTACTTTAAAATTACCAAATGACTTTCGAAAAAAAATTTCTAAATTAATATAGTGTATTATTATACACTATGGTCCAGAATATAATTAATATCATTCATATGATATTGTTTGCCATTTATTAATATATATACATATATATAATTAGGTAATTCTATAAAATATGGAATAATTATCCAAAATTCCCAAAATAGATATACACGTAGTATAATGTCCCAATATCAATATATATCACAAATATAACCTATAGTCCATCATAATCATTCATTCATGAATAAACCAATAATATTCACGGTATTTTGAATAAATACCAAACAATTACCAAATAATTCCCAAAATTCTAATTAAATCATAACATGATTAAACATTATATTATAACATTGTAATATCATAATATTAACCAAACCAATTTAAATCGTCACCATATGAGCTTATAAGCTCTCGGCTTTTTCGATTTCCATAGGTAATTGGTTTTCAAAAATTCCAACAATTATATACTATGATTATATACTATAGTATACTAATACAACACCATAACATTAATCAAAACCAATTAAATCATCACCTTATTGAGCATATCACTCACGGTTTATTTGATTTAAATTGACATTTGATTTCCAAAAATTCCGATAATTTCATACAATACACAAATAATATACTAAAGCATCAATACACCATTGGATGTTCAAAATAAAAATCATACACCAACATATATATTCTTAATGCTCACGGTATTACTTCAAAAATCAAGCATATGGTTTTCAAAAATTCTAAATAAATCATAGGACATATAATCAAGGTTCTAAAGTATTAATATGTCATTGCATGCTTGAAATAAAAATTATTCACCAAGGTACATACATATATATCTCACGGCATTTTGAAAAAAAATAGCCTAGGGTTTTCAAAAATTTCTAAATAAATTCCTATGTGTTCTAACCACATTATATAACAATAATCCATGCTAAAAACACACTAAGAACATTCGGTCATCATCCCAACATTTTATACTATTTTCGAAAATTATAACATATACTATGGTTCGAAAATGATGTAAACATGCTAGGTCCATTTCAATAATTCCATATACAACCCCTATGCTCATCTAACATATATTCACATGTATTTTCAAAATAAAATCCTCAAGAACACATATGTACATAATATCTCAACCATAAAAACATTCCAACACATATATACATGTATATAAAACTCGAAACACATACTCATATATATATTCATGTTCGAAAATTTTATAACAAATGAGATGAAAATCGAAGCTATGGTTCTTCATTTACCTTGGAAATGGTATAGACTCACAAGAACAAAGTGGATATCAAACTTGGTAAGGAAGAAATGAAGAAGAAGGAAGAAGAGGATTTTCGAAAATGGGGGAGGGGGTTTCGGTTTTCAGCAGAAAAATGGAGAGGGAGAAGTGAGTTGTGTGTGTTCAAAAATGGATGGAGTGTGGTGTGTTAAAGTGAAGAGTCTCTCCCTATTACCTCTCTCTCACTCTCGATTTTTTGGCCAAAAATTGGGATAAAATCTGCAGCAATGATGGAGTGAGGGGTGATCATTAGGTTAGATAAAAAGGTAAGCCATGCATTGGTCAAAATAGAGGTGGAGCTCATGCCTTGTTTGGTGATGATGGGCGACGGCTACTAGGGTTTAAGGGCTGATTTTATTTCATTTTGTACATTAATACATAATATATATCACACATGATATATAGATATATAAATCATCCAAGCCATAAAAATAATTAAATCATACCTTAGCCAATAATTCGAAATTATCGAGTTCAAAATTGGAAAAATAGGATTAAAATCATAATTTACACCTATTATTGATACTCATGTCAATTTCGATCAAAAAGTACTCATATATATCATAATATATGGTTTAGATACCATAGGATAATTTAATGGTATCATTTCATGTGAAAAACCATAATTTATAAGATTAGGGTTTTCGAATTCCATTAATTGGAATTATCGAGTTTTTAATAGCATTTAAATTGATTTTAATAATTATTAATACTGTAATTATATAAAATAATAATAGGAAATTAAATATAATAATTTCCTGAGTATTAAACTCATTTTTCAAAACGTCTCTAGACGTTGACGTTCAAAACGTCTCAAAACGTTCAAAATCGACTCATCTCAAGATGGTCGCAGTAAGTTCATACTTACTTTATAATTAATATTCCATTATCATAGGAATTAATATGGAAATCAATTCCAAGCTTCCTTTGCTCGAGAAAATTTCATATAATCGGCGTTCGATGCGCGTTTGTCGATAAAATAATCCTGTCGTATTATTTTAAAATTTTCAATTCCGTAATTCACAATCCTTAGTGAATTATAAAGGAATTCGTTATATAGATCTTGAATCGAAATACAATTCGATGTCATACGAGATAAGAATATTCGGAAAAACCACAACTACGGGTTTAATATCTGTAATCGTATGTTCGTTTCTTTGGAATATTACATTCCACCCCTTCTGAAAAATTTTGTCCCGAAATTTGTATACCTCTAGAAAAATAAATCGGGGTATTTTTCTCTCATTGCTTCTTCAAGCTCCCACGTGGCTTCTTCTCGTCAGTGGTGTCTCCACACACTTTGACTAGCGGAATCGACTTGCTCGTAGTTCTTGAACTTTGTGGTCAAGTATGGCGCGGGTTCTTCCTTATAGCTCATGTCTGGCTCGAGGATCACGTCGTCTTGATGAATCACGTGCTTTGGGTCGTGAACGTATTTTCGCAATTGCGAGACGTGAAAAACATTATGAACATTTCCTAGGCTTGGCGGAAGAGCCAACCTATAAGCTACTGGACCTATCCTCTCTAGGATTTCATAAGGTCCTATGAAGCGGGGTCTAAGCTTTCCTTTCAGGCCAAACCTGACAATTCCTTTCGATGGAGAAACCTTAAGAAATACTTTGTCTCCATCCTCAAACTGTAGCTCGGATCTACGCGTATCAGCGTAAGATTTCTGTCTATCCTGAGCCTCTTTTATCCTCAGCCTAATCTGTCGGACGATCTCGATCATCTCGTTCACTGCATCAGGCCCTATGACTTTTCTCTCACCGACTTCATCCCAATAAAGCGGTGATCTACACTTCTTGCCATACAAGGCTTCGTATGGGGCCATGCCGATCGTCGCTTGATAGCTGTTGTTGTAAGCAAACTCGATAAGAGGTAAAATATCTTCCCACTTGGCACCTCGGTCCAAGACTACGGTTCTTAACATATCCTCTAAGGTTTGGATCGTCCTTTCCGACTGTCCATCAGTCTGTGGGTGGAATGCTGTACTGAAATTTAACCTCGTACCCAGTTCTCTCTGCAAGCTAATCCGAAATCGGATGTGAACTTGGAGTCTCGATCAGAGGTGATAGATTTTGGCACTCCACGTAATCGTATAATTTCCTTAACGTCTGGTGGGCTGGTTTATCGGATCCATAAGTGCTATGAATCGGTGAAAATGAGCACTTTTGTAAGCTTATCCACAATTACCCATATGGCTGTGTTTCCTCTTCTCGACTTGGGTAAGCTTGTAACGAAATCCATTGTTATATCGTCCCATTTTCACTCGGGAATTTCTAACGGTTGTAACTTTCCGTATGGACGTTGGTGTAGTGCCTTCACTTGTTGGCAAACAAGACAGCGTTCTACGAAAGAAGCTATGTCTCGTTTCATGCCTTCCCACCAAAACTTTTCCTTCAGGTCTTGGTACATCTTAGTACTGCCTGGGTGGGCGGTGTAGGGTGTATCATGAGCCTCACTCATGATTTCATTTTGAAGCTCTGCGTCGTCAGGGACGCATATCCTACCTTCAAACAATAAGGCGTTGTCTGACGCCTCTTGAAAATTCTTAAATCCTTCAGACCTTACCCTTTGTCTGATCTTTTCTAACTTTTCCTCCATCCTTTGTCTCTCGACAATCCTTTTTCTTAGATCAGATGTCGGTGTGAGTGTAGCGATCTGACTCACAATTGTCTCGGTGGTTCAACCAGTTCAATCCTCATTCTTCCAAACTCTTCAACGAGTTTTCCTCTTGTACAAAGAGACATCCTAACTTGGTATGGCTCTTACGACTTAAGCGTCGACTACTACATTCACCTTACGGGTGATAGTTAATACCACAGTCGTAATCTTTTACAAGCTCGAGCCATCTTCTTTGTCTCATATTCAAATCTCTTTGTTCGAAGAAGTACTTCAAACTTTTATGATCCGTGAAGATCTCACATCTCACACCATAGAGATGGTGTCTCCAAATTTTCAGTGCATGAACTACCGCTGCTAATTCCAAATCGTGGGTCGGGTAGTTCAGTTCATGCGGTCTGAGTTGTCGGGATGCATAAGCTATCACCTTTCCTTCTTGCATCAAAACACAACCCAGTCCAGTCTTAGATGCGTCTGTATAGACTACATACTCTTTGTCCGCTTCTGGGACTGCTAGAACTGGTGCACTTGTCAATTTTTCCTTGAGTATTTGGAAACTCGTCTCGCATTCATCAGTCCAATTGAACTTGATTCCTTTCCGGAGTAGCTGGGTTATTGGCCTTGCAATCTTGGAGAATCCTTCGATGAATCTCCGATAGTAGCCAGCTAATCCTAAGAAACTTCTAATTTCATGTTGAGTCCTTGGTGATTTCCACTCTTGCACTGCTTCTACTTTGGCTGGGTCGACCTTTATGCCTTCAGCAGACACGATGTGTCCAAGGAACATTACTTCCTTCAGCCAAAACTCACATTTGCTAAACTTAGCAAATAACCTTTCATCTCTCAAGGTTTGCAGTACTGTCCTCAGATGTTCTCTATGATCCTCTTCACTCTTCGAATAAATGAGGATATCATCTATGAAGACCAAAACGAATTTATCCAAAAATGGATGAAATACTCTGTTCATAAGGTCCATGAATACGGCTGGTGCATTGGTTAATCCGAATGGCATGACTATGAACTCATAGTGGCCGTGTCACGGTTGAATGCGATCTTAGGTACATCCTCGAGCGTATTTTCAGTGGTGGTATCGACTTAAGATCAATTTTCGAGAATACACCTGCTCCTCGCAATTGATCAAATAGGTCATCAATTCTGGGTAAAGGGTATTTGTTCTTTAGTGTCATCTTATTTAGCTCTCTATAATCGATGCACATCCTCAAAGAACCATCCTTTTTCTTAACGAACAAAACAGGCGCTCCCCAAGGTGAAACACTCGGCCTAATGAATCCTAGATCCAAAAGCTCTTGGATTTGGATCTTCAGTTCCTCCAACTCCTTTGGGGCCATCCTATAGGGCGCCTTCGACACTGGGGGTGATCCTGGCTCCAAGTCGATGGTAAACTCTAGTTGTCTATCAGGAGGCAGTCCTGGTAGATTTTCGGGAAATACGTCCGAAAATTCTTGGACAACTTCTATGTCTTCTACCCGCGCTTCGGGTTTATCCTCTTCGTTCAAATAAACAAGGAATGCATGGCATCCTTTCTGGTTCATCATCCTCCTACTTTGTAGTCTTGATCTGATCGGGATTCTTCTTCCCATGCGATCCCGTGGAAATCGTAGCTTCTTGTCGAGGAAAGTGAAGCGAAATTTTCCTTTCCTTACATAGAATCGTGGAATGATTCTTAGCTAACGATCCATTCCTAGGATTAAGTCTACATCATCCATGGGTATTATGTTTAGATTGTTAGCGAAACCTTAAGTGATCTAATGTCGACTCTAGGTTCGAGCAAAGTGTGTAACGATCATAATCCCTCCTATAGGTGATGAGATTCTCATATCTTGGCTTGACTTTTCGGACCTAAGGCCCAACATTTCTACGCATGATTTGGCAATAAAAGAATGCGAAGCACCCGTATCGAACAATACTATAACAGGTAGGTTGAGGAGAACTCCCATACCTGCCGGGTTTCCCTGGTTTTGTTCGTTCTGCCTCCTACGCAAGGCGTAGGCTCTAGCCTGAGCCGTGCCGAGGCCGACGGGCGCCGGTCCTTGTTGGTTCTGCGGTATTATGCAGTTGTTCTGTTTATTCTGGTTATCGCCGTTGCCGTTGGGTGGTTGACACCTTTGTTGTTGTTGGTGGTTGTTGCCATTGTGGTTGATGCACCACTTGCTTTGGGGTTGTTGCCACTTTGAGTTCTTGAGGTTGGGGCCGGGCATTGCGGTGGTGGGGTTGGGCTGTATAGCCCTTAGTGGTGGACATTGCTAGTTTGGTTGACCTTATATCCGAGCGTGACCTTTGAGCAATTATTGGCGTAACGCCTTTTGCCCGCATTTGTAACAGCTTACCACATTTGCCGTGCACACTCCTTTGTGTGCTCTATGGCATCTAGGGCATGGAGGTGCCCTTATCTGTTCCTGCGGTCCCCTTGTCGGTGGAGCATAAGCTTGCTCTCTTCAGGTTCACCCCTTGCTGCGCCTTTGTTCCTTGCCACGGTCGCTTGTGACTCGCGTCCCCATAGCTCCCCGGTTGTTATTGCAGCGATTGGGTTCCCATTCCCTTTTCCTCTGTCCAGTATTGTGTGTATGAGCCGACATCGACTTATCTTCGGACATTGCCGCTCAATATCTAAAGCTCGTGCGAGAGCTTGATGTAAGATTAGGTCTCCATGGTGGCAAGAGACATCCGTATCTCCATCCTCGGTCCGACCTAAACTTTTCCGACATTTTCAAGTCGGTGTCCACTGCTACGGTGCATATCTCGACATCTCGCGAAAGCACGATCATAGTCGGTCATGAGACAATCTTTCTTGCTTTAGCGGGAAAAATTCTGCTCCTTTTTCCTCTTATAGCTTTTGGGATGTATTTCTCATACAGTTCCTCTTGAAGTCCTCCATGAGAACTCCTCAAGTTGTTCGTGATAAAGTCTTCTTCGGCCTCCCACCGTAAGTCGGTGGTCCATTCGGTGGAAAGTAACGCATGACGATCGTTCGTTGTCTGTCAGGCATCTTAAGAAATTAAAAATCCGTTCAATGGTTCTAACCCGTTGCTCGGCTATACAGGCTTCCTTTCCGTTAAAGACCGGTGGGTTTTGCCTCAGGAATAGTTCCTCGATCCTTTGATCAGGTTGAGGTGGGGGTGGTTGGGGAATATCTTCTTCCTCTTGCTCGGGGATTCTACCCCTTCCTCTAGGTCTTCCCCGACCTCGACCTCTGGGTTCCTGCTCCGGATTTCTTCTCGGAGGCATGCTGCTATAGAAAACAGGTAATTATCAGACACTTTTTCTTTCCATAACTCAACATACACCAGACTATCATGGCCTTACTGTAAAATGATTCTAAACAAAATATTTCACCCTTAACAAACATAGTTTGCCGCAAAAGCCCTATCAGGGTCTTGGATATATATATAACCAAAAATTTCTGCCATAGGCAGGATGTTCCGCACCAAAAGTTATAAAGAAAACATAAATCCCGGCCCACACGGCCTTCCAAAAGTCAAGGTTTCTAGTCCATCAAATCCAAACATAGAAAAAGGAAAAACAACGGAAGCTTAAACATAACAAAAATCTACTTAAGCTTCATCCGGTGCCTGCATCACGCATCCTCCCACTGCTCGTCCTCCTCGGGATCTTCCTCTTCCTCGGAGTCGTCCTCGCTGTCAGAAATGTCCATGCGGGGTAGTCCCCTGGATGGTCCTGCTCCATCGCCTTCCACCATCGGTATGTCACGCATGGGGTTGAAAGCGTTCGTCGCATTCGTCCGCGCTGTCGGGCGGTAATGCTCTACTGGCGGCACGGGAACTCCCATGGGTGGTAGGGGTGGCAGCGACGGACGTACTGGATGTCCAACCGGTAATGGAGGGAACACGGGCTCTCCCAGCGCTCTAGGGCGTGCTGCCCTGTCCACCTGGTATAGTCTACCCTCATCAATCCGGTATAGAGGTATCACCGGATCGACCTGCCTCGGGACTTCCGTGTATAGCCACTCTGGCGACTCATCCCGCCAGGTGTACTCTCGGGGAGGGAGGTAGGGTCCTCTCGGTGCTGCCCGTGAATCTTGTAGGCGTAAGTCGGATGACTTACAAACACAGGCGGATCTCCGATCGGTCGAGCGCCCACCGCCCGGTGACATAATCTCCGATATTTCTCGGTAACCTTCCATGTGCAAGGAGTATCGGCGGGAGGCGCTGGATGCCATCATAATCGATCGCGCCGTGGGCCCGGGCGTCTCTCCAAAGGCGGAGGTAGTACGCGAGGAACTCGCCCAAATCCTCTCCAGCGCACATCCAGCTGGTACGGTATATACTCAACACCTCCTCAGGGGTCGGTGTGGTCCAATCCTCCTCCGGCGATATATCTCATCCCTCCATCATCGCGATTAAAACTAACATAGGTTAACTATCGTCATCTCAAAAGCGAAGGGTAACTTAAAACATCTGATAAGCATATAGGTTAAGGTAAATGATCTATAAGGTGCATAAATGTGTATATACTATAAGGCATCGCACAAAACATATCTCACAGTCATACCCTTACCCGGACGCACAAAACTAAAAGCATCCCAATATATAAACTATGCTATGAGATCCACGTCTTATACCAAACACTTGAACTAACGTTCGACAGACTCTAACGTATTCTGGAGACAGAATTAGGGATTCTGTTCTTCATAATAAATGAAGATCAGTGCGTTAGGAGTACGCAGGTGAAAACCATGCGTAAATCGGAGTCCCAACGAAAGAGATCTAGCTAAAACAAATTTACTGCGCAGTGCAGGAAATTTGCGCGATCGTGCCAAAAATAAAATTCGAGACGTATGTCGATGTAATACGTCTACCATATTCATGTCTTTAGGTTGAGGCTGAACATTCTGAAGTCGTAAGTGACGTCCATGTCATGATTCGTGTTGACGGTCACTCATGTCGAAGTGGTGATGAAAAGTCGACGTCGTTCATCCTTCACGTTTGTCCCTCGTCGTTAGCGTTCGAGGCTATCATTACTGTCATTCTTCCTAACGTTCTCGTAAAGAAAAGTAAGAAGTTCATACTTCTATGTTCTTTCACAATACGTGATCAAGCTCCTTAGAGTCTAGGTTCTCTTGTGATAGCATATCGTTCATCATAATCTCAAAATTTGAAAATACGATTTCAAAGCAACTTCATAACAAGTTTTGGAATTTGGAAATAAAGTTTCAAAATAACATATCCAACTCATACTTGCATATCAATGCGAGTTCATCCTTCCCATGATCATTCAATTAGTACCACCATATACTTTTATCTCAATACTTGAGTATTTTCATCAATTCAACTCAAAATTTTTGGAAAAATTTTCCTGCTCAACTTTCATTTCCATCATTAAAATCTCCATAATAACACAATCTTTCAAAAGTTCTTCCAACTTGCTCATCATGTAAAAATTTTCCATTTCATGAGTTTGAGAAAGAAATGTTGTTACCTTTTTCCCGGTTGAGCTCGATGTGATGGAGTGTTGAGAGGAGTCAGTAGATTACTAGAAGTCCAGTGACTCGATCTAGACTTAGAATTTAAAAGGAATTTGGGTTTACAAAGAGCAAAAGTGCTCTTATACCACTACATCACGACCCCTCCGGACGACCCGGTTGGAGGCGACTAATACTAGGAGTAGTATTTTAGGGGTTACACGGCTAAGATAAAGATGCATAATAATAATAAACTAGCATGCTCGAACATGATACAATGATATAATAAGGATAATCTAGCATGCTTGATTATAACATATAATGATGTCATAACGATTCAAAAGGGTTAGGCCATCGGACCCAGAGACTTAATCGTAGTCCGATGGACCTCAATAATTCATGTTGCATTATCCTCCCACAATCCAAAGATATAAATGACCTGGGAGACCTTAACAATTCATACCAAAACGTATAGCAGCGGAAAGTGTGTGAATACATATATGACGATATGCATTCAAGGTGAAAACCACAAATTCTAGATAAATTGGTCGAGAACACCGGACTCCTCAACACTTTCCCCATCACCATCATCGAAGCTCAACTGCACATTTAAAACAAACATGCGGGGCTAAGTACAAGATATTGCACTCGGTGGACTCATGCGAAAACATTTGATAATTTAATTACTGCCGCGATATCGGGGTAAGACACACGAGGTTTTAGTCGAAGGCGCATGCTTACTAAAACATTTTCGGTTCATAAACATCGCTGGCGGGCATTTTCTTGGTGTGTATGGTCCGTATCTCATAGTCACAATTCATAACAGTATTAAAATCAAACGTCGAGAGGGAGGCCTCCCTTCTACGACGCCGTGACCGACCGTAATCCCGTACAGCACACAGTCACTCTCACAAGCATATGTTAACATAGCAATAGTTCCAACCTTCACGCCAATCCTAGCCAGGCATTTATCATCCGGCACAGGACCCGACATTAATAAAAGGTTGGGCGCGACCCAAATGACATAACCTGTCATAATATAGTTCCAACCATCGCCACAGCCCTACCCGGGCATAACAGATAGGATCCATACACAAAACAGAATATTTTTGGCAGGTAATGTAATAACATTTTTCAACAGTTGCAAAATAACATTGTAAAAGAATTCATTTTGGAAGAACGATGAAAGTCATCATTTTGAAGAGTAAGCCCACTTTAGTGAGGTAAGAAAAGGGCCCACATTATTGAAGATAAAGCCCACGGACTATGGTTAAATCAAGACGAGTCTAGGTTTGTTTGCACGTCGATATCCGATCGGCGCGTTTGCGTCCGCGCTTTCTGGCGAGGTTTTAGTGCGTCGCTCAAGTCTCTTTCAAAAGTCTCAAGACTTTCAAAATCTAAGGTAAACTTGATATCTCATATCGGCGTAACCAATTCATAATGAATTCATCGTTTCCAATATCGTATATAATCAATTGTTCTCGTTTCTCGAGATCGTTCAACTTATAAGCACGTTTCTCGATATCTGGTTTCATGTGTGAAATCTTTTCTTACTAATGATTATAATACTCAATTAGTATATCTTACAGCGTCTTGGCGCATTTATCAATCGTATAATCATACGTTTGACTTAAAAAGTCAACGAAGTCAACACTGGTCAACAAAGTCAACAATTTTGACTTTTAAATAATAATTTCTTACTATTTATTTTATAAATCGAATTTCGATTGATTAAAAATCGTAAAGTCCTATTTCTCGATTTATCACGTAAATCAAAGGACTTATAAATAATTTTCGCAATTATTAATCCTTTTAATAATTAAAACGCGTATTTTGGATTTAAAAACGTTATTAAATAAACGTTTGTCTTAAACATAGCAATCTATGTTTATAAAATTTTATAAAATTCAAATATGTCCAGAATATTAATTAGACATATATTTTATTAATAAACTGAATTAAAAAGGATTTAAAATCCTTATTAATTATCAAAAATTCTAGATAATTACTTTAAAATTAACAAATGACTTTCGAAAAAAAAAATCTAAATTAATATAGTGTATTATTATACACTATGGTCCAGAATATGAATTAATATCATTCATATGATATTGTTTGCCATTTATTAATATATATACATATATATAATTCGGTAATTCTATAAAATATGGAATAATTATCCAAAAATTCCCAAAATTGATATACACGTAGTATAATGTCCCAATATAAATATATATCACAAATATAACCTATAGTCCATCATAATCATTCATTCATGAATAAACCAATAATATTCACGGTATTTTCGAATAAATACCAAACAATTACCAAATAATTCCCAAAAATTCTAATTAAATCATAACATGATTAAACATTATATTATAACATTGTAATATCATAATATTAACCAAAACAATTTAAATCGTCACCATATGAGCTTATAAGCTCTCGGCTTTTTCGATTTCCATAGGTAATTGGTTTTCAAAAATTCCAACAATTATATACTATGATTATATACTATAGTATACTAATACAACACCATAACATTAATCAAAACCAATTAAATCATCACCTTATTGAGCATATCACTCACGGTTTATTTGATTTAAATTGGCATTTGATTTCCAAAAATTCCAATAATTTCATACAATACACAAATAATATACTAAAGCATCAATACACCATTGGATGTTCAAAATAAAAATCATACACCAACATATATATTCTTAATGCTCACGGTATTACTTCAAAAATTAAGCATATGGGTTTCAAAAATTCTAAATAAATCATAGGACATATAATCAAGGTTCTAAAGTATTAATATGTCATTGCATGCTTGAAATAAAAATTATTCACCAAGGTACATACATATATATCTCACGGCATTTTGAAAAAAATAGCCTAGGGTTTTCAAAAATTTCTAAATAAATTCCTATGTGTTCTAACCACATTATATAACAATAATCCATGCTAAAAACACACTAAGAACATTCGGTCATCATCCCAACATTTTATACTATTTTCGAAAATTATAACAACATATACTATGGTTCGAAAATGATGTAAACATGCTAGGTCCATTTCAATAATTCCATATACAACCCCTATGCTCATCTAACATATATTCACATGTATTTTCAAAATAAAATCCTCAAGAACACATATGTACATAATATCTCAACCATAAAAACATTCCAACACATATATACATGTATATAAAACTCGAAACACATACTCATACATATATTCATGTTCGAAAATTTTATAACAAAGGAGATGAAAATCGAAGCTATGGTTCTTCATTTACCTTGGAAATGGTATAGACTCACAAGAACAAAGTGGATATCAAACTTGGTAAGGAAGAAATGAAGAAGAAGGAAGAAGAGGATTTTCGAAAATGGGGGAGGGGGTTTCGGTTTTCAGCAGAAAAATGGAGAGGGAGAAGTGAGTTGTGTGTGTTCAAAAATGGATGGAGTGTGGTGTGTTGAAGTGAAGAGTCTCTCCCTATTACCTCTCTCTCACTCTCGATTTTTTGGCCAAAAATTGGGATAAAATCTGCAGCAATGATGGAGTGAGGGGTGATCATTAGGCTAGATAAAAAGGTAAGCCATGCATTGGTCAAAATAGAGGTGGAGCTCATGCCTTGTTTGGTGATGATGGGCGACGGCTACTAGGGTTTAAGGGGCTGATTTTATTTCATTTTTGTACATTAATACATAATATATATCACACATGATCATAGATATATAATACAAGCCATAAAAATAATTAAATCATACCTTAGCCAATAATTCGAAATTATCGAGTTCAAAATTGGAAAAATAGGATTAAAATCATAATTTACACCTATTATTGATACTCATGTCAATTTCGATCAAAAATTACTCATATATATCATAATATATGGTTTAGATACCATAGGATAATTTAATGGTATCATTTCATGTGAAAAACCATAATTTATAAGATTAGGGTTTTCGAATTCCATTAATTGGAATTATCGAGTTTTTAATAGCATTTAAATTTATTTTAATAATTATTAATACTGTAATTATATAAAATAATAATAGGAAATTAAATATAATAATTTCCTGAGTATTAAACTCATTTTTCAAAACGTCTCTAGACGTTGACGTTCAAAACGTCTCAAAACGTTCAAAATCGACTCATCTCAAGATGGTCGCAGTAAGTTCATACTTACTTTATAATTAATATTCCATTATCATAGGAATTAATATGGAAATCAATTCCAAGCTTCACTGCTCAGAAAATTTCAAATAATACTGACGTTCGGTACGCGTTTGCCGATAAAATAATACTGTCGTATTATTTTAAAATTTTCAATTCCGTAATTCACAATCCTTAGTGAATTATAAAAGGAATTCGTTATATAGATACTGAATCGAAATACAATTCGATGTCATACAGATAAGAATATTCGGGAAAAACCCTAATTACGGGTTTAATATACCGTAATCGTATGTTCGTTTCTTTGGAATATTACAATACTTCTGTATGAACTCTAACTTGTAGGCCTTGGGATTAACTTTCTACTTGTCAGACTCTCTTTTCTTACCATCTGTAAACAGATAGTTCTAGATGAGCCAACCTTAAATTAAAGCAATTGAGGATCCAAAATCTCATTGCATAGAATTTCAAATGGAGGCTATGCCGTGCTTCTTATCACGTGAGTGACATCCATTTTGAAACTTACATTTCTTGAATTATATCTCGTTCCACATAGATATTATGTTCTAACTCTTTGTTAGAACCTTAGGCGATCTAGGTCCATTCTAAACTCGAGTAACACCGCGATGGCCATAATTCTCGTATAAGTGAAGAGATTTTCATTTCTCGATTCGTTTACCACGAATTGGGTTCTATCGTTTCTCGCATACTTGTGCGATGTTAGAAAACCAAGCATCTATATCGAATGTAAAAATTATAGGTATTACGAGAAATTTTCTCATATATATCGAGCCTTACGATTTATGTTCGTCACCGTATTCGGTGCGAAGTATAGGCTCTGGTCTACGGTGTTCTCATCTGTTCAAATAAACATCTATTTCATACATCATTGTCCTTTCCCTTGGGACATTATGCTTTCTTGCTATGGCCTACATTGCTTCGTTAATCATATCCTTCTCGGTGTCAGTACTATTATGCTTTTATCAATAGCATTCTGTGGTTAGGTTTATATCGACCTATCCTTGATATTAATATCTTGATATCTTGATCTCATCGTAGAGATCGTGATGTATCTGACACTATCATTCATTTCTGATCCAGTATGAATGATTCAATTCCCTAAATCCTTTTCACTCTATCAATCTTAGGAATATATCTCTCATATATCCTTACTTTAAACTCTTTTCCAGAGAAAGTTCTTGTACTGGCATTTAGTGCCATCGTTTGTAGTATCCTTTCAGGATATACGTCATTTCTTCTTAATCTTTATTGATTCATTATGCAATTTTGCATAGGATCAAAATCCTTTGTCCGCTAGGGACGTATTATACTTTTGCCTTGACGTCAAATATCCTTACCATTTTCTTGACATTCGATGAATGCTTCATTCCCATGTCAGAGATACTTAATATCTCACTTTATTGATCGTCACAAAAGTATGAGGGGTAAGATTTACAATTAGATTCACTTTAAGATTCTTCCAGGTGAATCTTTTCATTCGTTCTCTTGAAAACATTTCCTTTGCAAAAGTCTAAAGAAGCTATCGTGCTTGTTAATTTCTAAGACACACAAAACAAGCGTTTTGTGTCAATACAATTTAGAGCACTAAGATCCATTTCAAATAATGAATCTGCTTTCTTACTCGCTTCTTTACTTCAAAGGAATTACTTTACTTATCAAGTCATAAAATCACGAAACTTATCTCATATTGTGGCTATCTCATAATTGTATAGCTCATAATTTCTTCAGCTATTTTGGACTTTTGTCCCTTTTTCTTGAGCATGGTGTCAGAAAGTAATATTACCTTCATTATACTTCGGTTCTCACTTTCAGGACTAGAACCGTCATTATTGTCATATAGCTTAGTAAGGTAGTACATTTGTACACCATAACTTAAATTCTGAGCATCTTATTACCATGTCTTGACTTTGGAGATATTTCCTCCATACTTGATTTACATGCTAGGGCTATCTTAGTTGTTCACACATCTCAATGATTATGATTCCTCAATCTCATTATCATTGGTTTAACCAAGTTTCAATTACCTGGAATTGATTATGCTCAAGCATAATCTCATTGATTGAGGTATAAAACGAGAGATTCGTTATCTGAGATGCTATCATTTCTTTACATATATATATCCTTTAAAAAGAATATTGTGCATCTCCATTCTTTAGACATGTCCAACCTACTAAGGAGGTTTTAAGGACAATCAACTATCTTAAAGATAAGTTGTAATCTCTCTCGTTATGTCATAATAAGGGGAAATTATATCCCAAGGATATCATGCACTTCCCTTTTCTTAAACTCTTGCATTCTATGCTAAAGAGTATCTCATTCATAACATTTCATTATCATAACAGTCACATGAAGATATAACTTCACTATTATCAATATCTGGTAAGCCTATCAGGGGCCATTGCATCCATGTGCATCATAGGGAAAATATCTCGTCTCATCGAGATCTTATTTACATCATATCTCCTTGATGTCTGTCACCTTACTGATCTGCAACCTTTAGGTTATCAAAATAAGTCAACCTACATCATTCCTGATGTTTATCACCTTACTAATTCAAAATTTAGGTGACAAGATAAGTCAATCTTTATCTTACTTATTGGTCTCCAGGATTGAAGAAAATTCGTCATCTCGACTTCCAAAAGATATGGATTCGTGATTCAAAATAACATATCTTACTATTTGAATCCATTTATTCCTTGAACTGAATAATTTGGGATCTAGGGTCCGAAGACCAGAATGACGACTACTGAGATTTCTTTGGTCATATGGGTTGGCCAGACCCGTCACAAATATTTTCTCAGTCACACAAGGATTTGGTTTCAAATGAACATTTTGTAAATTCTTGGGTTGAAAATTTTCTTCGAAAAAATGAGAAACTCATGTGATTTCTCAATTTGAACTAGGTCAGAGTTAAACTCAATGACGTAAATTGGGTAATGAATAGAATTTAAAACTTTATATACACATTATAGGTCATCATCAAAGGTTCCTCTATATGTCATAGTGCCTCTTGTACTACTGGGAATACTACTTTCTAGTATCATTCTAAGATTCTATTCGCACTGTAAAGTTCTCATTCTATAAAACTATAAACTAACTTCAACTGACTCTTGCAAATTCTAGAGAAGGGATCAGGATATGGTCCTTCATAATAAATATAGTACTCTGTGATAGAGTGCGTGGCTCGTTAAACCGTCAAATCGGAGTTCTAACGAAGGAGAGCGGACTAAAACAAAATCATTGCAAAACAGTTTTGTGATGCCGAGCTCGGGATACCGAGGTCGTAAGTACACCGATGTCGAAGTTGTTGCCGAAGTCATTTGCCAATGCCGAGGTCATTGTCGAGGTTATTGACATAATGACGAAGTCATTAAAGCCGACTTCGAGGCCGAAGTTGAAGGTGTCGACGCCGCAATCGAGGGCGTACATGTCAACGCCTAAGTCGTACATGATAATGCCGACATCAAAGCCAAAGGCGCATGTGTCGACGTCGAGGTTGATTTTCGGTGGAGGTGATCGACCGAGGTCAAGATAAATTGGCGGGTGGATGTCACACCGCCGTTGCCGAGGTCGAAGCCGAGCTCATACCCACCGGGCTCATTTCACCGAGGTCGCACCTGCCGAGCTCAAAGCCGGGGTGGACAACCGAGGTCGCACTGCCAAGGTTGGACTAGACTTCGAGGTCGGACTGAACCGACCGGGCGAAGTCAAAATTTTACATGCTTGGTGCGGCCGGGTCGATGAGCATGATTGCGAGTTCAGTCTTTAATTGACTCTCACGAATTCTTGGATCACATTTCTACTTCATTTCCATCGAAGAGTCATAGTTGATTTGGAGTTCCGTCGTGCGTGAACTTCCAAATAAAAAGATCATTCTCATGTCACTTATCGCATAGTGACATTCATTATCTTGACAACATTTCCATTTTTGCTCGTATATTTTCTTCTCGTGCTTCAATTCGAGATTCTCGTTTCGATCTCGCTTTTGTTCTCAAGATGTAATAAAATCCTTATAATTCATCCTTCTATGTTCTTTGCAAAAGGGATCATGCGTCTTAAACAGTCTACGTTCTTTTGGGATTACATACCCATCATCATAATCAACTTTAAGATTTGAAATAAAATTTTCAAATATTCATAACAATAAATTTCTATTGAATTACATGAATTCAAACATTTTATTAAAAAAATTGTCAATACATTCTCGTATGACATTATCATACGTTGGTAGCGAACCAACGACTTTCAATCAATTCTCATAACTTTCATTTGGGATGACATAGTCATTAATCAAAACAATATTGGGAATTGAAGAATAAAATTTCAAATATGACGAACATAGTTCGTTTTAAACATACGCATTTCTTGCGAAAAATTTTCAATCAATCAATCATGGTTATTTACAACCTTTCTCATTTCATTTGTCGATAATGTTCTATCGACACCAATCATTTGTCGATAATGTTCTACCGACACCAAATCAAATTTATAAATCTCAAACTTTTCTTTTTCAAAGATGAGAAAATCATTTACCTTTTCCCAGTTGAGCTTGATGTGATGGAGTGTCGGGCAGTGTCGGCTGATCTCTAGAAGTCTAGTGACTCAATCTAGACTTAACTCTGAAAAGAGGTTTTGGATTCAAAGAGCGAACGGCTCTGATACCACTTTGTAACAGCCCCTAAATCCTAAGTACGATTTAGCAGGGGCTAATACTTGGAATAATAATCAATGAAGCTTTAACCAATATATATACAAGAACTCATATGTTCTGGGAGTATTCAACTAATCAGCATCATAAGATAAATTAATTCAATTGCAGCGGAAAAACGTATGAATACACATATGACGATGTGTATTCAAGGTTTCTAATATATATCGTATTAAAAGGGGTTTCATTGCT